>JANVCC010010406.1:16853869-16958424 GCA_025345505.1 Todiramphus chloris collaris
TTTTTTTTTTTTTTCAGTTAAAGAAAAGCACTCTGACATTGTCCCCTCCACTTCATCACACAATAATTTTTAGTGATTAAAATAATTTTATATTTTACCTTTCTTCACTAAGTGTCATAAAAATCATAGCCCTCAGAGACCTTTGTGGTAAGCCAATGTAAGCTGGCATTTTCATATGACTAACGTAGTTCTGCAAAGTAAAAGCTTGGTTAAGATTTGACTATTTTTCCTGCTCAAATCTAAGTCAGTCTTTCCTCTTTTAACCATGGCTATTACCAGAGACATCCCCAGTGGATTAGCTTCATGAAGTGGAAAGAAAAGATTAGGATTTTTTTAGTACTAGTATCTTTTAATAAATTGCCATTTATTTTTTCAGATTAGTATAAAAAACACGTAAGAGCAAGCACATGATAACTTAAATGTTCCAGCTTAGCCATTGTGCAGTTTGCTTCAGTGATCCTACGCTGTGCCATTTCTGAAATTAATGGACATGTAAGCTCAATTTTCTTTTTTCTGAATATTTATTCAAGAGGTACAAAGATGTGATTACTATATTTCCTGTACTTTTGATATTAGAAACAAAGCCACAGCTTGGCAGATGTTAAAGGTCTATGAAATATAGAAGGAAGCTCAATATTCACCTACTGCTAGAAGAAAATAATATTACAAAAAAATAAACTAGCCAGCTGCAGACATTCAAGAGGTTATTGCATTTAGAAATACTTTGACAAATGGATATGACAATTAAATACATATGGTGGATCAAACAGTGGTATTCACCACATATCATGGCATTAGTATCATATTAAGTATGTTAATTTGGTACAATTAACCTTTTGTAATTGCTTTAAAGACCTTGGCTAACCAGGTAGAACATTATTTCACTAAATGAATAACCAATGAACTATAAAACTAGAGGTAAGCCTTCAAGAAATCAATTACACTGACTGTATACAGGACATAATTTCCTGGTAGGGTCTATGACACCTTTTTTATAATACATATATATTAATATTTCTTGTGTAAAGATTTCCCAAAGAGAGTTTAATTTCTGTTAATATGTGTCCTGATTTGAGTAAAGCCAGAATTAATTCTGTTCAGTGATTTTATTTTTCAGCGCTGTTCTTCTAACTAACTGCACTGTCTGAAGTTAGTAGTGTGTTTTTGCAGTTGGTGTCTGCTTCTAGCAGTGATAACACTCCATTCCAGAGTTAGTACCAAGGATTGGTGTGTAAACCAAGGCCACTGCTGGATCCTACATAATCCCTGAGGAAACGGTTATGGACCTGCTTCATACGCTGGGCACTCACAAGTCTATGGGGCCTGATGGATTACACCCTAGAGTGCTGAGGGTGTTGGCGGATGTGGTTGCCAAGCCACTGTCCATCATATTTCAGCAGTCCTGGCTATCTGGGGATGTCCCAGTGGACTGGAGGCTAGCTAATATGATGCCTATATTCAAGAAGGGCTGGAAAGAGGATCCCAGTAGCTGCAGACGTGTCAGTCTCATCTCAGTGCCAGGGAAGGTTATGGAACAGATAATCTCAAGAGCCATCAGGAAGCAATTAAAAGTCAACCAGGAGATCAGGCCCAGTCATCATGAGTTCATGAAAGGCAGGTCCTGCTTGACAAACCTGATGTTGTTCTATGACAAGGTGACCTGCTTTAGTGTATGAGGGAAGGGCTGTCAATGTAGTCTACTTGGAATTCAGTAAAGCTTTTGACACTGTCCCCGACAACATCCTCATGGATAAGCTGGCTGCCCATGGCTTGAACATGTATATATGCTCTTGGGTGAAATACTGGCTGTGTGGCCGGGCCCAAAGAGTTGTGATCAATGGAGTTAAATCCAGCTGGTGTCCAGTCACAAGTGGTGTACCCCAGGGCTCAGTACTGGGGCAACTCCTGTTTAACATCTTTATCCATGATCTGAATGAGGATTGAATGCACCCTCAGTAAGTTCTCAGATGACACCAAGTTGGGAGGGAATGTTGATCTGCTGGAGAGTAGTAAGGGCTGAGGTATGACTTTCAATAGGGAGAAGTGTTGGGTCCTGCGTTTTGGTCTCAACAACCCCAGGCAATGCTACAAGCTTGGGGAAGAATGGCTGGAAATCTGCCTGGCATAAAAGGATGTTGGTGTATTGATTGAAAGCCAGTTGCATATGAACAAGCAGTATGCCTAGGTGAACAAAATGGCCAATGGCATCCTGGCTTGTATCAGAAAATCTGTGACAAGCAGGACCAAGGAAGTAATCCTGCCCCTGTACTCGGCACTGGTGAGGACCCACCTCAAGTACCATGTTCAGTTTTGGGCACCTCAATACAGAAAGGACATTGAGGTGGTGGGGGAGGTCCAAAGGAGGGCCACAAGGCTAGTGAAGAGCTTGGAAAACATGCCCTATGAAAAGCGATGGAGAGAGCTGGGGCTGTTTAGTCTGTGGAAAAGGAGGCTGACAGGAGACCTTATTGCTTTCTACAACTACCTGAAAGGATGTTGTAGTGAGAGCAGGGTTGGTCTCTTCTCACTGGTGACAGGACAAGGGGAAATGGCCTTCAAGTTGAGCCAGGGTAAGTTTAGGTTGGATATCAGGAAAAACTTCTTTACAGAAAGGGTTGTTAAGCACTGGAACATGCTCCCTAGGGAAGTGGTTGAGTCACCATCCCTGAATGTGTTTAAAAATCATTCAGATGTGGTGCCTAGGGACATGGTTTATCAGTGGATTGTTAAGTTAGAGTAGTAAGGTTAGGCTGAAGTTGGACTTGATGATCTTGAAGGTCTTTTCCAAACTGAGCAACTCTGTGATTCTGTGATCTTGTATACCACTTTGGGCGGTGCAGAAATAAAAAAGCCGCACCTGCAGGGAGGAGTGGACAAGACAGTTGACCCTAAACTGACCGATAAGGTATTCCATCCCATATACATCAAGACCATGGGTGTCTTGCCTCTCTTTTTTTGTCCTCTTGGCCCACTTTTCCAGCTTTGTTTGGCTTTACTTGGGTCCTCTTCTAGTTTCTTCCTTGGAGCATCCAAGGAGGACTCTCTCTGTTCTGCCTTCGATCCCAATCTGTGTATTCCTGAATCTGGTACAGCAATCCAGGTCCTGAACACAGCTCCTGTCTGTTGCTGGGCCCAGTCTGTGACTTCCCTGGTGCCTGCTCTGCAGCATCAGTGATGATGGTGATGTAATTGCCATTGGGGGGGGGGGGGGGGGTGGGTTTAATACTGGTTTTTTATATTTTTGTTTATATTCCATTTCTTCTTACTATTATTTCGATTTTCACTAAAGCTGTTCTTGTTTCCTTTTCTAATCGCTAAGTCTGTCTCCCTTATTGTCTTTCTCTTCCCCTTCGGGGAGGGAGGGGTGTTAACAGAGAGCATCTGTTATAGGTCTAAGGGGCTGCTCTCACCCTAAACTGTGACAATTTGTGGCATGTTTTTTGTTCTTCCACAGAATTTTAGTAATGGAAAATTATTAATCTAATCATATTTGGTTTTCATTCTTGTCCTCTTTAATTAGAGGTAAGAGATGCAATGGAGTACTTTCATGACATGGAGCAGGATGGGGAAGAAAGATGGTAAAAACAGAGTGCAGTTTAGAATTGTGTATTCAAATTAAGGGCACCATTTGCAAATTTCGTGCTTCATTTCCCAACATATGCTAATACAGACAAAAAGAGCTAGCACAGACAATTTCCCGGTAATAGGTTCTGTAGAAACTGGCCAAGTGGCAGAATGCTAGAGATCAATCACTTGAGAAGGAAGAAAACACTTGTGTGGTTGTATGAACCTGGAATGATATAAGCTACATCGATCAGATTTCATGCAACAGAAAATTACTGTACTTAACCAAAAAGGAAATACAGAAAGGTTTTGCTGGAATAGAATCATAGGCCAGCCACAGTCTGCATTCTGTTAGCAATTTTGAGTCAGACGGGAGCTTAAGCTGGGAGAGGCAAAAAACAGGGCAGCTGACCTAAAATGTCTCACAAGTGTATCCCATACTATGAATACACTCACTATAAATGCAGAAATTTGCTGAGATCTGAGGCTCTTCCTGCTCCTTCTCCATCTTCCCATCCCTAGAGGTGTTCACTTACCATTCTGGTCCTAAGGACTGCTTTCCTGTTTCTTGTGTCCACCATACACTCACTGGGATGAGTATAACTTTGTATACCTTATACTAGCACAGGTATCAGTTTTGCTGTTTCATCAAATCTTCTTTAATTTCAAACCACAGGTCTTCTCTCCTGCTCCTCAATCCTCTTCCCAACTGGAGACATGTCATCAGGTGACAGAGCAACTGCTACAGTGTAGCCCCAATACAGATTAGATGTAGGCAGGAAGTCTGGGCTAGCCTACACTTTTTCATCAGAAGTACACCAGCACCTAACTTGTATGTAGGTTCTTAAAAAATAAGCTGAGAGTCAGGTTTGCTCTTTAAAAGCCTTCCACATTTATTTTGTATTGCTTGGATTGGTTGTTAGTTCACTAGATTCACAGTCCTTTACTTCTACCTTTGGACAGTTCATGTAAAGAAGTAATTAAGACTGTTTAATTGCTATGTGACTCATGTCAGAAATCAAGAAAATAGTTTGTGAGAAATATCCTTACTGGAACCATAAACTTAACTTCAGAGGCAGGGAGAGTTCCTTTGACTTATAAGCATCTGCCATATTTGCAAGTATCCTTTTATAGAATTCTTTAGGTTGGAAAAGACCTTCAAGATCATTAAGTCCAACTGTAAATCTATCACTGGCAAATACACTACTAACCCATATTGCTAAGCACATCTACATTCCTTTTAAATGCCTCCAGGGATGGTGACTCAACAACTTCACTCGGCAGCCTGGTCCAATGCTTGATAACTCTTTCATTGAAGACATTTTTTCTAATACCTAATCTAAACCTCTTCTGGCAGAACTTGAGGCCATTTCCTCTTCTGCTATCAATTGTTATTTGGGAGAACAAAACAATCCCCACCTCACTACAACCTCCTTTCAGGTAGTTGTAGAGAGCAGTAAGATCTCCCCTGAGCCTCCTTTTCTCCAGTAACATCAGTTTCCTCAGATGCTCCTCATAAAACATATGCTTTAGACCTTTTTCCAGCTTTGTTGTCCTTCTTTGAACATGCTCCAGAACATCTGTCTTTCTTCTAGTGGAAGGTCCCAAAACTAAATCCAGTATTCCCAGTGCAGCCTCACCAGTATGAAGTATAGGGAGATGGTCACTTCCCTACTCCTGCTGGACACACTATTTCTGATACAGACCAGAATGTTGTTGGCCTTATTGTCCACCTGGGCACACAGCTGGCTCATATTCAGTCAGCTGTTGATCAACATCCCTATGTCCTTTTCAAACAAGCAGAATTCCGGACACTCTTCCCCAAGCCTGTAGCATTGCTAGGAGTTGTTATGAACCAAGTGCAGGACCTGACACTTGGCCTTGTCGAACCTCATACCATGGGCCTTGGCCCATCAATCCAGCCTGTCCAGGCCCCTCTGCAGAACCTTCCTACCTTCAATCAGATCAACACTCCTGCCTAACTTGGTGTCATCTGCAAATTTAGTGAGATTGCACTCAGCCCCTCCCTCCACACCACTGATAAAGAAATTAAAGAGAACAGGCCCCAAAACTCAGCCCTGGGGAACACTACTTGTGACTGGCTGCCAGCTAGATGTACATAGATACTCTGGATTTAGATAAATACTTTGCAAAGACAGAATATTAATGCTTATGTTCTTTAAGAAAAATAAAAGGCAGCATTAGCAGCAATCACATTTCTTATCTATTATTAACATTATTTTAAAGATTTATAAGAAATGTGGTATCACCTTGTGGCTGAGCCCCTGCTGAGATAGTCACTACACAAACATATGAGTAAGAGACACTTCTGAATATTGAGCACTAATACATGTATTCAAACAAATAAATGCAAAAATGCAACATTAAAGCAAGGAAAAGAATTTTCAGGTTATTATTTTGTTGCTGTGTATTTTAAGACATATCTTTTTGAATACTTGGAAAGATTTTTGGGAAGATGGTGATATTTTCCTTGGAAGTAGATTTCCAAATAAATTTTCTGTTAAAACTTTCATGACTCTCAATTTCCACCTGGAATTATTTATTATAAAATGTGGCACAAAAGCAAGCCCACTCAGATGAACTGAAAGCTCTAGACTGCCCTCAAGAGCCTAACTGAATTGTGAAGGTAAAGAAAAATGAAAATCATGTATTTCCATTAAATTTTTAACATATAGATCTAAGTTATTCCAAATGGTTTTAAGGACAAAAATATGCTGAAAAATGGAAAAGTAATATTCACAATTTTGGATTCTGAGAAACTTAAACTTATCTAACCAAGTTTTAAAATATTTTTAGTTGCTATTGGCATGACTGTTTATAGTTGCAAGAAAACAGAGATGAGTATATACCAACAAATCTGTTCTTTACCTCTTTATTTGCTAGTGGGTCATCCAAATCAGAAAATAGAAGAAACATGTTGTTCAGAAAACTGCTCTATTACCTTAGGCAACAAAGAAGATAGGTTATATAATTTTCTGAATCATTGAAGTCTTATCTTTGACAATAAATTGCTTAACTTAGTCTTGTGGGCAATGTCTACCCACAGTTGAACAAAAAAAAAATGGTAAAAATAGTTGTACAACCCACCCATTCCTACAAGTATGCATCTGTCTGGCAGGGAGATGAATAAGCTTACAATGCAGAGCACACAGCTACCTACTGTCACAGAAATATGATTCTATGATTCTTGAACCATGAGTATTCATAGAATCATGGAATGGTTTGGTTGGAAGGGATCTTAAGGGTCATTTAGTTCCAACCCCCCTGCCATGAGCAGGGACACTTTCCACTAGATTAGGTTGTTTATAGCCACATCCAATGTGGCCTTGAACACTCTTAGGGAGGAGGCATTCACAACTTCTCTGGGCAACCTGTTCCATCAACTTCACGGTAAAGATTCTGTTCTCAATATCTAATCTATATCTAGTCTCTTTCAGTATGAAAACATAACTCCTTCTTCTGGCACTACACTTCCTGGTAAGGAGTCCCTCCCTAGCTTTCCTGTAGGCCCCCTTTAAATACTGGAAGATTGCTATCAGGTTTCCCTGGAGCCTTCTCTTCTGTAGGCTAAACAACTCCAACTCTCTCAGCCTGTCCTCATAAGGGACAGTTCCTTGAATAAGTACTGCACAACTTCACTGAATAAACAGAGACAAAATTCATGACCATGAGAATGATTTCTATAAGTTAATAAAAACATCTAAAGAAAAGTAATTTATGTTTCATAATTAACTACTGGATAACCCTCAGTAAGAAATTGTACCTCAAAGTTTTTAAATTGCACAGTAAAGATTATATCATGACATAACTTCCATGAGTAACTTTCAGAAAATTGAAAATCTTCTCACAAAATCCTGCCTTCAGTCCAACACAAAGTCTGTGTTACTACTCCAGGTCCCAAGCAACTTTTATTGTTGTTTTATACTAAAAAGCTACAGTTCCTTGCCCTAGAAAACACTTTGATTTGTTGGAGGCTGTAAATCTTCTAAGTGACGTAAATGGTTTTGGTGTATTAAGTCCCTCTGAAATCACACAGATTATGGCAATGTGAGGCGATTCAATGCTCTAAATTTGCATAAAATATTTCCCAGGAGAATCTCAAGTCACACATTTTACTATTGCTGTTCCAGTCATAAGTGCATACTGTCAAAAAGTAAGGGATAAGACATGGATTAACTTGCTTTCTTGATGGGAAGTCATCTGAGACGTTCATCATTGGTCAGGTAGAGACTGAAGTTAACTCTAGTAACCTCAACTTTATTTTAACGAACATAATTAGCGAGCTCACACTCAGAATGATTTCTCCTTCACATGCTACATGAAAACTTAAATCAACAGGCATAAAGGTACAGACAGTTTAGTGTATTTCAAGCAAAAGCATATTATGTTACTCCTGAAAGAAAAGGTAAGACCACTCTCCCCACACTTTTGAGTAGAGTACTGAAAGTAACAAGAATACAGTGTTTAGAAAAAAAATTGTTTCTGTGACAATCCACATGAAATACAAATGACTTCAAATCTCTTGAGTTTATTCTGTTGGCTCTTCCGTAGCTCATTTCTGCTTTGCTCCTTTCTAGAGGAGCAAGTGCAGACAATGATTTGGACACATGAGAGATATGCATCTGGAATTATTGTATTGGTGACATACCTTTTTGGCGCCAAACAATGCAGAACACCACTGAGCTGTAACATTTAATTATCACTAGTGGCAAAACCTACTGAATTGGTCAGCTCTTCTATAATGCTGCTTTATGCATTGCTTCTGTTAAAATGTCCAGTTGCCAATTACTTAGGAGCTGATGGATGCCTCCATTTATCAGCTATTTGAAAGAAATATTTCTGTAGAAGGAACAGATTAGTCTGGGGGTTTGAAAATACAAAGCTGAGTGAGAAGCACTGTCTCTTTTATAGACTACAGAATTTACCAGGAAAATGACTTTTGGTTAACAATCTTCCTGACACAGATAAAAAATAAAACACACACACATGGCCATATTCTGGCACTTATTTCTATCCTTTCCCCAAGAATAAATGATCCACTCCCTGAGCAGGCTGTTTGTATTTATTTTTCTCTTTGGAAATATTACCATTCTCTCACTCTAGCCTCTTCCATTCTGCAATGAACTGCAAGCTTTAATTTCATAGAACTAATGACATAAATATTGTAGATTATAGACTTTTTTCATATGAAAGATATCTCTGAAGTTCCCAATTTAGAAAAAAAAAAAAAACCAAAACCCACACACACAAAAAAAAAAAGCAAACAAAAAATCTACATTGTGTTATTTATTGTGTATACGTTTTTATTTACAAATAAATATGACACCCCAGCATGATACAAAACTTACGTTGTTATTTCCTAAGAACTTTTTTAAAACCTCTGTCCAAACCTCACAAATATGTTTTCTTAGAGGTAGAGTGGAAACAAAAATCTGTAGACAACATTTTAAAATAAAATACTTTGGTAGCATAGGTACCTCTTACATTAAGTGGCTGTATTATCTTGCAACATACATGTTTTGGTATGCAATATCCTTTCTCACGCTTGCTCTTTTGTGTATTTTTTACAAATTTTATGTTTAGTTATTTAAAACACACTGTGGCCTCACAGTTACCTTCGTATCGCTTGTAGCTTCTCAACAACTGTTTTATTTCATTAGTTATTAAACTTCCGACACTGCAGTGCCAGGTGCAATAAAGATATTTTAAACACACAGCTCTGAACTAGGGTCTGTTTATTTCTGTAACCAGATTATTACTTTACTAGGTGTACTTTAATTGTTATACATGCTCAATAAGAAAAAGACCTAAGTCCTATCGCTAACTAAAACCTTCCATCTTGAAAGAGGTTCAATGAGCACCGGATCCCCTGTTGCACTGCCCGAGCCGCATTTCCTTAAGAACAGAGAAAATGCTTCTCAAATTCTGACATATGGGTTGTAACTGGATGAGGAAGAGATTGTATAAAATGCTTCCAGCCACAGACCTAACACAACAAGTTAATTGTATAAGAAAAAAACCTTTTTTCCAGTGATCTTTTTTGACATAACTTTATTTTTAATAAGGTAAAATTTATAAGTTGTTTCACAGCCTGCATATTTCACTTTCCCAACTAATATTTATTCTCATTCTAGTAAACTCAGATGATAAAATTCTTTACCTTTTACTCATGCATCTTTCACCCGATGAACAAAATAGGTTTTGCACAGAATTAATATATTCACTACTGTGAAAGTGGGAAATGTAGAGGATCATCAGAGGGCATAAAATATGTTCGTAGAGAAAAAGGGTTTGGTTGGTTTGTTTATACTGATACTGGTAATGTTAAATATGCATCTGTCAGTAAATAAGTGTATGAATGATGGCTCAGTGAAAATTCCTGTTCATCTACTAAGACTAGGACTGTTGAGATTGTCAGAGACTCCTTACCGGGTGTAGTGTATGCCTTAACATTGCTTTATCAGTGTAAACAGACTTCTAACCACAAACTGGATGACGACTTGTCCGAGATAGTGACAGAATAACCTGGCTGTATCAGTGAGGATAGACACCAAACCACAAACTGGACAACAATTTGTCAGAGATGGTGCCATATTATTGTGGAAAACTGCAAACCCACCCCTATGCATGCATCCAGACCCAGGGCCTGGAAGACTGAGGGGTTCAGAGACCCCTGAAGACCACCTGAGACCCCTCAGAGATGGTGCTGAGAATGCATGCTACCACCAGGTGGTGGGTGCAAGTAAGCAGAATAGTCCCTGATAAAAGAACAGGAGCCACTAACATAGAATGGAACGTTCTCCCACCTGACCTGAAAACAAATCAGACTGATGGGATGCCGCAGATCCGCGGTGCAAGTGACCATTATCTTCCTTCCTTTCCTTTCTCTCTTTCTCTTTGCTTTGCAAACTTTTTGTCAGCTATATAAAGTCACTTGGCACTTTACTCCATTTTGAGTCTTAATTCTGTTCCCAAGAATACAAGCGAAATCTAGCTCTGGTCTATGACCTGCACATGACAGAGATGTACCTAAAAAACACAACTAGAAAGAAAATCTTAAATGAGATTTGTTCATGAACATCAAGGGCCCTGAGCAAAGTGAACACAACTCTGTAAAGAACCAAGAGGGAACAAGAGAGGTCATGGAGGACTATAATGACAAGAAGATCATGATATATGAAGACTAATTTCTCATTCAGCAAACTATTTTTAGAGTCTTTTTTATTATGTGGAGCTTTATTATTTACTAAACAATTTATAACAAGCAGTGAAAAGGTTAAAACCTAGAGAAGCTATCATCATTAAAAGCTCCACTGGAGGCTTTGATTGATAGAGACAGTTATTCTATTACTGTTCAGTGTATATCTCATCAACTTAGATGTGCTGAAGAAGGACTTGGTTACTGTCTCTGAATTCCCTTACCTCCCTGGAAAGTATCCCAAAGCCTTGAAATAAAAATGGATGTTTTCACTTTCTTTTTATGTCACTTTTACACATTAAATAAATAATTAAATATTAGTGATCATGAAAAGGGAAGGATTGTTCTCCAGCCTAGAGTTTCAGACTGTCATTTGGGAGTTGGGATAGTCAGATTTTATTCCCTGATCTACAAGAGTTTAATTATTCATGCAAAGTGAAACAATGTGAACAAAAGTAATTGAGAACATCCCACCTCAGAGAGCCATATAATGTGATGACTAGGCATCTTTACAGTGATGAAGTTAGTATCTCCTCAGAAGAAGGAATCGAGTGTCCTTTTCTTCCCCCAGTTTTACATGTCTCTTCCTTTGTCTTTCTGTGATTCTGAGCACTAAATATGCTGTCTAAAATCAAGTGTTTTCCTAGACAGCAAGAACTGTTTTCTATATTAAGAAAACAAAAAGAAACAAAAAAAAACCCCAAAAAAAACCAATTCAAGTAAGTTAATTGTTACTTTTTGTCTCCAAGACTTCTTGTTTAGCAAAAAGGACCACACACACAGACATACACAGGTACTTGGAGAACATTAGTTCAGTCTTTTCTATTTTCTTTCACAAGCTATTCGTCTGGAAAAAAAATAAATAATTAATTATCTGAGTAATGTAAAACAGGAGGCAAAATATATGTTATGTAAAAGTATTACAAAATTCCAGGGGTTTACCAAAATAGGTCAAAAATTTTTTAAAAATCTTTAGCTTCAAGGGCTTTAAAGTATGACATCAGAGTTAGCACAGAACATGGGATTTACTGGCACTGCTACTGTTTTGAGTTCTAGTGCAAGATGATTGCCTGCAGTTACGATCTCATCCAGTTCTTTCTCTCCAAAACCTCAGTATTTCAAATGTAGATTCTGAAGGAAGGTTTGTAATATAGATATTGATGGTTCCCACTTTAAAATTCACTTTTCATGAGTATTTTGTAAAACCAAACAAACTTTAAAAATTATTCGGGCAATCTTGCTAATTCACTCACTAAACTAATTGTGGAAAATGTGTGTAATGAAAATAACAGAGATTTATTTCATATTGCAATCTTAAATGTAAATGCCTTTAAAGAAAAATCTAAGTATGAATTCACTCGGCCCTGCTTTAAAGTCAGTAAATTTTAAAAGTCAAGACTTCTTTGATGATGCAAAATATATTTCCTATTTCTAAAAAATATATTTTCTTATTTCTTTTCTGTGGAAACCTTACATATTTGTCTGCTTTTTTTGTGGTGGCTTAAAATGTTCATGTATGCAATATGAAGCATTAATTTATGCAATACTAGAGCAGTCTACTTGTGTGTTTGGCAGCAACTGGTATGTGTCATACATTTTCCTTTAGAATCATAGACTCCTTATGTCATGTTTATTGATACTAAACTAATTGCACAATGGTTTAAGCTGGACTATCTGGTCCAACCCCCATAGACTCTAATAACAACAACTGAAAGAATGGTGTTAGGTATAACCCATGTACTTAGATAAAAAGAGATTCCCATAGGCTTCAAAAGAAAGACAAATGGAGATTGAAGGTGAATGGAAGCTCATTATGTGAGTGTCAAGTTGAGGCACAAAGATTGTGTCTTCTTGTCAAAAATGCCAGAGACACAACTCTAAAAACCAGATTTTGTGGCTGGTAGCACTGAAAGATATTAGGCTATAATGGCTTGCTCTGTGAAATGTATGGCCTGGTTTTCACAGCAGTTCAGCACCCAAGGAACTGGAAAATGACTCATCTCAGCAGTGTAAGGCACACCTTGTGAAAATCTAACTTCAGTGATGAATTCTGACTGCTATATCAAATCTATCACCACGTTGCTTTGTACAAGGCAACATAAGAAGTTAATCAAAGTGCCTGGAACTAAAACTATATCTCTAGAATTTTAGCATTGTACTCCTTTTGGCATGCACAGAAATTCAGGGAAAGCTCAATATCAATATATGCAACCTATTTTTATTTTATATTCAATTTGCCTGTACAAGTTGGGGTGAAGAAAGTGTTCTTTCTTGTTCTTTTTCTGAGACGTACAAAATGGCCAGGAAATACAGAACACATCAGAGATCTTTGAGACTTTTTAATTCATTGCCCTGGTGTACAGTAAATCTATTCCTTGAACAGGTTTGTTTCTTTTATCCAGCAGGATTTCACCTAATGGATTGCATGGATATAATGATGGTGACTGTATAATGAGTGATGTTACTAGGGGCAAGACTTACCACTGTTAATGAAAAGTAAAGAGAAGTAGCACTATATAAATAAGTGCTTTGTAAAGGAAATGAGGTTTAAACCAAACACTTCTTTTATACCTGCAAACCAGTTCATTGCTATGAAGGATGCAGACTTACAGCATTGCCTTGACCGAAGCAGTCCACTTCACTTCTACCCATCGACTCCAACCCTGTGTTCCTTCTAGTCCTGGGTGGAGAAAAAGAAATTGTCAAGTTAGTAGCCTTGACACTGTAGGGATATATATAAATTGTTTTGAATGCACTTACCTATTGTTAGTACTGCAGACGTGACCTAAGCCAAACTGAATTCAAGGTTAGTTAATCACATTTTAATTGATATGCTCTTTAGTGACATTTATCTTCTACTATAAGCTACCTCAGCAGTTCTTAAGAATAGGTTAGATGTTCAAGAAAAATGTGAGTTCATTTTTTTGGCCTTAGAACCACAAAGAAAGTTCTATATGTGAACATCGTACAAACCAAAACTGGGATGTTTGAGTCTGCAAACTGCAGGACTATTAACTCTCCATGCCTTCCCCCCCCCCCCCCCCCCACTGGAACATTATTACAATAATAAACTTCAAAGTCAATAATACTAACTGTTTCAAAAGTGGAAAAAGAAAGATTGTATGAATGATGCCTTTAAAGACTACAATTTAGGACTGTCTGCAGGGAAGAAATTCAGAAGAAAGATGGGACAGAGAGGACTTCAGGAGAAGAAGGGATAAAGACAGGATAGATGGACAGTAAGTGCTGTGAGGACAGGCAGGTACTTTTCACTAATCAAAGCTCAATGTGACATTGCAGCATCTGCTAAACAATCAAGATCTCTTCAAGAATTTTATTATCCTTTTCTGTGTAGATCTGCTGATATGAATATGAGAATCTGAACAGTCTCATGGGACTACTAAATCCTCAGTTTCATGCTCAAGAAAATTTGGAAGTCAGCCCTGTCCTCAAAAGAGATTTTATACCTCACTCAGTGACAATGACAGTGATGTGATTAATTCATGGATGGGATAAGGCTAACACTTATTGTAAGGACCTTGTATGCACTTCTGCACACACATTCACAGGCATGCATAGGGACCATAAGAGATTCACAGCCTGCACTCAAGGCTAGCTTTGACACGATGAGGCTGTGTGGACCTGGGTAACAGCTGTAAGAAAAGGCTATGAGTAATGCCCCTGCTCCCTCATGTCATTCAGGAGCCCTTGCAGCTGTGCTGGCACCTGGTGACATACTGTGCTGATCCTGTCTGTGACCCACAGACTCAAGTCCCTGACCTGACCTCTTGGTGTCAATGAGAATCCTGGCTGGCCCTGGCCACCATCAGGGACCTGGCCTGGTCATCCTGCTCTGTTGAGGGGGAACTGCACCTGTCAGGGGCACTGCCTGCCCTGCCCTGTCCGGAACTGGGGCTGCCCTTAGCTCTGCTGCAACTGCAAAACAGCTCTGACAACTGCTTCTTGAAAAATTGTAACTTTAAAACTCATCTGCCTTTGCTGAGAAAAAATTGCCTAGCTGCTTGAGAAATGTAGCACTAGATTGCTTTTTTTTCCAATTTAGAAAATGTCTTCACCAAAAGGAGTTTCAAGGGTTGTTTTTGCTAATGTTTCACAGTGGAGTTCAGTCCAGTGGAGAATTTTACAAGATATGAAACCACCATAGCATTACCCACCTCAAATACCCTCCTTAAAGGTAACAGAGTAGCCATAACTGAAATATAAGCAAGATAGTCTTAATTTCTGAAGTTTGAGCAGAGAATTTTGAAAACTCATTACTCAGACCTTTTGAAAATTCTTGGAAAATCAAATTATCCAATGAAAAAAGAATTAATGGATGACCGAAAAAAAATCTGTGTAAGCCCAGTAGAAATAGCCCATGGGTGAATCTAATTCATAGTCTGTAAGATTGTCATTAGTTTCCTATCACTGTTCAGTTCAGCAAAGCTTGCCTTTGATAACAAACATACAAACAAGAATGGACAAAATTGCTAAGCTGCTATGACTACTGACAGTTTACTGACATGTTGTCTAAACCCAGACTAAATGACATGATATCTGTATCCATGGGAATCTTGTTAATACAAAGCCATCAACAGTGAAGTTATATCACCATTATCAACAGTGATGCATACATTCCCAAAACTCCCTGCTATTGGCATGGTTATTAAAAGAATTCAGTCAGATCATAATGGTGATAATTAGGTAGGATTTGACACATCTAAGGTGTCTTTATCTACAGGTTCTCAAGCAATCACAGAATCATAAAATCATAGAATCATAGAATTGTTCTGGCTGGAAGACACCTTTAAGATCATCAAGTTCAACTGTTAACACTGCCAGGTCACCACTAACCCATGTCCCGGAGGAGGAGGAGGAGGAGGAGGAGGAGGAGGAGGAGGAGGTGGTATGTCAATTTGACTGGGTTGCTTGCCTGTTCTGGTGTAAAGTCTCACATTATGGGAGGTGATAACTGTCCTAGGAATCTGCCCACCATACATTTTAGTGTTGGTCAAACCAGAAGTTTTCTTCTCTTACACCAAGATGAGACCAGGCTCCACACAACCCACAATGTGCTAACAGTATTGATTAACAGTATTAAACAGTTCACATAATGGTGAACAAGGACCTCCAATAAAACCACTCACATTGCTGGAAGGGAGAGGGAGATATATTCCTTCATCATCTCCACAAGATAGCTTCCCCAGCACAGTAACACCACCAATGCCATAGTAAAGCCCATAGCTACCATGTGGGTCAGTGTGTTCCTGACTTCCTTCATCCTTCCCACTAAATAACTCCCTCAGCACAGAAAGACTGTCAATATCACAGCAAAACACATAACCATTGTTAGTATTAACATGCTCCTATGCTTAGCAAAATACGGAGATAAGCAGCATAGACACTAAAATCTGTGACCTGCACAGGAGTTTGCTGCTTAATAACTACTGAACTATAGCACACTCAGTA
Source organism: Todiramphus chloris collaris (assembly GCA_025345505.1). Classification (NCBI taxonomy): domain Eukaryota; kingdom Metazoa; phylum Chordata; class Aves; order Coraciiformes; family Alcedinidae; genus Todiramphus; species Todiramphus chloris. The sequence continues at coordinate 16,870,122 of JANVCC010010406.1, forward strand.
CAAAACTGTTGTTGTTTTGCCCCACATTGGGCAAAGTCCTTAGCTGGATTCCAGGTGCCTACCAAGCCACTCTGTCATTTTTCCTCACTCCTCCTCTCATCTGTATCAGGAGGAAGAAAATAAGATGAAACTCGTAGACTAAGACAAAAGCAGTTTAATGAAAAGTGAAGCAGGGCCTCACATTTGTAAGAAAAGAAAGCAAAGATTTACTCTGTACTTCCCATCAGCAGGTGATGTATAGCCCCTTTTCCAGAAAGCAGGGCTCCAAACGCATAGCGGTTACTCCAGAGGAAGAGTGGAATCCCCCCTTGCCCCCAATATTCCATATGGTATGTAATATCCCTTTGGTCAGTTTGGGTCAGCTGTCCCAGTTGTGTCCCTTCCCAAGACCTTGTCCAACCCATCCTATTGCAGGGGAATGTTGGAAAACCAGCCTTGGTGCTCTATGAGCCCCAAGCAGAAGTAGCCACAACATGGGTATCTTAACAGCACCTTTCCAGCTCTCAGTACAAAGCACAGCACTATGAGGGCTACAATGGGAAAACTTAGCTCCATATCAGTCAGACCCAATACACTTGCTCTCATTAAAACACCTTTCTCCCACTTAGTTACTGGATGAGAATAGTGTTGACAGTCTGGGATTTCAAGACTGTTCTTTTACTACTGTCAGCTTCAATACATTTCATGCCCTTCCATAGCTGTATTGCCTGAAATTATAAGCCTCTGAAACTGGTCCCTTATTAAAATATTAAAGCATTGACTTAAAGAGCAAAATATTATATTTATATTACTTACCTTGTAGGGTAAAAGTATGTACCCTTTTCTTATCACCTCTACCCAGAAACCTGATATCATGAAAAAGGACTATTTGCAGGGAGGAAGAAGATTTTCCCCTTTATGATCCGTTGAGGAGTCCAGGAAGTCCTGCATTTCAGGCAAGGCATTGCTACTGGAGTGAAAAAACTCTTGCTTGTAGCAAAACTCATTGAAAAAAGGAAGTTTATGGAGTGTGGGAAACGGGACTGGTCATTTGGGAGGAATACAGGAGCACTGTCAGAGCATGTAGTCATGCAACAAGGAAGGCCAAGGCACTCTTGTAATTTAATCTGGCAAATAATGTAAAAGACAACAAGAAGGGCTTCTTCAAGTACAACAGTAGTAAAAGGAAGACTAGGCAAAATGTGGGAGCACTGCTGAATGAGGTGGGCACCTTGGTGACAGAGGATACAGAGTAGGTGGAGTTACTTGTCTTCTTTGATTCTGTCTTTACTGCTAAGGTTAGCCCTCAAAAATCCCAGTCCCTGCAGTTAGAGAGAAAGTCTGGAGGAAGGAAGACTCACCCTTGGTCAAGAATGATCAGGTCAGAGATCATTTAGGCAAACTGGACATCCACAAATCCATGGGTCCCAATGGGATGAGCCCATGAGTGTTAAGGGAACTGGTTGAGGTTACTGTCAAGCCACTCTCCATCATTTATGGAAGATTATGAAGAACAGGAGAGGTGCCTGAAGACTGGAGGAAAGTCAATGTCATTCCAGTCTTCAAAAAGGGCAAGAAGGAGAACCCGGGGTGGGGGGGCTGGGAGGCAGGGAGGACAGCGATAGCATGGCTTGCCGGGTACCTGGCATCCAGCCAAGTTGAAACTACCACAGTCACACTCATCAATGACCTGGATGAAAGGACAGAATTTACTGTCAACAAATGTCCTGATGATACAAAACTTGGATTGACTGACACACCAGAAGGCTGTGCTGACATTCATTGAGACCTGGACAGGCTGCACAGCTGGGCAAAGGGGAACCTAATAAAGTTCAACAAAAGCAAGTGTTGCATCCTGCCTCTAGGGAGGAATAACCCCATGCACAAAGCTTAGGAGTTGACTTGCTGGAAAGCAGCTCTGTGGAGAAGGACATGGAGTCATGGTGGACAACTGGTTAACCATTTGCCAGCAGTGTGCTCTTGTAGCCAAAAAGGTCAGTGATATCCTGGAGTACATTAGGAAGAATGTGATCAGCAAGTTGAGGGAGGTTTTCACTCTGCCCTGGCAATCTGGAGTACTGTTTCCAGTCCTGTTCTCCCCAGTTCAAGAAAGACAGTGAACTACTTGAGAGAGTCCAATGGAGACCTACAAAGAAGAGGACTGGAACATCCCTCTTACAATGAAAGCCTGAGATACCTGTGTTTGTTTAATGTTTACAAATATTTAAAGATCAGGTGTCAAGAGGATGGGGCCAGTCTATTTTCAGTTGGTGCCCAGTGCTATGACAATGGGCAATGGACACAAACCAGAACACATGAAGTTCCGCCTAAACATAAGGTAAAACTTCTTTACTATGAGGGTGAAGGAGCACTGGAACAGGCTGCCCAGAGAGGTTGTGGAGTCTCCTCCTCCAAAGACTTTCAAAACCTGGGTGGATGCAATCCTGTGCAACCTGATCTAAACTTGCTTTAGCATTGGAGTTGGACAAGATGATCTACAGTTCCCTTCCAACCCTTTCCATTCTATGATTCTGTAATTCTGAGATTCTGTGACCCATCTCTTGGTTTTCTTTTCCTATTTGGACAGGCATAGAAAAACTTCTGCTTTGTGGGAAGTGTTTGCTGGACATTTAGAAATAGGAAAACACAGAAAGATGTAGTGCTTTCCAAGTGTACGTAACTCAAAATCATTTCCATTTACATTCCAAAGTGGGCAAGAAGATTCTTGCACCAAATCCATCACTTCAAGATCTCTGCAGCTTTCAAATTTACAATTGGATAAGATTACTATCATTTGTCAAGTGAATTTTTCTTCTGTGTTATTCCCTTCTGTGACAGAGAGTAGTACGAATAGAAGGAATTTTAAATGTGTTACCATTATAAGAATGAGGGTCAGATAGGGAAGTTTGAGATCTATATAAAAGTAGAAAAATTTGATGCCATACTCATTTCCTGCAGGAGTATTAGACCATCTGAAAACAATACCAAACCCTTGTAGACTCTACACATGAGATTCATACTGAAGTTAGCTAAGCATCAGAGATTGGTAGATTCCAGTGAATGATAAGATGTATTTATTCTATGTTTTCCTACCCAAGAATAAGAAGGAATTGTAGGAATTGAAAAACAAGGAATTTGAATTGTAGGAAAATAAGAAGGGACTGTACAAACACTGTGTGCCATCAAAGTATGTGTGTCCTTAGCAGCCAGACACAGTAGAATATATTATTCAAAGATGTTGCAAATTTCATTGTATTACTTCCCTTCCAAGAAGAGGTAAAAAGATTGTACATCTCAGTAGGATAACTTGATTTCAGAAAACTGGCAATTCACATTTGTTACCATAAGCATTTCACATAGCTTGTATTCGTAAGTGAAAGTTCTCACCTGAAACAGTTTTGGACATTTTTTAGAATAAACTTATTTTCTTCTATGGCATACACTTGCAAGAAAGTTACATGAACTGAAACAAGTTGTTGGTCTTTATGTACCCACATAACATCAGATTTCCCTACAACATAGATTACTTGAAAGCATGGCTTTCCCTTTTTACATGGTTGCCATATGGAAGATAGACAAACATACAGATGCTTTCCTTATCTCCATGGCACTCTGTAGACTATGACCAACCCACTGAAAAAATTATCTTCTATCCTACAGTGAAAACTGGTGTCAGCACTTCTGTTGCTTTAGCGCAGCGTATGTTTGTTTTCTAAGATTAAATCTTGTCTTATGCAGATAAGAGAGTTTCATCTGTGAACAGAGGACCAATGAGAACCTCACTGTCATCTATTCCAGGCACAGGATACCTTTCTTTCCTGATCCTGATTTCTAATGTAAATGCATTCTGGAAGTTTCCACAAAGACAGAAAAAAACAACAAAAAAAAAACCCAACCAAAAAGAAAACAAAGCAACAAAAAAAACCCCAAAACAATAAAAAGCCAAGAAACAAACAAATAATCAAACAAACAAAAAACAAACAAAACCAACAAAACAAACAAAAAACACACAAAAAAACCCCTAAATAAATAAAAAAAACCCCAACCCCACAACCCACTCAAATAAATAAACCTCCGCTGTTTGACTTTCTCTCTTGAGAATAAAAACAAGAGGACATATAAATGTAGAACAGATGTTAGTCATACTATTTAATATGCTACAAGAAGACACTCATATGTTTCAGTAACTGTAGACAGAGCTGAACCTGGATGGAATGAGGCATACATTCAGCAGAAACGTGGGGCTCCCACAGAAATAAACCTGCATTATAGTCAGAAGTGTAACACAAAGCCATTTTGAAAAGCACACCTTAATTATTAAATTATTTTAATACTGTGTTCTTTACCCAGAGCTTATGTAAGTTTCCTTTCCTGCAGTCTCAGACCTGTAATTATCTGTTTTCTTGTAAATATAATGTAGGAACCTCACTAAAATTTCTCACAAACTGAGCCAGACACAATCTTTTACCTTGCAGTATATCTATATGATAGGTTGCAGGAATGTATCAGGTGCTAACTCAAGCCAGTTGGGAAAAGGCAGCCTTTTCTTTATTGAAGCCAGTAGATCATCAAGTTAATCATCGTATCTGTAGTGTCCTTTCTTGCCTTTAGGTCTCAGGAAAATGTAAATCAAAGGCTTTTTGAGTTATAGTTCCTGATGATTCACAAGGTAATCTTGCAAACACAGCAGGGAAATATACGATTTGCAAATTGCTTAAATGACATCTTTGCTATTACCTGAAATTATTGTTGCAGTAAATCTCATTTTACAATATTTCAGCTTGGTTATATTTTTTAAACTTTACCTTTCTCAAGATAAATACTGTACTTCCTATTTGCATACTTTATGGTTTGTTTTTTTTTTAAACTTCACACTTACTGTAGGACTGAATGTTTTATTTCAAGGTGACCTAAGGTTCATTTCTTTATGCCAGTATCTATGTGTATTTTGAACTATTTCTAAATCCTTAGCTAATGCAATGTCTTATACAGAATTATAGTAGTATTTACCTGAAAATTAAGATTTCCAAATTGATAAAGATTTCAGGTTGAGAATAATTTCGGATAAAGCATAAAATTTTCCTGTGTACTTACAGAATACTACATCCCACTACAACTCCTAAAAGCAAATAACAATATTATTAAATATTTCACTCCTTGGAGTTATACTGTGAAGTAACATCTTTCAGAAAATACTGAAGAGATGCAATTAATAGTCCCCATGTCTAATCTGGCTCTGCAAAAATGCAGTCTAACTCTATGAATTTAGACACATGATATTTCTTTCCAGAATACTTTGTGGTTACGGAGATCAGCACCTGGTACCTCTGATCAGAAAACCTAAGGATGTTTTAGTCTCCATTTCTGTATTAAATGTGTAATATTTGGAAAGAATTGAGGCTATAAAAGGGTAAAATTGATCTTATGCACCTCTGTGTCTGCCTAAGTTATAGCAACTTTAAAAAAGTATGCTTACAGCTGCTTTCAAGTTGTTTTCTTGCTAGTGGTGGTATTGTTTTTAAATTTGTATCTAGAGAATCAAGGGAAAGTACAGTGACAGTGAGTCCTTGAAAGATCAGAATGTGCTTTCAGTCTACAAAGACTGGATAGATGTCTTTCAAATTACAATATTCTTAGTATTTTTAGTCATTTTAGCAATTTATATATTTGGTATACATAGTATATATATTTATTAACATATTTAATATGCCATATACATTTTCAAATATTTTTTCCACTTTTCGTTATAATTTATGTAAGAAACATACCCCAATTACAATTATTAATAATTCTGAACAATTAATAATAATTAATATTTAACATTTAATTACTTAGAATTTTTCAAGTTTAGCATTCAATATGCGTATATAATTTTATTAAATATTTATGCTCAGGTCTATTAAAAGTAATTGGCTGTAATTATAAGTTCAGGTGATATGATTTCTATTTTCTAATGAGGTTTTTTGTTACTACATTTTTTCAGCATTTCCCTATGACAGCTGTAAACTTACAAAGGGCTATTACATAAAAAAATATCCTACATTCAGTGAACTCAGTGAGACAAGGGAAACAAAAACCTAAAAACCTGTTCCAGTTCTTCCTCAACTAATTTAAAATATGACTGGCTGCTTCTGTAAAATCACATCAGCACTATGTAGTATCTGTCTCAGCCAAGGAACCACATGAGTAGCTGCACCTGTGCAACCCTGAAGGTAAGAACATGGCGTGCAGAGCAGACTTGTTATTCAGCAATTGCCTCCATGTCTGGAGGCACAATTTGATGCCATCTTTCATGCAATAGCTTTCAAATAAACCCTTGGATTAGATAATACTCTACAGATACATATTTATATAAAAGGAATAATTATTTCTGAATGAAAACTTGCAATTGGGAAAATATAATGGTTATTAAAAGGCCCTCAAACCCTAAACAGACATAAAAACAGCAAAAAACCTAACCAAACAAAGAAACCAACCAACCAACCAACCCCAAGATGATCAAAAGACCAGGAACTGTATCTTTCATCATGTGGATAGTACTAGCTATTAAATATGACATTACAGAATTAAAAGACTAGTTCATGATATTTTGGTCTTGATTCCCTCAAATACTTTCCAACACTCCCTATAGGAAAACCCCAGATAGTAGATTACTTCCAGAAAAGAACATATGGAGTATGCTGGGAATTCCTTTTTTAACTAGAATTATTAAGGGGAACTTTAATATGAAACGTATAATGTCAGGAGATAAATTATTTTCCATTATAAAAATGATTGTTCCAATATTTCCTTTAGAAGAAAAAGCTGGTTGTAGGGACTTTTTTAGTTTGGTTTTGTTGTGATGTATTTTTCCTCCTAAGCCTCAGCCCTCACTGGACAGGTGCTACATAATGCATTCTAACAAGAAAGTGTACTGTTCAAATGCCTCTTGATAGCACTTAACACAGTCATAGTAGTCAATAAGAAGGAATAATTACATGGTAGTTTAAGAGGAATAAATGTTACTTCTACTTCACAAATTGGAGAATTCTCCCATTTCCAAACAGAAGCACTTAACTGTAGAGATCTACAAGTGCAACAATACCCGATAATTGCCCACAGTCGTCTTGTGGATGATGTCTTACACTTCAGAACTTCAAGTGATCTCCCAGTAACTAGGAGCTTAGCAGACAAACTGACAGACTGCTCCAAAGGGGTTAGTGGAAATGATTTGTCATGCAATGATGTGTTAGCTGCAGGCATTTCAAAATACCTGGCACTCAGTCAAAAGCACTTTGAATTCCAAGTTCTATTATCACTTTTGCAAGAAGAAACTTTGGGGAGTGATGTCTTAGAAAAAGAAAAATCTGAATTTTTGTGCACAAATGTCACTTCTAATGGAATGTTTTAGACAATTTTGAAGAATTCATTTCTATGAATAACATTCAAACCAATAGAACAAACTACTATACTAGAGGCAGTGACGTAACCTGGATAACACTTACAACAGTAAGAAATTCATTAAAGAAATTATATTATGAAGAGAAACTTCCTGCAGTAGTATTTGCCTGTATTTATGGAAGCTGATGAGCTATGGGGCTAGCCACTTGTCATTTATTCCCAGCATGCTCATAATGAATGTGGATTACGTGAAAGAAAACACAAAAAACAATGGGTTGTTAACAACTAGAATTTTTCTTTTTCACTGGTCTGGAGGTGGCTGAATATCAAGACATTTACCTAGCATTTTTAATTTAGAACTTAATTTCCTTTTTTTGTATCCTCTTACTATGAAAATGAGTCTGACTGAGATTTACTTGCCTGCATGTGCAACAATGTTAGGCTACAGAAAGCCTATCAAGTGAGTGTGACCAGACTAGTAAACTATGCACCAGGAACTGTAATACAGTTGCTATACTCTTCGCTGGACTCTGCGCTGGGTTAGAAACTGGCTGGACGGCCGAGCCCAGAGGGTGGTGGTGAACAGAATAAAATCCAGTTGACGACCAGTCACAAGCAGTGTCCCTCAGGGGTCAGTTTTGGGACCCGTCTTCTTTAATATATTCATCAATGACCTGGACAAGGGAATCGAATGTACCCTCAGTAAATTTGCAGATGACACAAAATTAAGTGCAAGTGTCGATCTGTTTGAGGGTAGGAAGGGTCTGCAGTGGGATCTGGACAGGCTGGAGAGATGGGGTGAGCTCAATTGTATGGAGTTTAACAAAGCCAAGTGCCAGGTCATGCACTTTGGTCACAACAACCCCCAGCAATGCTACAGGCTTGGGGAGGAGTGGCTGCAGAGCTGCCTGGAAGAAAAGGACCTGGGGGTGTTGGTCAATAGCTGTCTGAACATGAGCCAGCAGTGTGCCCAGGTGGCCAAGAAGGCCAATGGCATCCTGGCCTGTATCAGAAATGGTGTGACCAGTAGGAGCAGGGAGGTGATCGTACCCCTGTACTCAACACTTGTGAGACTGCACCTTGAGTGCTGTGTCCAGTTTTGGTCACCACAGCACAGGAGGGACATCGAGGTGCTGGAGCGAGTGCAGAGGAGGGCAACAAAGCTGGTGAAAGGGCTGGAAAGCATGCCCAGTGAAGAGCAGCTGAGGGAACTGGGTTTGTTTAGTCTAGAGAAGAGGCTGAGAGGAGACCTTATTGCCCTAGGAGGATTCAAGTGGTAAATTCTCAAAGGGGAATATACACTTTTCCTTTAAACTCTGCACTGGTTATCACTTCACATAATTTTTCTAGCAAGTATTTTGCAATCTAGCAAAAGTTTTAGTTGTAAACACTGTAGTTGGGAAGAAAAGTCAGTATGTTTGATAATACAAACTAAACCAAATGCATTCACTCTGTTATACTAAGGAAACAATGAGAGGTGAAACAGTGCTGGCTCTTCTCTCCCTTCCTCCTCCCTAAATGACATTTGCACTGTTTAACTGCAGTGTTTGCAGAAAACATGAGGACTGGAGGTAGGAAAGGGGGAAGATGATAAGGAATTCCACTACTTTTGGAGACAGCCAACTATTCAGACATTTTTGTGGACTTTTTGCTCTGTTTGGAAACACAGAGCCAAGCTACAAGCACTAAGAAAAAAAAGGAATAATGATAAAAGGCTATGATAATAGAGAAATCTATAAGCAGCAAGACCTGTGAACATGAGTTTTATATTGAGAGACTAGTCACAGGCAAACTTAGGTGTGGAGTAGGCCTTGATTGTGGTTAGTGGTATTTGTGACAATGATACATTATGCTCTTTTCCATATTTCAGATTTGTCATATAAAGCTGGAAAGCTGCAGTTGATTACTTTCAGTTTCTAGCAGGAAAACCTTCATCTGCTATTTAAATAGAAATTGATTTTACCAGCTGTAAGATACTATGTCTCTCCAACAAGATTCAACAAGTTCTTTGAAAAGTTAGGTGTAGACAGAATCAGAATGCCTTTGTTGTTCTAAGGAACTTCCCTAAATATTTCTCTGGTTTTTGATGTTTACAGTGGCACCTTCTCATTACCTTGCTTAGTCCTTATGCTGGATATCTTTAAGAGTCATGTACTCTTTATCAAGCACATACTCTGGGACAGGGCACATTTCCTAAATACTAACACAGAGAGTATCAGAGCCAATCAGCCCCAGATTCACAGTTTAAAATATTATCAACATTTCTGCTTAACCAGGCAGGCGCACAGTTTCTGCTTGTTCAGGATGTCTGATAGTCAAGAGCCTCACTGGTTGGCTTGCACGCCACATAAAGAAGCCTTCAGTAGCTGTGGAGAGACATCAGAGCTTCTGTGCCATTGCCTGCATAAGGTAATTCTCAATCATCTGTGGAGAATAAAACCAATACTCCATAACAGAGAGGATCTCAGAAGTTTCACATTGTCTTTGTAAAAATTCTATATTATTTCAGAGGATGACTTGACTACTGAGCTATAGAGCATAAGCATAGGACAGAATATCACTCTTAAGTATGAAACATTGCATCTTAGCTCTATTTTGAAGTGGAGAGGTCACAACAAAATAGAGATGGCTGTAATTATTATTTTGACCTTTTATTGGTCAGATGCTCCAGAAGTGCATAAGACTAAATATAGAAGAAGAAAGCTGGAGAATCAGATACACCTACTTCAAAAGGTCCAAGAGGTTAGCAATTAAGAAACACATACAGAGGGGAACCATGTCATGGAGGTTAAGACCCTTTCCATGATCAAAGCTCCACATGATTTTGGAACTACATCTGTGACTGCTTTTTGTAGCATATGGTCCTTCTCTGGAGCCTAGGGAGTTCTAGAAGTGGCACCAACACTAATTCCTTCTGAAGTTTTCTTCTGCTGTGTTGTACAAATTCACAAATTGGCAAAGACTACTGCCAGTTGCCTGGAGTAGCAGCCTGAGTCCCAGATAGCATTTCACATTCTACAGCACTGGAAAAAAAAACAGAGAAGACCAATCTAAAGAATGAAGTACATAAGGCAGCATTTACAGAAGATTTGTCCTCTGTCGCTTTTTAGGCTTAACAGTAAGTTTAGGTGCATGGTTTTCATAGGTGAACTCTTGCCTTTTCATCTTTGGCTCTTACGGATTTGAGTTCTTTGTCATATACTTTATTCTGATCACAGAGGAAAAGCAGGATGATTTTACAAAATCTACCATTATGCCACATGTGCAGATCAATGATGCCATCACAGAAACATTGTCTATTTATTTTATCTTGCAAATGGAAAAATTAGCCTCGTTAGAAGAATAAGATTACTGATGGCTAAATAGGGAAATGTAGTTGTATGACAATAAAGTTTGTCATTCACTGTCTTCATGGACAGATAAAAAGGACAGTCAGTTTTTGTATGGGACTGGGCAAAACACCTTTTTCAACCTTCTCCTATGAGAAAGTACAAAATTAATTCTGATCATTCGGAGTTTGGGAGAAAGTTAACAGATCAAGCAAAGGACATTACTTTTAACTAATGATTACTCACTGAGAGGAAATTCTTATACTTCAGGGCATCTTCCTTTTCACTGGGTTCTGTTTGCTGATGCTATAAGGCAGCAATTTTCAGTGAAAACCTGAGCTTGTTGGGGATTTATTTCTTCCCCTGACAATAGCTGTCAAATTCGCTTGAGCACTTAAGATGACCACCAGACCCTAAGTCCTTTCATCATGTAGGCTTCCTACAGAACATGAATGACCCACTATCAGGAGTGCTCCATTTTTTTCTGGATTAAAAATGGGAATGAAGCCAAATTCCTTCTTACCCTTAGCTGACAAGACTGGCTCAGCAAACCTAGTCCATGATTCTGGATCTTCTGATGTGGGTCAATTTGTTAAAAAGCAGACTTTTGTAAAAGGAAGTAGTATCCCCTCAAAAATATTCTGGTTGCTTCAAGCAAGCAAAACATTGTTGAATTGAAATTGGAGGCTTTTCCCTCTGTCTCTAAAAAGCATTAAGATATGAGAACAGTGGCTGTAGGGAAAGCAGAAGGGCGAATTATCTGGTACTCTGGGAGATTCTGTAACCCTTTGGATGCAGAATGAACTAATACCACCATTTCATGAATCTGTAATAGAGATCCATATGTGCCAGAGCATACAAAACGTTTACCATGAACATCCATAAGCTCCGCCCAATGCTTTCAGCAAATGCATTGTAGTTTTGGTGACTTGATTCTGCTGTTATGAAGAGTTTCTACTAGATTTTAGAAGTGAACATTTGCTCAGATACATCACTTAACTGCCTCTGATGAATATGAGATGAACATCAGATCTGGACAACCACAAATCTGTAATCTAGTTGTGAAATAGTGAATAGACCTCTGATATAAGTCAACCCAAACTGTTTGAAACATAAAATATCAACTTGCAAATAAAAGAGACAAAAAAACCCAACTACTACTGTGACTGACTGTTACCTTTAATTTTTTTTTTCAAAGACTCCTATCTATACATGAAGAAATTATCAGTAAAGTGAGTGATACTAGAAGAAGTATGTTTGAGAAACAAATGAGAAGGAATAAATCCTCTATTATCACAATGCATAATGAGTTGAAACCAATCAGTCAGAAGCAACATCTCTCTGTTATGTTTTTGTTTACCACTACTGAAAACACAATTAATTCCACTGTAAGTTGCAAAAGCATACTGCACTGTGATTTAAAAAATGAACTTGTTTGTCTTACTGAAATATCTCTGTCCCAAAGGAGGAAATCCTTACTAGAGAGCAATTTGGGGTAAAAAAAAAATAAACAACCTAAAACAAACCCACCAGGAAATTACATAAGGACTTCCTTTTATGAGACCTCTCCTACATACTCCAAAATGCTTATCTGCATGCAGAGCAAACCATGTGATTATCAACTATAACAGCTTTTTCCAGCAAGACTCGTCAGGTAACAGATGCAGTGTCTGTTATATTCCTTATATTATCTCACTTCAAATTGTCTGCAATGCAATGAAATATTTCAGCAGTTTATCACTGTAGTCTAAATAATTTTTGAAGCTTCACAATTGTATTTTATTGTTCCATTACTGTAAATAATCATTTTCCTGATGAATATCATAAAATCAAAGTATTGTTTAGGTTGGAAAAGATCTTTAAGATCATTGAGTGCAACCATTTACATAGTAGTGAATCTAGCAGTGAATCCACCACTAAACCATGTCACTAAGCACTATATCTATGTGCCTTTTAAATATCACCAGGGATGGTGACTCAACCACTTCTCTAGGAAGCCTGTTCTGGGGCTTGACAAACCTTTCAGTGAAGAAATTTTTCCTAATATAAAATTTAAACCTCCCCTTGGAGAACTTGATTCCATTTCCTCTTGTCCTATCACTTGTTCTTTGTGAGATCAGACCTGCCTTGCTACAACCTCCTTCCAGTAGCTGTAGAGAGTGATAATGCCTCTCTTGTGCCTCCTTTTCCTGTTCTTCTTCTAATGAAGGGCTCAAAAATGAACCTCGTATTCCAGGTGGGGCCTCACCAGGTGCCAAATACAGGGGGACAACCACTTCCCTACTCCTGCTGGCCACGTTATTTCTGATACAAGCCAGGATGCTGCTGGCTTTCTTGGCCACCTGGGCACACTGCTGACTCATGTTCAGCTGTCTACAGATGAATATTCTCAGGTCCTTTTCTGCTGGGCAGCTTTCCAGACACTCTTCTTCAAGGTTATAGCATTGCAAGGAGTTGTTGTGACCCAAGTGCAGTATCAGCTTTGTTGAGCCTCATACCATTGGCCGTGGCCCTGGTCCATGTATCAAGCCTCAGAAATTTCTGTCGAGCCTTCCTGCCCTCAGACAGACCAAGACACCCACCCAAATTGGTGTCATCTGCAAACCTACAGAGGATGCTTTCTATCCTCTCATTCAGATCAATGATAAATATATTAAAGACATCAGGCCCTGGGGAACACTACCTGTGACCAGCCACCGACTGGGTTTAACTCCACTCACCACCACTCTCTGTGCCTGCTCATGCACCCGATTGTTTATGCAGTGAAGCATACACCCATCCAAGTCATAAGCAACCAGTTTCTCAAGGAGAGTTCTGTGAGAAACAGTGTTAAAAGCTTTACTGAAGTACGGGTAGGTAATATCCACAGCCTTTCCCACATCCAATAAGCTAGTCACCTTGTCAGAGGTTTGTCAAGCACGACCTGGCTTTCATGAACCCATGTTGGCTGGGCCTGACCCCCCTCTTGTCCTGTACATGCCATGTGATGCCTCTCAGGATGGCCTGCTCCATAACCTTCCCTGGCACCAAGGGCAGTCTGACAGGTCTGTAGCCCACTGGATTCTCCTTTCATCCCTTCCTGTAGATGGGTGTCACATTTGATAACCTCCAGTCAACTGGGACTTCCCCATTTAGCCAAGACTGTTCATAAATGATGAAAAATGGCCTGGTGAGCACTTCCACCAGCTCTCTTGGTACCATTGGGTGGATTCCATCTGTCCCCATAGACTTCTGTGTAAGCAAGTGGTGTAGTAGGTCACTGACAATTTCCTCTTGGATTATGGAGGCTTCATTCTGCTCTCTGTCCTTGTTGTCCATCTTAGGGGACTTAGCACTCAGAGGACAATTGTTCTTACTGTTAAAGACTGAGGCAAAAAGGCAACCAGTACCTCAGTCTTTTCCTTATCCCTTGCCACATTTCCCTCAGCATCCAATAGAGGATGGAAATTCACCTTAGTCCTCCTTTTGTTCTTAATGTATTTACAGAAACACTTCTTACTGTCTTCTATGGCAGTAGCCAGATTATGTTCTAGTTGGACTGTGTCTTTTCATCTTCCTCTTCTATACTAGTTTTAAAACCCCTAGTAGATATATATCAAAATATTTAATAAAAGCATATCCTAGATGTTTGAAAAGTGCCGACTTGTTTTTCTCTGAAGCAAAGAAAATTCAAAGTCAGATGGTGCTGTGATGTATTACCTAGTAAAAAATGGTGCTTTGTGTATACACAGAATTTTACAGCAGTCTGTGGAGAGCTACACATAAGCTATGTTGTGCTGTGTGGGAATGTGTGTGCATGTGCATGTGCCTGTGTATCTGTGTGAAAGAAATAAACAGGATATGGAAGGAGAAAAATCCAGGACTTTCTCAATTTTAAATCTTGACAGAAGAGAAATATGGTTATTAAACTGAAAGGAAGAAGGCAACACAACTAGGGAAAAGGAAAGATATTAGCCAAAATAATGGGGAAAATACCAATTTCTTTATCGACTGCCATGGAACTGTGATGATTTTTAGTGCTTGAAGATTAGATCCTCTACTCACATTTGCTGAAAAAGTTAATTATTGCTGCAACAGTTAAGAGGCATGAGGAATTAAACATGACTTAAAGTGAGAATACAAAACTATCCATCCAAATACTTGAACACTATTTGATCAGTGTATTTTCAGGAGCAGAAAACATGCTTCCAAATTCTCTTGGATTTTCTGCTGACTCAGTCCCATTTGTGCTTTTCTCTGTTTAAGAGTGCTAAAAGGTCTGCAGAGAGTATACTTCAGAACATGGGTACAATGACAGTAGCACCCTACAAAAAGAAGTAAAACATGTGCTGCCAGAAAGGAGACAATTGGGTAAGTGATGATAAGGTTTTGATAAATTGTTTTTTTTTTATCATGGCATTCTGGTGAAGGAGAATGATGTCACTCTTCTTGTATATAGAATGACAAAGCAACTAAGTAGATTTACATAGCATAAACTTCTGTCAAGATTTCCTAGGAGATTAAAATGGCTTAGACGTCTTTCTCAGCCTGGATTTCTGTACCTAAATCCTTCAAATTAGTTAGATTATTAGATCAAATTAGTGCAGTCTGATAATGAATGCAAAAATGTGAGTACATGTAGAAATTTTAGTGCAAAATGTTGCTGAGGCTGCTGTCAGCTGCTTTGAGAGTGCCGCATCTACAATGAACTGGAATGAAAAAAAAATACACATTATATAAGACCTTATTAAACACAAAACACTTGTTAATGTAGTTCTAGCAAGCAAATTCATTTGAACAAACAAAGACAATCCATCACTTCATTCGTAGTTCACCTCTCCTTTATACAGATGTCCTATACTTGATTTGTCCATAGTATGTGCAGATCCTTTCTGTATCTATAATTATATATTATTTTTCTGCATCTCAAATATGTGATGTTTCAACTTGTGTATTATTCTTCATTTTAATGCTAGTCCATTATATTATATTCCTATCAATTGTTAGCTAAGCTCATTACATTGATTGTTGCTCAGTCATCCAAAAAAATTAAGCCATTTCCTTGAACTACTATTGATGTGAAAAATCAGTACCCTATGGCCAGTCCATATTAGCATTTCATTATTGTTCATCTCTCTCTGCTTAAGTGTAATGAAGTGTGTAATTTCCCTGCAACCATCAACTGATCTTTATGTGTGAAGCAATTTCATATGGTCCACCTCTGTCACTCTACAGTTCCAAAAGCGTACTTATCAGAGCCATGAAATGCAGAGGGAATGATGGTAAAGTACAGACAGGTTTGTAACCCTCTGCAAATTTTGTGTGCCATTCAGTCTGTTTAAATCAGTGCTGAAATTGTTTACTAGGCAGCACCTGTTCATACATAATCTTAATATGCAACCTACTTATATCAATCCCTATCAATTAGCATAGAAAATAATTCAACAAAACTTAATGTTTTGAATGATCTCCTTAAACTAAATCTGTTGGAAAATATTATTTCCTAGCCCTAATTTTTCTATTTTCTACACTAATAATCACTACCTGGCTTTATATAAGGGAATTAGACAAACATTTTATTTTTCCTTACTTTGACTAATCTTTCTTCCTTTACTAAGTAATACATACTTGTAGCAACATGGTCTGCAAGTAATGCACTGGATGATGAAGAGGGCTGGGCAGAGAATATTAATATTGTACAGTACCCATCTTATCTTTTTTCACCTGTGGGCTGATCCAACTTTTCTGATATCCAAAACTCAAGACTATAACATAATATGGAGCGTAACTGTAAACACATACTTGAATCACAATACCCAAAGTGTATTTTACAGTCCTCCAAAACTCTACTCAAGCATGGATTGACTCCATAGCAAAATCTTAAATAACTTTCTCTGAGAGAGTTATTCATCAAACAGTGTTCTCCACAAAGGACACATTCAAAGAGTGACTTGGGTTCAACAGTAGGGATGTAGACAAACCTAGCTTACCCATTTTCTTTAGCAGCTTTCTTTTTCCTCATTTATCTGACTGCTAACAGTCTCTTCAAAACAATCACATAAAAGTTTTTGTTGTTGTTGCTTTTTTCCCTTGTTTAATTTTCATGCAGAGTCAAATAGAATTGAAAGTTACCCCCATATGCTCAAAAATACAGTCTTTCTGTTTGCTTTTTAAATTTAAAATGGACTCAAGAATAGAACACATTTTTCACAGGAAATGCAAGAATTCTTGTTCTGAGTTCTAATATGGTAGTACAGTTGAAAAATAGGCAGTTTCTGTTTAAGAGTATATGGGTTAAATAGCATTATTTTCTTCACCCGGAGATAGGTGTATTGAAGTTACAGATTCTGGTGCTGCTATGGTTACCTCCAATCCACTTTTTTTTTTTTTTCTTTTTTGTGTTTTTTTTTTTTTTTTTGGTTTGGTTTGTTTTTTTTTTTTTTTTTTCTTCATGTTTTGGGTTTTTTGAGGTTATATCAATACAATAATGTCATATTTTACATAAGAAAGACTGATACCTGCTCTGCTACAGGTGTGGAGACAGTGTAGACATGTAGAGACAAGAATTATTCTCCAGAGTTATTCCAAATAGGAATCCTTACCACTATCTATTCACTATAAATAAATAAATACATAAAGTGAAATCAAACCTCCCCACTAACACAAAAGTGGCAACAAATTTGAATATCCTCTACTTAAAAAAGAGAGGTTGAGTTTAAATTTTAGGTACGGATTGTTATTCTCATATAATTAGACCAGTTTATAAAAGGAAAGAAATTAATTGTACAGTTTGAAAATATTTTGTGTTCGGAAAGTATCCTTCTGAAATGCATACTGGGGTAGATATAGCAGGAGAACTGAATTAAATGCACCATGAGGCTAACATTGCCTGCTCTTTACAGGATGCTGTAGTTTTGATCATCTCTGTGCTTTGTGTTTCGAGGAATCAAGACAGTCCGAGGTTCTTATAAGGAAAAGTCTGATCCTGTAAAATGAAACAAAATTCCTGAATAGGACTGAAATCCACTGAATGTATAGATTTCTCTTTCCTATAACCCTGTGGTACCTGACGAAAAAGAGATCTGTTGCTAAGCAGCGTCGTTCCCCTTTCCCCCGCGGTCGGGATTCAGGCTCAGACAATGGCTCTTGCTGAGCCAGTAGCTGTGCACTAGAAAGTGAAAAGCCAGCACAATAAGCAACGGCAATTTCCGCCCCGGCTTCCACCCTCACAGGACCCAAGTTTGGGCATTCTTCTGAGTAAGGCAATGAGGAAAGCAGAGCTCATGAATGCTTTGCCATCTCTTTTATTTTTTCTGCATGCATTTTAAAAGGAGGGGGAAGCAAGAAACCATATTTTGTGCAGGTCACGTGACCCACTGGTGCCACTTGGCACTAGTCTAACGAAAGACAAATTTCCTTTCCAGAGCTGATCCAAATGTGGAGGTTTTACATTATTCTGTAAGGAGCTACCACAGAAAGGGTCTTGACAATATGTGTAGGTACTCCTGTAAAACTTGTAACAGCTGTTTCAGTGTCTGCTAGATCTGGGCTATACCAAGTTCTTAGCAATTTGCCCATAAACACAGACACTCATTTAGTCATTAAGAAGTAAATTATGCTGGTGTGTTTTTCCCTTGTCATATTTCAAGTGGACCATATTATGTTTCACTGCTACATTCAATTCCTATTACTGTTACCATAAATGTCTCCAATTTATGCAGGGGTTTATGTTTTAATACTGTGTGGGATATAATACAGGTTGTAAGGTTATAGTTCTGCATTTAGGATTTTTATTTTTGTTTTGTTTTCATTTGCTTTTTTCCTGCGTGCTATTAATGTTAATGAATGATACCTTTGCCAAGACCTTTATGTTCATTCCTACAATTATGCTGCCGTAAACCACTAAATGACCTCCTTTTTATTCTGGCTATCCATACAGCTAAAGCATGACCAGTGTACCTCCATCTGTACAGGACATGTACTTTGGTGACAGATTACAGAACAACATTACAGATATTCCAGCTGTAGTAAGCTGGAATTTTAACCCAGTGGAACCTGTGTCAAAAGTAGCACAAACAATGCTCTATCCTAGAAGGCTGAGAGCCAGTGCATAGTATTTGTTTTGCAAGTTCAGTAGATCATTTAACTTTCATTTCCTAAGAGGAAAATGGTAATAGGGAAGTGACCAGCTCATGCATGATGTGGATTGCATTTGGAAACTCATGCATGCAATTTATATACCCTTCACAGTTAAATACAAATATAATGAACATTGGCTTTTTAATCAGGCTTTGTTTTGGAAACTAATACTTCATCTAAAGAGAATTGATAATATTTAGGGAAAGCATTACTTTTTCCAGTTTCATGTGCCTTGAAGAAGCTAACAAAATCAAAATACTCTCTTGACAATACATAACACCAGCAAATCATAATAAATGTTTATCAACTTTATTTCATTAATGAGACATGAGAGAAAGAAATGAGAAAGTTAAATACACAAGATTTTTACTAAAGGAAAGTTCATCTGAATTGTCATGCAGTATTAAAAAAAAGCAATACCTTTTTGAATTTCTCATGATGAATATAGGTGTCTGGAAAATTCATTTTTAGAATCTTGAGCATTGGCTGTTAGTATAGTCTAAGGATAAATATATCTATACATGATTAGAACTGAGTCAATTATTCATTGTCTTTAGCTTATTTGAGAAGTCAAGTTTTATATTTGTTCACAAATATGGCATGACTTGATTAATGATTTACAATTGTTTGACCAATAATTTGTATTAAAAAGAAAAATAGTTTTGTCCTGCAGCTCATTTGTCAGCTATTAGATATGAATAATTTATATTCACTGCATCTGGCCTGAAATGTTACATTGTATTTATTCTGTTTTGAGAGGATGGCCTGTTGCTTCCCACGCTTTAAAAAATATTTTGTTGTATTTGGCTTTTTTAGTGAAAAAAGGTTGTGTTTTAACAAATACTGGTCAATGACATTTTATCTCATATAAAAAATAATTTCAGTGTGAAGGTGACCACAGACTTTTGCCTAAGTAGTTGATTAGAGCTGGGGAAAAAAAAAAAAAAAAAAAAAAAAAAGAGGGCCTTTTTTTTTAAATTTTATTTGCATTATATTTTTAATGAGAGAGAAGATCTTATAAAGCCTCTATGTTGGTAAAATGACACTGAATTTGTGGTTGTAAGACCTTTCTTAGTTCATATGTAAATTTTTCACAATGGCAGCTTATATAACAAGTGGGGAGCAATATAAAAAGTAAACAGGAGAAATTTCTAAAACAATAGGTTTTTTGTTTTCAATAAATGTGGAGTCCATCTAGTCGCTTTTTCTGCCTTTTTCCTCCACTCCCCCTGAGCAATTTATATTGAAGAGGCTGGCTGGTTATCACAAGTGCGTCTTTTTAAGTAGGGACTCAAGTTACAGCAGTGTATATTCCAAACTATGTAACAGAGACAATGGAAAGGAACAGATAATTTTTGTAATGGATAAATAGCACAGTGTTGTGTTAAAGTCATGCATTATCGAAACTGTATTTCCCAAAGAGCCAGCCATTTGAAATAATTAGCAACTAGTTTCTTGGTTTTTCATCCTGAGGCAAAGCTGACAATGGATAACTACCTGATAAAGTTGTCTGCCATAGTAGTGGCTGCTTCCACCGATGTTATTATGAAGACTTAATAGATGGTGTACTGTAACAATATTTAATTTTTGAAGAGATCAGGTAAGAAGCATAGGAGTGCTACAGCTATTAGGAACCAGCTGTGATAGAAAATTAGTTATGTTTACTTGCATTTACAAACAGACTTTCACAGAATCACAGAATACTTTCCTTTTGACTGTAGCTTCATCCTTCCTGCTGCTACATGACATTCTCTTCTCTTTCAGTCATCTATGCATTTCTTGCTCAGACCAACAAGATTACCCATTGTTGGTTCATTATTGGACAAAAGTTATCAGCTCATGCGCTTCCATTCTTACCTGTTCTTAAAGCTCACAGTACAGGGAGAATCTAGGGGTGGTTCCTTCTATTGAAAACATTTTAAAGCTTTCTATGAATATTCAGAATAACAAAAGATAACTAACTAATCCGTTATTGAAAATACTTTTTTGGGAAGCTAACTGGTGGAACTATGAACTGAATGGAAATAAGTATGGCAGAAGAGCAAGGTACTAGTTGCTTGCATATAGAGTAATTCACTTAGCTCTACTCAAATATCTGCCTATACTTTTATAAAAAGAAACACATGGTAATATCACCATGATATATGGCAATATGACAAAATTAGACATCCATTCCATAACGGTAAAATCAAATAATGATAATTTCTAAGCATCCTGCGAGTATTACATTTTTGGTTTTTGGTTTAAATTAATCTGCAGTGTAATTGTAGCAACTTCTTTAGACTTACCCAAGCCTTTAGTTCAGCCATTAACCTTTCATATTATACTGTGCTTAGGAAATAATTTTATAACTTCTTTTTTATAGAAGTTATTTAGTTTAAATTCTTGCCTATACACTTAGGGCTAAACAGGGCAGCAAACAGCAGAAAATTATAATGAAAATAATAGTATTGGAAATAGGCATTCATCAGCACAGGTTCAGGTAAAAGAACACTATGCAATTTTGACAGCAGAGTATCTTTTTCATTTCTCTGCAAAATGTTCACAGACTAACAGTTTAGTCTCTTGAAAGAATGCTTTTTCACAGTCTTGTAGAAATATATTTTTATGTATCTATGTGTATATATATTTTTATACATGTAAAATATGTAATTTAGTACAAGTGTTTCTATTTTCTGTTCTTTATGTTTCCTCAAGGTTGACTATACTCAGTGAGGAGAGACAACAATACTGGTAGTAGTAATACCAGACAGATTAGGAAATATAAATAGCATAACAGATAATTCATGAACAACTCTTTGTCTTGAAGTTGTGCACACAAAACATAAAAAACTTTTGTAAACTTTTTAAATATGGGAAAAGCTTAGAGTTGTTTCACCCACAAATTATTAACAGGAAATTGAACTAATAGTGTTACATAGGTGAGTCATATCACAGAGTGCATATAGACGTGATTACAGTTTGTCCTCATTTCCCTGTGATTAAAGCAGCTACTATCAGAAAAGCATAGGAACTATAAAGTTTTTAAAAAGTAACTTAAAATTTAGACTCTTTTGACAATATGGCAGTGCTGCAGGAAAGGGTCTTCTTGTAAACAGCTTTTGAATCCAGGAAGTCAATGATAAAGTTGCTCAGGACTGTTTTTCCCTCTATACAGCAGCTAAAAGGAGGAATTTCTTTTCTCTCATGCTTGCAGACACCAGTTCTCAACTTCTCCTGCCATATGTGCTGGGAACTTTTTTTTTAATTTAAATTTTACATAATCATCTACTTTCACTAAGGGGAATCTGCCATCTGCCTAACCCTTTGCTATGTATCTTACTGTTTTACTTTGAAGGGATTGTCTTCATTTTTATAAGCTCATATAAGTCCATATTTGGAGGCTTGGAAAGGGTTACTTTAATCATGAGGGGAAACTGCACATAATTATTTTGAGTTTAATAGTCCTATGGGCTTAAAGCTGATCTAATATGTATGTTTCTGGTACGTGTGTTTTTTCATTGACCATGGCTAATGAGCTTCCCTGTAATACCTAAAAAAGCTTAAGAAATTATGAGTTTTTAACTCTCACATCATCAGTTAAAAGAGGCAGATGTAGGTACATTTAGAAGGATGTGGGTTTTCATGCAAGACTGTGAGCAGCACTTGATATTCATGCCTCTACTTCCAGTTTTCACCAGAACTTGAGTATTCACTGGAGGAGTCATTCAATCTTTGCCTCAAAGAACTACTACTTTGGATACTCTTTTCTGCCTTATAATACCATGTCTAAAAAGGCTGAACTGCTGCCTGATATGTTAATGACTCCTGAGGCCAAATATGCCACAAGGCTGTGTACTACAGCTTGCTTTCTGATTTGTTGATGTAGGAAGCAGACCTCTTCAAGACAAGCCATTGGAGATAAGGCATTCTTCTACTCATACATATGTCATCATCCAAGTGGGAATCCAAATGGGAGCTTAAGAGAGTATTTCTATAGATATATCCATCTGTTCCTTGCCTGTATATATAGTCTGGTGAATATATGGTCTGTAAGGGACAGCACAGAGGGAACTTTAAGATTGTTTAGGTGCTTCTGAACTACCTTTGAAACTAAGAAAGCATGTTTTTGACTCTGCATGTTCACAAGGTGTCATTCTTGCAGTTTTGGAATTTGGATGCTAGAATTTTCCACCTTTTATGATTTATTGCTTTTGAACAGGCTTTTTCTTTCACTCTGGAGATAACCCAGGCTGGTCAAATTACCTCATCTCAAGTGAAACAGAATATTGCTCTTTAGAGAAGACTCAACTATTATATGGGTTAGCAGAAAATGTTTTAAGAACTTCTTAGAATAAAGAAGCATATATATTAGAATACAGAGATGAGAAAGAGTGTGATTAGCTGGGCAATTTTTTAAAAACCTCTATCTGTACCATATTCACTTCATGAAGCTTCCAAATAGATCTATGTAGGATATATTGTTAACTCAGGGATTTCAGGTACAGTATCAGTTTATTTACTACAATAAAGAGCTCTCTTAGTGATATCTAGAGCTCCTTCACCGTATTAGTAGCATTTGATAATGCTGTAAAATTCATTCTACTGGGAACAGTCTCTGCTGTGTATATATAACGTATAACATTGTAAAGAAGTGTACCTTTTCGCTGATTAGCTATAAGTGAGTGAAAACCTGTACATATAGTTTGCCAGAGGCTTGTGTAACTGAATTACAAAGTCTAAAAAAGTAGTAGAGAAGATCCTTTCAGGATAATATAAAAATCCTAACATAATACAAAAACCTACCATATCTAATTAGACAACCCATCATTTATACAGAAATTATCTCTATGGGTTTTTCTTTGATAGAAGTTCTAGGTATGTGTGACACTGTTGACTGAATAAGATGTCCCCTAGTTAAGTAAGGTATTGTAGGTCTTCAGTGAAAAGATTGTGAGGTTCAGTAAAGTATCAGCTAAACATAATCTGCAACTTTATTACGTTCATGTCTCACATGTGTGTGAGCATATCTCCTAGCCTTCCAAATACAAATTTGTAGACATAGTTCTACTTTCCAGGCCTTTATCCTTACGTGGAGTACTGCCTGAAACAACTTCTGCACTGAAAGCAGACATATTACTAAGTAGTTCATACTAGACAAATTTACAAAATTGTCCTTCTGCATATTTTCTTTTCCATAAACATGAATATCAGTACAGTGAAGTAGTGGAAAGTACAATATCTGTCTTGATGTGCTAAGGAATGTGTTGGAATTCAGTACTTCCAGATCTCCAGGCAGAGGACCTCCCTGTAAATAACAACAGGTTCCCTGTGGGATCTTCTAACATATTAAGTGTCTTACTCCCCCTAACACTGCTGAGAATAAGAGACTGTCATGATTCTAAATTTCATGAGCACGTATATTTTAAAATCTGCCCCCAAATGGTTCAGGTCTAGCTCTCCACAGGCTCCTCAGAACACTCACAGCTAGGACTTCCAAGAATAAATTTCACATATATTTATTTAGCACTTACTGAGAGAAGAGGATCCAGCATTTCCTTATTCAGCTCAAGATGCTCTCCTGTACAGACAACCAAAATGTTGAATCATCCTGGTATAACTCTTCTGCATTTGTTTCTCAGTCTGCGGGTCTGTGGCATTCTTACCTGACAGATATTGATGTCCTATTCTTCAGCTGTGCAGGAGCTCTTGTATGAAAGAGGTTCTCAGAAAAACCTTTGTAAATGGTCTGTTTTCTTTTACAGAGGATCATGTTCTACAATTCCTATCAGTTTGAAGTGAAACACTGGAGGAAGCAGAACTCTGTTAGACTCCTTGTCTGAGAATAATCATGAAAAGCCAGTGATGCTAGGAATAAATCACATGAAGATAAATACTTTGACCACAGGAATGGAGCTGTGAAAACCTTACTAGAGATGGAAAGCTCCAGAAACACAGAGGACAACAGGAGAGGATTTAAACAGGACCCAACTTTGGGGAACAAGCATAGGATTAAGAAGCAAGTTATTGCAGTTCAAAAAAGCTACAAAACTTCAGTCTTAATTGACTGTTTGTGTGATCCTAGCTCATGTAAATAGCAGTAAAATCCGTTAATGTAGCACTAATTAGAAGCAGGAAAAACCCACCCTTCCTATTTACCTGAGCCATGCAAATGTTTTGAGAGACAACTTAGAGCTATTGACTGTGGAATACTTTCCATTCTATCACATTTACAAAGGCTTAGGCACATACATAGACACAATAAAATACAGCTCACCTGACAACTGTGATCACTGAATGTGTTACTGTGGTTTATCTATCTATACAGATCCTCACCAATGGGACCCTGAGAGGGTGTGGTGGGGAACTCAGAAAGTGATGTAAGATTTCATAATGTCTGATTTTAAAGCCCTTCTGTTACTTTGAGTTTCCCAAGTTAGTGCAAATAAGCTAATTGTGAGATTACTACCTGTTTGAGTAGAAAATATGTAAGTTATACATGTAAGAGTACAAACAAGGAGGATGAAAAACAGAAAGAAAACAGACCAAAACTAAACCCAAACCCAACCCAAACCAAAACAGTGAAAGAGGAGACATTTAGGATCCCAGCTTTCTGTTCTGAGCCTTACAAAGTCCTATATACAGGATTTGTTTGGAAATTTTTTCTGTTGCCATATACTCAGACCACTGAAAACCACAGATACATATTTTAATAAGCTACATAAGATTCAACTTTGAATCATTTTATACCAGAAAAAAAGGTTTTCCTCGATGACAAACACATGAAGTTTAAAAACTAGTGAGTTTAAACTCCTCAGTCCTGAGGGGCTGGCATTTGTACCTGCTACTTGTTTGCATTCAGTCAATGCTTAGTACTCCAACGTGAGGAATGAGCTCAACTGTAACAGTATTTTTCATCATTCTCCATAGAGGGCAGATAAACCTATACCTGAAAAGCCAATCTTGGCAGTTCTGAAGGGAAACTACTCTTCTGCTTTTCTTTAGGCCAGTGACCAATGCTATCCATCCATTTCATGCAAATTGTAGTTCTCAACTGCTTCCAGTAAAGTCCAGCCAGGAGCTCTAATACTTCTGGAGTAGCATTTCAACAAGACTTAGTTTTCTGAACCAAATCAAACAAGAAACAAGCTTTCTAGTCATTTCTTCCCCTAAGACCCTAAGCACTTCACCTGAAGCCACCTTACAGATGGACAAACGAGAAACTGGTAATGGTATTTTGCCTGAATGGGTTTCAAAATATGGAAATACTATTTTTCTGAAATAAAAAATTACTTACACAACAGTAACATCAGATAGATAATGGTCATGGGATCTTTGGCCTTCAGATACTAGCATTAAAAAAAAAGAATATTGGAATAAAAAGCTAAAATAGTATATATGTAAGGCAAGACACAAAATGCAATAGAAAGATTTTTATTATTTCCATTCTGTTTTATGCTTCTGGCTGGTTGCCAAGGCTTAAATAGAACATCTGGATGAAAAGTAGAAAAGTTAAAAGTGCCTTGCTTTTTATTCTTTTTTTTTTTTTTAGAAAAGAGGGGGAAAAAAAAGTTTAAAATAAGGTGTCAGTAGAAACAATATTATCTACTGATAGCAAGACAGAACTAGGTG
Organism: Todiramphus chloris collaris; assembly: GCA_025345505.1. NCBI lineage: Eukaryota > Metazoa > Chordata > Aves > Coraciiformes > Alcedinidae > Todiramphus > Todiramphus chloris. Next base: position 16,896,539 of record JANVCC010010406.1, read on the forward strand.
TCTTAGGACTAGGTTTTTTTTGCTGTGTATTGAATAAGGAAATATAGAGTAAAGATTTTGCATTTAATTGGTTCTGTTTTGCTCATTTCATTTTTTTTCCCAGAGATTTTAAGGAGAAAGAAAATTATATGTATACATATTTTGCTGAAGACTTTAAAAAGAAAGTTACAAAGCACTTAAAATCAAAAAAATGTTGTCTCCTGTAGATGATTCCTTCATCTAAATAAAGGACACGTTGAATGATTACAGATTCTTTACCTTAAGATGATTAATAGTCTCTCAATAGCTTATACTTTAATATTGTCTGCAAAATTAAAACAAAGATATGTTTTAAGACAAGGACTACAAATCATCTGTGAGAAGACATACCCACTGTCTTGGGTTTTGGAAAGCACAATAGCCCAGACACTAACTATACCCAGTCACTAACCACATACATGGGCATAAGCACAGAAACCTCATAAAATGTGGTAGATACCAACTCAGAAATAGCATAGTAGAAACCAGAGACATTAGAAACCATCTCTGTTATTATAGTGTCCAATACTGGAGTATTAGAGAGTTGAGACTCTCAGCTGTAATTCTTAGCCAGCCTAAGAAAACTCATTCCATGGGTTGCATCCCAGGAAAATTATGAAAAGCTAAGGTCTTGTTTCAGCATTAAGGACAATGTCCAGGTGAGTTTCCAGCTAGGTAGGAAGAACATGAACCATGACTGTCCCACAGTGAACACTCAAACAATATTATTAACTACATAAACCCTAACTATCTTTTACAGCTACTTTTGCAGCTCATCAGTATTGTTCAAGGAGAGGGAATGTGTCATTTCTCAAATTACTGTAGTTGTCCATAATGACCACTGCTGATAAAAAAATGCCAGCTCTTCAAAAGCAGACTCCCTAAGCAATAGTTTTTGATAAGATGACAGACATGGATTTACAGCTTATAAACCTCCAAATTTTAGATAGCAAGCCTCTTGTACTGCTTCCAGTATTGACGTCTACCACTGTCATAGGCAGAGGAATTGTAAGTGTGCTGCAGCACCTATCAAACAAATTCTAATGCTTCTGTTCTTCAAAAGTGCAAATTTCAGCTTATTGCTGCCATATACACCTTCTTAGTTCTATTAAAGGAATGAGGACACATGCCAGACTGTACTTCAGAACTGCCAAGAATACATAAGAGTGATTTAGGACTATGAATTTCTATCAATGCTATGATCCTCATCTTGTCTTAAAATCAAAGAGCTATATGCACAATAAAACAAGGGGGAAAAAAAGTGCTATCTGGACATAGTGAATGTGAAACTCAGTCATTTAATAAGAGAATATCTCCATTTCCTTTGAGAAAAATATACTGCAGGTAGCCTCCATTTAGGTCTATATATAAGTATCTAAAGGATGTAATAGAAAAAGGCAAGTATACCCCAGCCAGAGTCACAGGGAATGGTGCAATGAAACACATAGGTTGCTTCAATTATCTGCACTGCTTGATGAATAGGACTGAGAGCACTTGAGATGTCTCTGCAGGAGGCTAATAATATTTCAGTCACTGGAATATCAGTGGTAAAGAGGAGGCTACACTATAACATTTAAACTACAACACTTGAGCTTGGTGAAGATTTCTTCCAGTGTCTATGCTAAACTGTGGAGGAAATGGTTTAGTTCAAAGTACAGGAAGAGCATTAAACAGTGTATATCTGCCTAATGACAGGGAAAATGGGACCTTTTTGCAGAGATCTACCCAAGAATGCAGACTCTCATTTTAGCTTTCAAGTAAAGAAACAGGTGCAGGCTAGAGGACACTGTTCCTTGGAAACTAGGTTCTTGACAGTTTGCATACTGGTATCTATCACCTGTGGTCAAGGACTAGCAGATGTAGAGAAGAAAATGTAGAGACAAATTTTCATGGTTCTAGCAAGTATGAAAAGATTTGATGTCCACTCAGGTGTTCAGTCACAGTCACAATATGGATAATCCTGACAGTGCTTGATACTGTATGTTCATTGTTTGCCTAGCTATGAGTCCCATAATTCCATGATGAAATGGCTGTGGTTTTTTTTTTACTGATGGTGGGTAGTTGAGTGAGGGTTATTTTTTTTGTTAATTTTATTGGTGGCTTTTCACTGTTTTAAATAAATGTGCCTTAAGGAGCTGGTTACACATGGACACAACTCTGTTTTCTGAGTTTCTTTATTGGGTGCCCACCTTGATAAGTGAACATGCATCTAATGGGTATCATCCCAATAGAACTTCACTTTCATCAAGTAACCTAATCCTTGAGGAATGTGCCTTTGATGCAGGTGTTTTTAGATCGGTTCTTTTGTGAATAACTTTTTATACGGAGACAGTGTCATTTTTTCAGTTCTTCATGGCTATAACTGAATTCATTTTAAGTATGAAAATCCCTTTCTGTTAATTTCCTGGGTGACACCCCAGATCCTATCAGCTTACACAGCTTTTAAAATCCCTTAGTAGTTTACTGTTTATGATCTATGGGAACTGAATTTCCCTGGTGTTACACAATATCACGCAACTTGTTATTAGCTGCACTAATTCAGATCTAAAAAGAATTCCTTAAAAAAGTTCTTTTCTCTTTTGTGTGCAACTTTTTCATTCAATGTCTCTAAATACTGTCAGCACTAGACAATATGATTCAGTAGCGAGGAATAGTGCTTTTACAAGCTATACTGTAAAGTCTTTGTTTTTACACATGGTATCAGTTTCTTTTCTACCTAATGATGGTGAAATTTTGGGTTCACAGTTAAAGAAAACTAAATGGCATTACAGAGATATTTGGCAGATGTTTTGCTTGCAGTTCAGTTTTCTTTGGACTTCTCTATTATGTAGAGACAAGTGATGGAGGTTAAAATATTTAAAGTTGTTTAGAGACAAAAAAATTCATTCAGTCCAGATATAAGTTCTGTTAGAAACAAATCTCAGGCAAGTAGAGAAATGCAATTTCAAACTCTTTAAAGTTTTGAACTTACTTACTGGCTTGTATTTACGGAATTTGGTATAAATCTATCCCTCATTTCATCTGAAGACAATAATTTGAATATAAATACGGCTTTTGGTATTGCAGCATCTGAGAAACAAGATAGAGCATCTGGTTTCTATGATTTGTTTAGTCAGTCTGTTCAATGACTGTGTCTCGCTGTTCAGTGTAAATATGAAATCCATTATTCTACTCCAATACATTTTCTAGACTCCCTTAAAATGAAGCAAACTTGCTTTTAGAAATGATCATTTCTGCAAGGGATGGTAAATGTTGCAGTAAAATATGGTCTGGATATTTCTAAACTTTATTCATTTCATTGCAAAAGTGATCTGTTGGAGACCTTCCCCAGAAGCAGAAACAGGTTCCGCTAATAGTTCCTTCCAGTATTTCAGTACTTATTCATGATATAAAGTAGCTGCATGTCCCTAATCTTTCAACTGCCACAGGGTACTACTTCAAGAAGAACGTAAAATTGTTACCCACATTGCTCAATTTACCAATGTTGTCTAAGGCTGCATGAAGTGAAAAAGTTTTAAACTGCATTTTCCACTGGTCTTACAAAAATGTCAGCTACACAAAAATGATTCTTTTTCATGAAAGTTAATAAAATGGAATAAAATCCTACATGCACTGCATAACCTTCACTGTCTTTGCATTTCAGAGTTCCTCTGTGTTGACCATTTTCTACCCACTATTCTTGAATACAGAGGAAGTAGCTACTATATATTCAGTATGAATAAAAACATTTAGGATTTGGAGAAATTAAGATTAAATGTTTTCTTAGATATATTTCTGGTATTATCAGAAATACAAAATTCCCTCTTGAAGAACTCCTTTCTTTTCAGCAGTCTTTCTTCCATATTCTGTTGCACATAGCTTTTTTAAGGCAAGGAAAATTGGAGAGCAATCTCTTGCAATCTTCAGAAACTCAGAAATATTCCTATATGGTATTTAAAATGCTTTAGCAATATTCTCACACTGTGTTCTGTGGAAAATATCATTGCAAACATTATGAGCCTTAGGCAATTGACCCAACTTGTAAACTGTTATAAACTCTAAAAGATTTCACTGCTTTCATTTTAAATAATTTTTTGAGGACAGATTGGATTTTTTTTTTTGTTGTACCTTCCTCTGTTGGACTTAAAAAACTAAAACTTTAATTCTGACCAGGCAAAACAGTAAAACTAAGCAAAGACTACAGAACTCTGGTTGTATTGTTCAAAGACATATCCTAATCACTAGGAGACATAAGTGGGTCTAATAGCCCACACTTTTACAACAGTAAATAAAAACAAACATGATATGCCCACAGAGAAAACTGGAAAAGGTAGAGGAAATAAAACATATTTGCAAGGAGGAGAATGACACTTAGGGGCAGAATTATAAGAAAGTGCTCTTAGTGCAGACAGCACAGATATGAAGGTATAGACCTGATAAGCTTCATACTGGTGCAGACTCCCAGGACAACAGCTATATCTTGCAGGGCAGACTTTGAACACCAGATAATAATAATTAAAAAAAACCCAAAAAAAAACATAAGGGAGGAGGAGGACTCTGGATGGAGACCTAGGAGCAGAACAACTTTTTGCATAGAGGGCTGAGGAACTAGAAAACAAGACTCATGGCTCACAGCCAAACCACAAAAAGCCTTAGGACCTAAAAGCTACTCTAGTTGATGGGCACTTGGTAAGAGACCACAAGTGTCTCTTTTAGGCTTATCCAGTTAAGTCCAGTAAAAAGCCAATTAGGTTAATTAATTAGGTTAATTAGTTACCTCTTGCCTGGCAAGTTTTTCAGCACAATGAGAAACTGCTCAACTTAATTCAGAGCAGTGATGTAATTTGTCAAGTTCTGCAAAGTCTTGGGGCTCTCCTCAAATAATGTTATAGATGGGCCCTGGTGTTTTATGCCTACCCTAGCCCTCTAACTACTTCTAAAACACCAGCACATACCTCTTGGTATAATATTTTCATTTCCTTCCTTTGCTTGTCTTCTTCCACCAGCCTTTGAAGCCATAAATAGAAAGAAATCCTATCCTAAATATATGTATTTAAACAGAATTCTTCTATAATAATGTGTGATTACAATCAGATCTAGAAATAAGTTTACTTAAATATTTAACTATTTTGTAGAGAAATATCTAACTGACAATTTCCTGATTAAATTTTATATTTATTTTATTTCTATATTTATTTAGTCTTTAATTAATAATATTATTATAATTCAGCCAGCCTACATGCACTGTTTATGAATAAATGTAACACTGCCTTTAATCCTTTCTGTGATAACATGTTAAATAATTGCTTCTAGAATTAAACATGCTAAGATTCAAGAGAAAGGTCAGAGTAACTGTACATTTTTATCATTGTAGTTCCACATGTCTAATTGTAGTTCTACCTGACCTGCACACACAAAAACATACGCTAAAAAATAAAGCAGGAAAGTCAGACTTTTGCAAAGAAAAAAGGAAACTACAAGTAACAAAGAAGAGTACATGAAGTCTTGCATTCTGTCAGCTTGGTTGGGAATACCTAGCAGCACTAGGGTAAAGACTTGATGGGTTTTTACTTATACCATTAGCAAAATAGTTTCTATGCTTCTGAGTCACACAACATTGTCATCAATATGCTTTCTCTCTTCTATATATCTCCGTAACTAGCCAATAAGGAAACTGAACTAACCTATCTCAACCATAGTGGATGACTTCTGGGCACACACAGTCAGAAACTGTGAATTTTCAGGCTGTGAAGACTAGCATATCCATAATGAAGATGCTTCGTTTGAACTTTGGTAAATGTTAAACACTTACATCCTCTTTGGATCTGGTCCTTGACCACTTGAGGGAACTCCTTGCTGCCTTCTTTATAATCATCACATTTTGACAGTCTAACAATCTCTTTATCTCCCATTACCACTGCAGAGTCCAGCATGCATATAAAGTCATGCCTAAAATATCAGCTGCAATATAAAGGCTTTTATATGTATATATATTTATATATATTTGAAATGACAGAAACATTCTTCTTCCTCCACCGATGCTTCCTAAGGGGGTATTAGTAAGAGAATATCATAGCAGAGAATGAGCTGAATTCTGTAGTAGCTGTCATTTAAGGCAGCTTGACAGTTTGCAGGTTTGCTTGGTTTCTCTGATCAAATGAACCTGTATGCGATGTCAGATATTTGGGTCACATAATTAGCAATGTGTAAGTTTGATATACCTGCAAGATGTGTGATATATAGGCTTTGTAACACAGCTATACAACAGTGTGTAGTCCTAATTTTAGATACATGACTAAGTCTCACAAAGTATTTCATACTTCTTGTAAGTCTGCACCTGCTTCTTGTTCTAGACTAAATTGCCCATGCTGTCTTCTGAAGAAGTCCCATAATTGTACCAGCACCTTCCAACCTCACATTTTTTCAGTTACGTAAACAGTGCATTGCAAATCACTAACTGTTAAAATATTCAGATAGCTATAAACTAGGTGTAACTGGGTCCAGTCTTGTTCAATATATTCATCCATGACCTGGATGATGGGACAGAATGTACCCTCAGCAAGCTTGCTGATGACACAAAACTGGGAGGAGTGGCTGACACAATGGAAGGCTGTGCTGCCATTCAGCAAGAGAGAGTTGGGCTAAGAGAAACTGTATGAAATTCAAAAAGGGCAAGTATAGGTTCCTGCATCTGGGGAGGAATAACCCCAGGCACCAGTACAGGTTAGGGACTGACTTACTGGAAAGCAGCTCTGTGGAAAAAGATCTGGGAGTCCTGGTGGACAACAGGATGATCATGAGTCAGCAATGTGCCGTTGTGGCCAAGGCAGTCAATGGCATCCTGGTATGCATCAAGTAGAATGTGGCAAGAAGATTGAGGGAGGTTCTCATCTCCCTCTAGTCTGCCCATGAGAGGCCACATCTGGAGTACTGTGTCCAGATCTGGGGTCCCTGGTTCAAGGACAGGGATCTGCTGGAAAAGGTACAACAAAGGGCTATGAAGATGATTAGGGGACTAGAACATCTCTCTTATGAGGAAGGGTCGAGGGAGTTGAGTCTTTTTAGTCTGCAGAAGAGAAGACTGTGGGGGAATCTTATAAATACTTATAAATACTTAAAGGTTGGTGTCAGGAGGATGGGTCCAGTCTTTTTTCAGTATTGGCTAGTGACAGGACAAGAGGTAATGGCCACAAACTCGAACACAGGAAGTTCCATCTAGACATGAGGAGTAACTTCTTTACTTTGAGGTGACAGAACACTGGAACAGACTGCCCAGAGAGGTGGTGGAGTCTCCGTCTCTGGAGACTTTCAAAACACACCTGGATGCAATCCTGTGTGACCTTCTCTAGGTGAACCTGTCTTGGCAGGAGGGTTGGATTAGATGATCTCCAGATATGCCTCCCAGACCCTATCATTCTGTGATTCTGCGATTCTGTGTGTATGTATAGATATGTTTACACACACCTTCAGTAAGGAATTTTACTATATTTCAAGTGGGTTCTGCATATTGGCTCTTACTCTGGACTTATTTCCCTTGTTTCTCAGTATTGTAGTTGTGTACCTGAATTGTAAATCAAAGAAGCTGTTGTTTTCCATTAATGCTTTTTAAAATGTTTATTGTTGTAGTATTTTTTTTGTGTTTTGTTTGTTTGTTTGTTGTTGCTTTGTTTTGTTGTTGTTGTTGGGTTTGCTTTTATTTTTGTTTTGTTTTGGTTTTGTTTTTGTTTTTTAATACAGATAATCTTGCCAGAAACAATCTTCGTAGTTGCCTACATGGTGCTTATTTCAAAATATGTTACCTTGTTTTTCATACAATGCACACTGACTGTAATGCTTCCCTTCCCCCTAAAACAGAAAATCATTTTAATCTTTGAATTTATTTTTCCTAAATTCTGACCAGTCTCTGCATTTTTAGTTTAATGGCCCTCTGTGTTTTCTGGAAAATGGATATTACAAAAACTAGCAGCAGTATTCTACAAAAGTACAATATTCCTCTTTCACCTATCCTTATAAGGGTAAGGATTAGAGTCCTTAAGTCCTTATAAAGACTCAAGATTTATTTTAGACTTCAGGTTTTGGAAACTCCCAAGTGAAAAGCTAGACAGATGGGATTTGGACAAAATCCACCCTTTTACACCTGTTGCCTTTTTTTGTATCACGGAAACAGAACAGTGTTATAAAGTGTTTATAAGGGACTACTTTGTCAAATATTATGAATATGAACTCATTTTCTGTAAATGTTCAGATCCATGTGACTGGCATGATATGTCTTTTTGTTTTCTAGCTCTTTAAGAACTATATGATTTTGGAGCAGAATGCCTAAGTCCTTCCTAAGACATACATGCAGGGGTAACAGAAGGTCTGTAAGTTGCATTGGTGCAAGGGAATCAGTGGTCAATACCTGATTCCTCTTAAAGGTGAAAAAAAGAAACCAGAAACATAGAAATCTTTTTTTTTTTCCCTTTCTTTCAATTCTGTATTTCAAACTCTTGCTCTAGAAGAGTTTAAGTTAATACACTGGGAGTCCTAAAGGAACACAGGTTGTTAGTTCTTTATGTATATTGTGTATTTGCTAGTATACCTACTAAATTCAACTATTTTAGAGACAGAACATCCTGGCACTTGAAAGTGACATTAACAGTTCAAAGTCACCTGTCTAGTTTAAGGTGATGCTGGGAAGATGAAGCTGAACCTAATTTATTATGCTTAAATCTGACTAATTTTTTACTATGTATCCAGTAACATAAAATATTAATTCTAATATATACTGAGAATAAAATAAAACATTACATAAAGGACCATTGAGTTCATAACATCCATGTTTTTGAAAGGAAATGTAACAGCAGCCCTCTACCCCTCACTCTAATAAGCAACATTCATTTTCAGTGAGACAATTGTTAGAACATTTTAGCATATCAATTCGGCAAAAAGAACAGAGCATAATAATCTGAAAAGTTTGACACAATGTGAATTGACTTTTCTTCCTAACATTTTAAAACCAGCAAAGATAAAAGGTGACCTCATAGAAAATTTGATACAAAAATGGAGGAAAAACAAGTTAGCATTCTGTTAAAATTGCAAGTATAGGAAAAAAAGAAGCCTGTAGTTCCATGCATTATAATAGGAGCTTTCTGTTGTGGTTTTACGCTGCTGCAGTGCCCTCTGTGTTTTAATGTTGCTATATACACTTAATGATGCCATAAGATACAGTGGTTTTGTTTCTTCAGAATCAGGAAAACTTTAGCTGGTATTTCCATTCTTTGGTGTATACTCTTTACAGAAAAAAATAGTCATTTGTGAGTTCTTCCCATAAACTGGGATTTATTTCACATCTTCTTATATAAATGCATGAGTTGCTTAGGCCGTTTTTTCCATGAGTCTATTGTTTAACTTCTAATATTTTTCAGTCATAGCCTAAATGTATACATTTCATCAACTGAGAAAAACTATACAGACTGAAAAAAAAAAAAAAAATCCATTGATAATGTTAAATTAAAAACTACCAGGTGTTTTATTAATGTAGTTAAAAGATCACTTCAGCTGATAACCATTACAATATTCCAAGGTGCTATTACTCTAATTATCACTTAGTAATTAATACTTCTACTATTAAATCCAGAGAACTTCATATTGTTCAATATACTTCAGAGATATATCTATCCCGTTGGCCCATATCACAAACAATATTCTGAGGACTTTGAATTCTGGGCTCAGACTGACATATGTAAGATCTCAGTAATATAATTATTGAAGATACAGAGCAACGGGACAGATAAATTACTTAAGGCAAGCATCTCTTTTCTGTAGATAACAGGGTCCCCCTGATATATTTGGAAAAGAAAAGGTTAGAAAAGACAGTGCTGAAAATACCTTAAAATGGCAACATTCTAAAAATACCTATGCACATTGCTTTTCCATAAGCTGTGAGTTTTGAATTCTCTTTAAAAAACACATATGATCCACTTTTGCTTGAGAAAGCTTTGTTAGTGTGTCAAAATGCTGTATGCTGTTTTGTGTAAGCCCTGTACTCTTGTATGTAACACATACAGGTGATACATACCATGACACCAGTCACTATGCCCCTTTTTTTTATGGGAATTTGTTCCTTTTTCCCCTCAATTTTTTCACTATCCCATTTCCTCAGTATTACAGCATCACCCAGGAGAGATCTAAATGATGCATGGCTAGAACAAAGGCAAGGGAATCTAGGGCATTGCCACAGCACCAGACAGCCTTAGTTTCTGCTGTAGCATGTAACAATGCAGAGTATTAAACATTTACACATCTGCTTGTTATCAGAATTGCTTATCTTGTATTTTTTAAAATAATAACCCCTTTAATTTTACTGTAGCATGCAATCTGCTCTTGGTAGGAAAGAAACGCATAGGAAATATTTCCAGCCCGATATAATCTTCCCCCCCCCCCCCCCCCCCCCCCCCGAGAAATAATGTATATACATTAAAAACAAGGAAAAGAAAACTACCAAACAGCAGTGAAAAAATATGTAGATACAGCAGATATATTCCTCTTCCTTTTCAGTCTGCAAGATCTGATTATATAGGATTGTTCACAGACAGAATAAAATAGTGTAAAATCTGGGTGGTACTATGGCTTAGCTTTAACTATCACTTACAGCATTTTCTTTGTTTCATGAATTATCTATTTTAGCACTATTAAAGAATGCTCATTGTGCAACATGACAAACAATAGGAAAACATCTCCCTAGCAGTGTTGTTTATGATTTTTCTCCCATATGTCTTCCAAAAATAAAGTGACAAGTGAAAATTTCAAAACTACTGTTGTAAAAGCACAATGTACTAAAATTCCCAGTGACAAGGTATTTTCAGGCATGTCCCAGCAGAACTAACAAGCTAAATAAAGCTGCACTGGGTCAGTTATTTGGCTGGCAAATCTCTGCTAGGATGACAAAGGAAGTGGCAATGGTGTTTTAGTACTTGGTTTTCTTCTCTGTGTGATAGTAATGAACTAATGGTATCATACATTTCAGTGAGGTGCTGCGCTGAGACAGGTAGTTAGTTATTTTGTAATAGTTATTAGCTGGAATTTGTCCTCCAGGAGGTCCAGCACACTTTTGTATCAAATATGTATCCTACCCAGGATGAAATTTGTCCAGAAAATGGCAATTAATTACACACTATCTATTCAAGCTCCTATATTGCTTCATTCAGAGATGGCACTGTTTTTTTTTCCCTAAGTTTTTACTTCATACATCTGTGAATTCTTTTGTCTTTGCAATGCCTTGTCTAGGAGTCAACATGGTGCCATACACTGCAGGAAGTGATCAATATGTACAAGATAATCACACTCTTCTGAAAGGCTTATTCCCTCTGTAGATTTCAGTCATACGGAGGAGTCTGGTGTGCAGCATTGCGCCTGGACTGAGACCCACTGACTTCTGTTGGCTTCCTCCTATGTGTACTACAAACGAATATTAACCAACAAGATGCTTCAGTAGCAGATACATGTAGATCTCATCCTGTAGCTCACAGTCTGGGCACAAGTTTTGATTCCTTCCCAGTGGTTTGCAACACAAGTATTAAATTGTGACATGGAATTAGAAGCTGTGTTACTGTAAAATGAACTCTCTCCTAGATGTACTCTAAAGATTGTCAGTGATTCCAACATCTTCAAGTGTATTATAGAGCAGAACAGGCCAATACAATGAGAATGTTTTCCAGATCCACCATAGCTTAGGGAAATTGACTTAAGTCCATTCATTCAATTCAAACCATTTGTCTCAAATCCAAGGAAGGAAAACAAAATCAATATAGTCATTTGAGAAGCTGACACTGCTTGCACCTGAATTCAGGGATATTAAAGTACACAGCCAGCACTTATTGATGTATGTAGAAAGATCATTAACATGGTGCAGTTACAACCCCTACTAGGACTGTAATATTTTCAAGGGGTCTGCTAGATTTTCTTCCCTTTGTCTATAAAAATATATCAGGTCAAAAGAGTCATGATGAGTAGTCCTTTTTTGGTATTGAAGTTATACCTAAAATACTCTTTTGTGCCTAAGTTTTCTTTCTGGTCAGTGCCTCCAGAAAAAAAAAAATGTTGAATAAAGGTGTGGCAAAAAGTCTCATGTGGTTATGCAGCATATATATATACTTTCAAGTAACTCACAGCAGTCCTGCTTAAATCAGAAAATTGTGATTGACACATTGGGTTAATATCAGTATGAATTTTATTTGAAAACAATAACAAAAAAGTGGTTTTAAGAAAAAGCTGAAATTTCACAATCTTATCAAAATCCCTTGAACCTGAGATCCTTTAAAAACAAGGTATTTTGACTGCTATAACCAAACAAGATATGTTGATTAGCTATAACCAAACAAAATCACAGTTCTGCTGAAATTAAAAATTAAAGAAACATTTGTTTGGTTTTTTTTTTAAAGTTTGTTTACAGAAACGCTTGCTGTAACAGACAATTAACAAAAATGCTGTAACTTCACTGGCTTTACTTGAGTTATTCCTGCTCATCCAGCTGCAATAACAGAGAACTAGGCCAAGTATCTGTGACAAAAAAAGAAATCCTCAAAGTCATTCATGCTTTTCTTACAATGTGTACTGGTATGTCACTTTAAAGTAAGGTCAAACTCTTTCTTTCCTCCTAAGAACAGGGTCTTCTAGTCACAAACACACCCTTCCCCTTCACTTTACATAAATGCAAAAGAACATTTCTTACTATAGTCAAAATGAAAATTCAATTTACTTGAAGCATGTGCTAGACTTTCTTGACTTAAATTGTATGGGTATGCTTTTTTAATTTTAAAGACCTTTCAGAAGTGAGTGTTGAAGCCTGCTCTCAAGGAAAGTCCATGCTTAACCCCCTGATTTCCTGTGTTGTTAAGAGGACAGAAAGTATATTTTTTACTCAGGTTAGATGAACTAGAACTATCTGCATTTAAATGGAATGTCTCTAGAACTGGTTATGCAACAGAGCTCAGGGCTACTGGCTTCTGTGAATGACTTACCTGAACGGCTCATCAAAGGTCTCCAAGTGTAACTGGCTGTTCAAAATCATATAATTAAAAAATTTGTTTTACATAATGCTACCATCTTGATGATTCAGATAATTTTTCATTAGCTGTTATTTTTTTGGTCTGAAACATTTCTGGAAAGATAAGGTCTCATTTAACTAATCTAAATTCAGTGATAGATAACACAGTGAGCAAATCCATAATTGCTTACTCCCTCATTAAATTGTGTTAATATAATGAAACCAGAAAGTATCCTTAGATATTTAATTTCTTGTCAGCAATACAAAATGAATCCTGAACTGAATATGGTCAGTAACCTTGCAGACCATGTCAAGATGAACAGAGCTCCTAACATAGTAACAATCTTAGTATTTACTGTTAGGTAATGACAAGTCAGTATAAAGACTGATTGTAATGGACTGAGAATAGTATGGTGCAAGAGTCAACAAGACAAATGACTAGAAGAAACTGATTCTTCCAAGTCTTATAAGGAAAGGCTCAGTGATACAGAAGAGAAGATGAATGAACAGATTTTTGTAGAAAGCATGACACTGTCAAACTGACAAGGAAGAAATGGGATTTTAGTTTCTGATATGTCTTTATCTTTTATATGCATATAAGGATGGTGCGATCACCATGCAGAGGCCATATGATCTTGCACTCCAACCAGTTTTGTATTTCCCTGTTTCAAAACTCAGTTTCAATCTAAATATTCTGTAAAGAAATTTATTTTGATCTAACAGAGTATTCTGAAGGTCAGATGCTTGGAATAGTGAAACAGAAGGGAAACAGATATCAGAGGACTGTCAGTGTTGCTTTCTTATTAAATGTTCTGTTTCCACTTTGTCCTTCAAGTGGTGTTCCCTTTTAAATGCTTTATTTGTTGCTAATTAAAGAAAAACAAGTATCCAATCAACTGGAAAGTCTTCCAGTTTGTCCAACAAAAACAAAAAGTGAAATTATTATTTACCAATTCAGTCTATTCTAACATCAGGCTGTACTATGAGTCTGTTGAGAGTTATGAATTGCACAATAATTTACACAGCTATATATTAGATGTTGCCTTCTACCTGCAATTGACAACTGATCTCAGTATATGAATCACAGGCTCAACAAAATGATAAACAGGGAAGAAAAACATAGAGAAAACAGCAATAAACTCATGAAGGCAATAAAGCCTTTAGTGAAATGACTGGAGATACACTGGTCTGTTCCAGCTGCTGGGTTTTATTTGTTTGGTTTCGTGTGTTTGTTTTGTTGTTGGTTTTGATTTTGTTTTGGTTTAGTTTGTGTTAGTTGGTTGTGGGTTTTTTTTTTTCCTCTAAAAGCTCTTCCCATTCTCTTTTCCAATGAATCTCATTGCTATTGAGGAAAGCATAGTCTGAGTCAAAGTCACAGGCTATCAAGAGGGAATGGAGAAGAGATAAAGCTGAAGGAGATATATGCATCAGTAAGGGCAGACTCTTTATGGAAGCAAAAGAACACCAGTATTTGCAGATAAACAAACAGACCAGTGTGGTCTCTTTTTTTTTTGTTCTTTCATTCTTTCATTCTTTTAATTCTCTAGGAAATTTTTTTCTTTCCTTTTAAAGAGCATGGGAATTTTAAAAAGATATCTTTTTTTTTTTTTTTTTTAGTCTAGCAAGTTTCAGTTTCTGCACTACATTGCATTAACTCATTATCTGTTAATGCTCCACATAGATTGTATTCATGCTGATATTTATTGATGTAGCTTTTGATTACCCTTCCCATATGCCATGTTTCTTTCATTAGCAAAACCAATTTTATTGCATGCTTTGGAATATGCACTTTACTAAGTATAACTAAAGCTCATTTCCACATCATTGTGTTGTTACAAAATTTTGTCTCTAAAACTATCTCTATTCCTTCACTTAAACACTGCTCACTCTTACTTGTGCCAAAGAACCTTCAATTTTTTCCCTCTGTCCAGTTCCTTGTTACATTTCTTTATACATTTTTTAATATTTTATTTATAAATATAAATATGTAATTATATAT
Source organism: Todiramphus chloris collaris (assembly GCA_025345505.1). Classification (NCBI taxonomy): domain Eukaryota; kingdom Metazoa; phylum Chordata; class Aves; order Coraciiformes; family Alcedinidae; genus Todiramphus; species Todiramphus chloris. The sequence continues at coordinate 16,911,562 of JANVCC010010406.1, forward strand.
TTCATATATATGATCCTATCTATATACATGTACTTTCATGTAGATTCTGAAACATTTATTCAATGATAATGATTTCCTACTTTTTCATCCACTCAGTGGTGTGACTCAGCAAAAAGAAAATAAAGGAATAAACAGCAAAGGCATTTCACCAGAGATAAATGTAGATAGTTGTAAACTGAAACCACAAAATCCCTTCAGGCACCTAGGGCTATTATTAGTAAAGAAAGCACATATAGCCACTAATTACAACCATATGGTTCTTCATGCACCATGCCAGGCAAACTATGAATTACAACAGGATATGAAATCCAAGCAAGTTCAAGACAGCTGTAATCCGGCATTGAGTCTGGGTTTAGGGCTCTGTTTTCTCTTATTCATTTCATTGCTTTAGTTACTCAGTAAAAAAAGAAAACCAGCACAAATTAGTCCCCTTATTCCTGCTGACAGAGCCCTATTGCCTTCTTGTTCACAATTTATGTTTTCTTTTTAACATTTTTCATTATGTAACTTCAAAATGCCCCAAAATAATCTTAGGAAGAAGTTCTACAGTATTTTAATCAGATTTATTTTACAGATATGTATAGATGTATGATCAAGAAAACTAATGGTTTTAGCAAGCCAGATCCCAAGACTGTTCTCTCAGAATAGGCTCTGGGCCAGACTCTAACTGGCACTGCTACCAGAAAAGAGAGAAAGATCGTAATGGTATTCTCTTCCTACACAGTTCCTCCCACAAGGATCAGACAAAACTGCAGATCCTGTATTAGACAAGATTTGGAGCACGATCTCAGTTCTGGATTTTAATTTGATGACACACAACCACTTATTGACTTGGACTGGATTCTTTCTTAGCTTCTCCATTGGCTCATACTGCAGCCTTGCTTAAATAACTCATAACATCCTTCTCATCAGCTATGGGCAGCCCTTAGAAAACACTATGATACCATTAGTAGTGATATACTCCCCACCTCAGTGACCCCTTGTAATCACTTTTGCAGTTCTCCAGTCAGGATTCTAGTGAGAGTGGAACATTTTTTCTTTCACTGCTTGGAGGGATATAATCCTAAAGTGATTTTGTTAAAAACAATGGATGTGTTGTAAATGTGGAGAAATACTGCTCCCTGTAAGTGCAGGTAGAAGAGGAAAATTACCTGTGGGGACAATGAATTCTAGCATTACTTGTGGGTTCAGGCAGAAGCAAGTAGTCTATTACCATACTGACAGAGTCATCAGTTCCTTAGGAAAAGAGGCTAAGAAAAGTTGTTGAAAATAAACTAGCATCAACTTTGAGGTTTTGTTTTGTTTGTGGAGGTTTGGTTTGGTTTGGTTTGGTTTGATTTTGTGTGTGTGTGTGTGAATACTCTTAAGGTTGGAGGGCTGTGGTTTGTTTGTTTGTTTATTTTAAGTTCTTTATTTAGTAGAAATGTACTTCAAAGCTGAAAGAAATTGATCCAGTTGAGTATTCCAGTTTTCTTTCATGCAATTAGAGGAGTCTGTTTACTTCTCTGCTCAGGGCAAAATGAATGATAGAATTATGGAACTGTTATTCTGTCTCCATTATGAAAATTTTTGGCACAGAAACAGTGATGCAGGATATACAGATGGGAGATTTAGTGACTAATTCACCTAGCATCCTCTGTCACTGGAAGCTAGAATGCCTCACTGTCACAAATAGTTTATTTAAGGGAAAGAAGGCAGAGAGCAAACTTATGTTCAGCTTGGTGCAGATCCTATCTGGCCATCCAGGGAAGGGTATGAGTTAATGACAGATAAAGCTGCTCACAATCCCAGTAGAGAACAAGAGAAAATTCTTTTGACTACCATGAGTGTACTCCTTCTGGGAGCAGAGTAATAACAAAGTCACAAATACGATTATTCAGGTGTGCCATTTGCAAAGAGCAAGATTGTTCTTTCTGTTTTCCCTTATCTTTTTATTGTTAAAATTTGAAGCTAGATACAGAACTTTTATCCTTATTTTCAGTGCTGCATCAGGAAGACAGCTGACTGTAGGGTTCTAGGGCACACTTCTAAGGACAATGAAAAGACAAAATGGATGAGGAGCTTGAGGAGTCCTGCAACTCACAAGAAAGCTTTTGCTACCCTTTGCTTTAAAACAAAAACAAGAAAGCACAAATATATTTCCAAACATTTGGTTTGACCCTGCTGGAACAGTAGCATTGCAGAATCTGAAGGAAAACTAAATTTTCAGAAGTAACTATTCTGAGAAATAAATTGTGATCAAGACATCCACAAAGTTTTTTTCTTTTTATAGTATGCTGGAAACATATATCTCCTGAAGCAGACCAAGATCAGCACTTATGTCTCTTTTCTCTTTCTCTAACATAAATATCCATTCTTCTGACATACTGTTCCTAACATTTTTAAATATATGGAGTTTAACCTCTTTTGTATACATCATCCTCCTCCCTAGCCATGTGAGATACGAGCTCTTGACTTTAAAGTCACTTCACTCACAGAATATCAATCATTTATAATAACAGCAAAAAAGCTGTAGAAGTCTGAGCTGCCTTGTTGAGTACTTTTTGAAGTACTTTTTGAAGGTCTAAGCATGCAGATGTATTTACAGTTTTTCAAATATTTATTAAAGCATTGCCCACTTTTGATATTACCATGACATAATTGCTTCACCTTTAACCATCACCATTTACAATTCAAGGTAGAAAAAGGGCTTGCCTTACTAATATCTTTTAAGTTCTTGATTTCGTTCTGCCTAATCTGATTTTTATACACAGTGCACAAATTATAGCCACTTCATCAACGTCTCATTATTTTTCTTTTAATGCACTGGCACTGATTAATTTCTGAAGACCAGTAAACAAAAACTTAGCCCTGAAAGTGATTCAGGCTTAGCTGTAGAATATGCCCATGTACACACTAAATAAATGCTGTAATTACAAAGTCAAACACTGCTTCTAAAAAGATTGTTAAGATGGAAGAGACTATGCAACAATAGCAAAAACTGTACAATACAATAGTGCTTCTTAGAGATTTTCATTAACAGCAAGTACACATAAGTATGACCTGTAAAGCAGGAAGTATATTCTTCAGAGTGACATTGACAGATAACTATAAAATAATTCTCAGTGAATTTGGTGCAACTTTGAAACCACAGAGGATGAATTTCACATATGTTTTGAACCTGTGTTCCATTGAAGTAAATATATGTAAATATCTACAGGGGGACTTATTCTTGTAAAATACAATCATAAAAAGACAGGACTTGTAAGGCTTTGTGTATCTTTTGACCCCCCACTCTAAGCTGAATATTTTGAAGTATGATACTGTTAATCTTGGTAGTAACAGTAGTACTTGATTAAATATTATGAGCACAGTAATGAAAATATTTGTTTTAAAAATCTTTGAAATGGCTTCTGTACTATTTCACATCTAGTATCTCAATATTGAAGCAAAACTTTGTAAGATACAGTGATTGTGAACGCTATATCCAATGGGATGTGAAAAGATCCCATTTAATTTAACAAGCTGGAGATGAAGGATTCATTGTCTGTCAATGCTGCAGACAATGAAGTATCCAACAATTAAGACTCTGGAGAATGTAAAGATACAAAGAGAAAAGAATGCTGAGGACATTTAAGGAGAAATACTTTCAAGTTCCACTTGCAGTATTCTGTACAAACAGAAGTGGAAAAACAGCCTACCTTAAAAAACAGATCTGTAGTAACTTTTGTCTGTTGAAAAGAAAACAGAAAACTTGGTCTTTACAAGCCCTTGCATAAAGTGTACATAGAGTGATCTATGCAAGGATTTAGCAAAGTATGGACTAAACAAATCTACCTGAAAGCCAAGCCTCTTTTGATTTCTGTTCCAAATGATCTATTGCTGTTATGGAGTATAAAATAAATTAAGACTATATAACAAAAGTTTTACTAAAATAAAAATTAGTATTCCAGAAGATAAGGAGTCATTCAACAAAATTAATAACTTCCTTCCCTCTCCCCTCCCCCCACCTCCAAGAAATCTATAATTTGTTTTCTGGTTTGCTTGAGTAAAAAGTGTTGACAATGAAAATCAAGATGTTAGTTTCTGAACTGTCAGGCCTGATATTTAAAAAAAAAAAATTGCTCTGTAATAATGCTAGGCAGGAGATACTTTCTAGAAATCACAGAATCACAGAATGTTAGGGGTTGAAAGGGACCTTGGAGATCTTTGAGTTCAAGCCCCTTTCCAGGGCAGGATCATATAATCTAACCTACATCCTAATCTAACCTACAACCTAATCTACCCTAACACAGGTCACTCAGGAACACATCCAGGCGAGTTTTGAAAATCTCCAGAGAAGGAGACTCCACAACCTCTCCGGCCAGCCTGTTCCAGTGCTCTGTGACCCTTACTGTAAAGAAGTTCCTCCTCATGTTAAGGTGGAACCTCTTGTGCTCCAGTTTATATCCATTCCCCCTAGTCCTATCACAAGGCATGAATGAGAAGAGGCTGTCCCTTTCCTGACACTTAGCCCTCATATATTTATAAACATTTATCAAATCCCCTTTATACATGTGTAAAAATCTAGAATTTGATCCAGCATTAAAAAACAAACAACAGTGTTACATTTGAGTCTTTCATTCTAATCTTATTATTGTCATAAATTTCATAAGTTATTTTTTAAAGATTTAAAGAACAGACAAAAATATTTTCTGAATTTGATAATGTCTCACAAATTTCAGGTACTTGTATATGATTTAGAATCCTTTAATGAATCTTGTCATTCAGGCAAATATTCAGCTGAAGTGTGGTGTCTTTTAAATATATGTATCAGGCACCAAAAGAAAGAGTTCTTTTTAAAACGGATTGTGAGAAAATACTTCAATAGGAGGTCTTTGCAGTGTACAATTAGTTTTTCTGTGAAAAGCATCAATTGAAGAAATCACTTTCATCATGTACCATCCACCCATATCCTTGAGTTTTTCCACTATTTTTTGATTTGGAGAGTTTTATTGCATTCCAATAATCACTTCTATAAAGCAATGATTAAATTAAGTGCCTTGATGATGGTACACTAAAGTCACTATGTATTAATAGAAGCATAAGGGAGGTTGAGCAGGAGATAGACTGGTGGAGCCAGGCCCTGCCCTCCCTGACACAGAACTGAGAGCAACCATAGGAATGCATCCAGGATCAGCAAGACCGTGTACCCTGCCCCTACCAGGTCAAAGGCAGTAGTCTGGATGGGGGAGAATGAATGGAGGCAAGTTCATAGTCATGGCAAGAGATGAACTCCCTCCTTGCCCACCTCATCCCACCAAGTGCCACTGAAGAACACATATGACACCCTGCTCAAGAAAGACCTGAATGAAAAGACCTCAAGAAATGAGGATGTAGTTGATGGGTAACCTACACCAGAGGTATGTCAACTATAGGAAAGATCTGCTGCTCATATCATGACCACACCCACAAGAACAAAACAGGAGGGTTATAGTTGTAGGCAACTCCCTTCTGAGAGGAACAGAGGGTTCAATATGCTGGGTATATCCTTCTCACAGGGAAGTCTGCTGTCTCTCTGGAGCCTGAGTTAAGGACATCACTAGAGAACTTCCTAGCATGGTTATTATCCATCGCTGATTTTCCATATAGGTGGGAAGCATGCTGAGACTAGTAATGTAAGAATAATCAAAAGAGACTTTAGAGCCTTGGGATGACTGGTGAGGGTTTCTGGGGCAGAAAATCTTTTCTTCTTCCAGTGTCAGGCAGCAACATTGGAGTGAACAGGAAAATACAGGCAATTACTACTTGGCTGCATAGCTGATGTCACTGTTTACAATTTTGGCTTTTTTGACAATAGGATGACCTATACTGCACCATGTTTGTTCACACCTGATGAGAAACACCTTTCTCAAAGAAGGAAGAGAGTCTTCGCACCAGAGATTGCAGGGATGATTGTCAGGGCTGTAAACTAGATATGAAAGGGGATGGGGATGTGTCTGGGCTTGCTACAGATATCATAGAATCATAGAATTGTCTAGGTTGGAAAGGACTTTAAAGATTATCTAGTTCCAAACCCCCTGCCATGGACAGGGAAACTTCCTGGTAGATCAGGTTGCTCAGAGACCCATCCAGCCTGGTCTTAAAAACTTCCAATGATGGGGCTTCCACCACCTCTCTGGGCAACCTCTTCCAGTGTCTCACCACCCTCATGGTGAAGAAATTCTTCCTAATGTCTAACCTGAATCGACCTATCTCTAGTTTTAATCCATTCCCTCCAGTCCTATCACTGCCCGACAACCTAAAAAGTCCCTCACCATGTTTCTTATAGGCCCCCTTTAGATACTGGAAGGCCACAATAAGGTCTCCCCAGAGCCTTCTCTTTTCCAGACTGAACAACTCCAACTCTCTCAGTCTGTCCTCATAGGAGAGGTGCTCCAGCCCTCTGATCATCCTCATGGCCCTTCTCTGGACACATTCCAGCACATCCATATCCTTCCTGTAAAAGGGGCTCCAGAACTAGATGCAGTACTCCAGGTGAGGTCTCACAAGAGTGGAGCAGAGGGGGAGAATCACCCACCTCGACCTGCTGGCCACACTTCTCTTGATGCAGTCCAGGACATGATTGGCCCTCTGGGCTGCAAGAGCACACTGATGGCTCATGTTGAGCTTCTCATCCACCAGTACTCCCAGGTTCTTTTCTTCATGGCTGCTCTCAAACCAGTCACTGCCCAGACCATATTGGTGCTCGGGATTGCCCCAACCCAGATGGAGGACTTTGCATTTGGCCTTGTTGAACTTCGTGAGGTTGGCATGGGCCCACTTCTCCAGCCTGTCAAGGTCCTTCTGGATGGCATCCCTTCCCTCCAGCGTGTCAGCTGCCCCACACAGCTTGGTGTTGTCAGCAAACTTGCTGAGGGTGCACTCAATGCCACTGTCCATGTCACTGACAAAGATGGTAAACAAGACTGGTCCCAGTACTGATCCTTGAGGGACTCCACTTGTCACTGGTCTCCACTTGGATACCGACCCATTGATAACCACTCTTTGACAGTGGCCATCAAGCTAGTTCTTCATCCACTGAATTGTCCATCCATCAAATCCATATTTCACCATCTTGGAGACCAGAATGTCATGCAGGACAGTGTAAAAGTCTTTGTTCAGGTCCAGGTGAATGATGTTGGTTGCTCTTCCCCCGTCTACTGATGTTGAGGCCTTCTCATAGAATGCCACCAGGTTATTCAGGCACGATTTGCCCCTCTTGAAGCCATGTTGGTTGCAGCCAATCACTTCATCGCTATTCATCTGCCTCAGTAGTACCTCCAGGAGGATCCACTCTATGATCTAACCAGGCACAGAAGTGAGACTGACTGGCCTATAGTTCCCAGGTTCATCCACCTTTCCCTTTTTGAATATGGGGGTTATATTTCCCCTTTTCCAACAATTGGCGACTTTACTGGACTGCCATGACTTTTGGAATAGAATAGATAGCAGTTTAGCAACCTCATCTGCAAGTTCTCTCAGCACCCATGGGTGTATCCTGTTGGGTCCCATGGACTTGTATACTTTCAGGTTCTTCAGATGGTCACAAACCTGATCTTATTGGTGGTGGTGAACAGAGTAAAATCCAGTTGACGACCAGTCACAAGCAGTGTCCCTCAGGGGTCAGTTTTGGGACCCGTCTTCTTTAATATATTCATCAATGACCTGGACAAGGGAATCGAATGTACCCTCAGTAAATTTGCAGATGACACAAAATTAAGCGCAAGTGTTGATCTGCTTGTGGGTAGGAAGGGTCTGCAGTGGGATCTGAACAGGCTGGAGAGTTGTATGGAGTTTAACAAAGCCAAGTGCCAGGTCATGCACTTTGGTCACACCAACCCCCAGCAATGCTACAGGCTTGGGGAGGAGTGGCTGCAGAGCTGCCTGGAAGAAAAGGACCTGGGGGTGTTGGTCAATAGCCGGCTGAACAAGAGCCAGCAGTGTGCCCAGGTGGCCAAGAAGGCCAATGGCATCCTGGCCTGCATCAGAAATGGTGTGACCAGTAGGAGTAAGGAGGTGATTGTATGCCTATACTCGGCACTTGTGAGACTGCACCTTGAGTGCTGTGTCCAGTTTTGGTCACCACAGCACAGGAGGGACATCGAGGTGCTGGAGCGAGTGCAGAGGAGGGCAACAAAGCTGGTGAAAGGGCTGGAAAGCATGCCCAGTGAAGAGCAGCTGAGGGAACTGGGTTTGTTTAGTCTAGAGAAGAGGAGGATGAGAGGAGACCTTATTGCCCTATACAACTACCTAAAAGGAGGTTGTAGAAAGGCTGGTGCTGGTCTCTTCTCTCAAATTAGTAATGATAGGACAAGGGGGAATGGACTCAAGTTGCATCAGGGGAGGTTTAGATTAGATATTAGGAGGAAATTCTTCACTGAGAGAGTGGTTAGGCACTGGAACAGGCTGCCCAGGGAGGTGGTGGAGTCACCATCCCTGGAGGTGTTTAAAGAACAATTAGATGTGGCGCTTGAGGATATGGTGTAGTGGTTAGAGAAATGCTAGGACAAAGGTTGGACTTGATGACCCCGGAGGTCCTTTCCAACCATAATGATTCTATGATTCTATGATTCACTCGCAATGGGCAGTTCTTTCATCCAACACCTGCCATCATCTTCTATGACTCTGGGAGTGTGGCTGCAGCCCTTACCCTTACCTTTCCTCAAGACTGAGGAAAAGAAGTCATTGAGGACCTCAGCCTTCTTAGCATCACTTGCCACCTCCAGTTTCTTTTCTGAGGGGACCCACCCCTTCCCTAGTCTTTTTGTTTCCATTGGTATCCCTATAGACATTTTTGGCATTACCCTTAATCTTCCTGGCTAGATTTAATTCTAGCTGAGCTTTAGCTCTTTTAACCAGGTCTCTTGCTGCTCAGGCAGCTTCCTTGTACATCCACCTTTCTAGCTGTCCTTCTTTACACTCCTTGTAGAGCTTCTTTTTGTGTGACAGCATGTCCAGGATTTCCTTGTTCATCCAGGCAGGTCTCCTAGCATTCTTTCCTGCCTTTCTCTTTGCTGGTGTAGTTTGCACCTGGACATGGAGAAGGTGATCCTTGAATATTGACCAGCTGTTCTGGGTTCCCCTACCCTCTAGGGCTTTATCCCGTGGCACTTTTGTCAGAAGATGCCTGAAATGATCAAAGTATGCACGCCTAAATTCCAGGGTCGTAAGCCTGGAGTACGTGCTTCTAGCTGCCCTGAGGATCTTAAATTCTATTGCTTTGTGATCACTACAGCCAAGATTGTCCCTAAGTTATACATCAGTCACCAGCCCTTCCCTGTTGGTTAAAACAGGGTCCAGCATAGCCCCTTTCCTTGTTGGTTCCTCCACCATTTGGAGGAGGAAATTGTCATTTACACACTCCAGGAACATCCTGGAATGCTGGTGCCTTGCTGTGTTATCTGTCCAGCAGATGTCAGGGTGGTTAAAATCCCCTACAAGGACCAAGGCCTGTGAACGCGAAGCCATTTCTATCTGCCTATGGAGGGCCTCATCTGCTTGGCTCTGCTGGTCAGGTGGCCTGTAGCAGACCCCTATTGTAACATCACCTTCCCCTGACCTCCCTTTAAGTGTATCTTAACCCATACACTCTCAACAGGCTCATCATCCTTCCCCATATGTAACTCCATGGATTCCAGATGGTCACTGATGCACTCCTCACCTCCTACCCTGCCCGTCCTTCATGAACAGCTTATAACAATCTACCCCTACATTCCAGTTGTGGGAATCATCCCACTAAGTTTCAGTAATAGCCACTATGTCATGGCTTTCCAGCAGCAGAGTGGCCTTTAATTCATCCTGTTTATTGTCCAAGCTGCGTGCATTTGTGTAGAGGTACTTCAGCTGGGCTGGCTGGATCACTCTCTTGTGCGAATCCCGTTTGACTTCTATGGGTTGTCCCAGTGCATCGTCACTGGCTTTCCTCAGGGTAACAAGTTGAGAGACCTTACTAGGATTCCATCCCTCAGACCCTGGTGTGCTGCCCCACTGTTCATCACAAGCAAATGTAAATGTAAGATTACTGACCCCTTCCCCCTTCAAATCTAGTTTAAAGCCCTATCAATGAGCCCTGCCAACTCCTGCCCCAGAATCCTTTTCCCCCTCTGGGACAAGTGCATCCCTTTAAGTGCTTACAGCTCCAATGGTTCTTATACTGAGCCATGATCATAAAAAACAAAGTCCTGTTGACGACACCAGTCCTGGAGCCATGAATTGACCTGTTGGTTCTTCCTATATGTTCCCTCATCCATAGCCAATGTCAGAGGGATGGAGGAGAACACAACTTGAGCTCCTGATCCCTTTACCAGCTGTCCCAAGGCCCTGAAATCTCGTTTAATTGATTGTGAGCCTCTTATTGCTACATTGTCATCTCACCTGAAAGACCAGAAGTGGGTAATAGTCTGAAGGACTCACAAGGGAGGGAAGTTTACCTACAACATCCTTTACACAGGCACCAGGGAGACAGCAGACCTCTCTGTGAAGCGGGTTCGGTCTGCGTATTGAACCCTCCACTCCCCTCAGCAGGGAGTCACCCACAACAATGACCTTTCAATTTCTCTTATTAGGGTCAGTTTTGATGGTTGGCCTGAGAAGAGTTGATCTTGGTAGCTCAACTGGTTTTTGTGAACCCTCATCCTTGCTCTCAACTAATTCCTCCTGCAGAGCCCCATAGCTGTTTTGCAGGGGCACTGTAAGTGATGTGCTTATTAAAGGAAGATGCTTGCTCTTTTTGTTTCATTTGTTTTGTTTGGCAGAGACCTGCTCCCATTGACCCTACTCAGGCAGGTTACAACAGGAATGCTGAGGGGCTTGCTGATGAGAGTCTATGGAATCCTCTGCTCCACTAGAATTTACCTGCCTGACTAAAGAATCCTCTGTTCCACCAAGAGTTACCTGATGTTCTGTTTTTGTAGAAATGAGATTGTGGAAATAGTCAATTTCCTTCTCACTCTCTCTGATGTTTCTCAATCAACTCACCTTTTCCCTGAGCTCCATCACTTCATCTTGGAGCTACACCACCCAGCTGAGCAGATCATTAATCTGCTTGCACCGCACTCAGCCATAGTCAACATTGCTGCCAGTTGCCAGTGAAAGGCTGTGGCATTCCTCACAGCCTGTGGCCTGGATACCAATTTCCATTTGGGTGGATTCTTGGAACACAGTCTTCCTTCTCCGAGTAACCACCATCACTCTGGTCCCGGGGCTGCTTTCTCGCTGTCCGCAGTCTGAGTGTCGCTTTCAGTTTTGCCATGTTTAAATCTGCTGCAATATCCCCATCAATGCCCACAGCCACATCACTCTCTCGGCTTCTCCCATGAGAGATGCTGAGCCTTCTAGAACTCTCCTTCCTCCCTCGGGCTTCCCCGGGGATCCCCATCCACCTCAGAAAAAAGAAGGAAAAGAAACTCTCCGACCATAGAGTTTACTGGTCCCGGCACTGCTTTCTCGCTGTCCGCAGTTGCTATCCATCAGTGTCGTAGCCCAGCACTGTGGGGCAATGTGATGACATTTTGGAGAACCCTCTCTGAAATGCACACAGCATGAGGAATAAGCAGGAGGAACTGGAGGTCTATGTTCAGTCACAGGTGCATGATCTCATTGCAGTTACTGAGACATGATGGGATAGCTCACATGACTAGAATGTTGTCATGGATGGTTATGTAGTTTTTAGGAAAGACCAATCAGCAAGGCAAGGTGATGGATTTGCTCTTTATGTCCATGAGCAACTGGAATGCATTGAGCTCTACCCAGGGTATCATGAATAACATGTTGAAAGCTTCTGGGTGAGAATTAAGGGGAACACTAATATAGGTGAAACTGTTGAAGTCTCCTACAGACCACCAAACGAGGGAGAGGATGTTGACAAAACTTTCTACAGGCAGCTGCAAGTAGCCTCAAGATCACATGCCCTGGTGATCATGGGTGACTTCAATCACCCTGATGTTTTTTGGAGAGGCTACACAGCAAGGCATACTCAATCCAGAAGGCTCTTGCAATGCATTGATGATAACTTCCTGATGCAGGTGTTGGAAGTGCCAAAGAGGAAGAGTGTGCTGCAGGACCTTATGTTAGAGAACAAATAAGGTCTGGTTGGTGATGTGAAGGCTGGGGACAGCCTTGGCAGTAGTGATCAAGACATGGTAGACTTTAGTATCATACAAGGAAGAAGCAAGGCAATAAGTAGGATTACAACCTGGGACTTCAGGAGGGACAAATTTGAGATCTTCAGAGACCTACTTGGAGGAATCCATTTGGGCTAAGACTCTAGAAAGTTAAGGGGGCCCAAGAGATATTCAAACATCAGTTCCTCCAAGCTCAAGATAAGTGCATTCCTTTGAGTAAAAAATCAAGCAGAGGAGACAGAAGACCATCATGGATGATCAGATTGATGCTGGAAAATCTCAAGTGGAAGAAAGAAGTTCACAGCATGTGGAAAAAGGGACTGATCTCTTGGGATAATTATAATAACACTGCCAGGGTATGTAGGGATGCAACAAGGAAGGCCAAGGACCTCTTAGAATTAAATATAGCAAAGGAAGTAAAGGAGAATGCTAAGGGCTTCTTCAAATACATCAATGATAAAAGGAAGACTAGGGAAAATGTGGGCCTACTGCTAAATGAGGTGAGACCTTGTAACAGAGGATGCAAAGAACGTGGAGTTCCTGAATGCCTTCTTTGCTTCAGTCTTCACTGCTAAGACCAGACCCCAGGAATCTGAGACCCTGGAAGTAAAAGAGGAAGCATGGAGGGAGGAAGACTCTTCACTGGTCGATGAGGATTGGGTTAGAAATCACTTGGGTAAACTGAACACAAAGAAATCCATGGACCCCGATGGGATGTACCCACAAGTGCTGAGGGAGCTGGTTGATCTTGTTGCTCTACCACTGTCCATCACTTTTGACAGATCATGGAGTACAGGTGAGGTTCCTGATGACTGGAGGAAATCTAATGTCACTCCAGTCTTCAAAAAGGGCAAGAAGGAAAACCTTGGAAACTACAGACCAGTCAATCTCACCTCCATCCCTAGAAAGTTAATTGAGCATCTCATTCTGCAGATCATATCTCAGCACATGGAAGAAAAGAATGTTATGAAGAGTAACCAACATGGATTTAGTAAATGGTAGTCATGTATGACTAATCTCATAGCCTTCTATGATGGTGTAACAGAATGGGTAGATGCAGGGGGAGCAGTGGATGTTGTCTACCCTGACTTCAGCAAAGCTTTTCATACTGTCTCCCATAACATCCTTGTTGGTAAGCTCAGGAAATGTGGGTTAGAAGAGCAGACAGTGAGGTGGGTGGAGAACTGGCTGAACAAGAGAGAAGAGAGGGTTGTGATCAGTCGTGCAGAGTCCAGCTGGTGTCCTGTAAGTAGTGATGCAGTTCTGGGTCAGTTCTGTGTCCAGTCTTATTCAACATCTTCATCAATGACCTGGATGAAGGGATAGAGTGTATCCTCAGCAAGTTTGCTGATGATACAAAACTGGGAGGAGTCGCTGATACACTGGAAAGCTGTGCTGTCATTCAGCACTACCTGGACAGACTGGAAAGTTGGGCCAAGGGTAACTCAATGATGTTTAACAAGGGGAAGTGTAGAGTCCTACACCTGGGGAACACCACCATATACTGGTTCAGGTTAGGTGTAGACCTGCTGGAAAGCCTACCCATGGAGAGGGACCTTGGCATCCTGGTGGACAATAAGTTATCCATGGAAGAGCAATGTACCCTTGTGTCCAGGAAGGTCAATGGTATCCTGGTGTGCATAATGAAGACTGTGTCCATCAAGTGTAAGGAGGTTCTCTTCCACCTCTGCTCTGCACTAGTGAGACAACATCTGGAGTATTTTGTTCAGTTCTGGTTTCCCCCAGTTCAAGAGGAACAGGGAAATACTAGAAAGAGTCTAACAGAGAGTTACAAAGATGATGAAGGGACTGGAACATCTCTATTATGAGGAAAGGCTGAGAGCCCTGGGACTGTTTAGCCTTGAAAAGAGAAGGCTAAGAAGGGATCTTATTTATGTTTACAAATACCAGAAGGGGGAGTGTCAAGCAGAAGGGACCATTCTCTTTTCAGTGGTGCCCTGTGATAGGACAAGGGGTAATGGTAGCAAGGTGGAACACAGAAAGTTCCACCTCAACATCAGTAAAAACTTTACTGTGAGAGTGAACAGGAACAGGCTGTTCAGGGAGGTTGTGGAGTCTCCTTCTCTAAAGATTTTCAAGACCCACCCAGTTATGTTTCTGTGTGGCATGCCCTAGGTGATCCTGTTCTGGCAGAGCGGTTGGACAAGATCTCCAGAGGTCCCTTCCAACCCCTACCATTCTATGATAATCCTAAACTTCATGCAAAAGCATAAGTTTCAAATTACACATATGGGCATTTTGTTGAGAAATTTTAGGATTGTAAGATCACAGAGAGCATTCAAAATACTTAGCAACTCAGCTGCTCAGGCACAATACACCCACACACATATTCCACAGAAAGCATTTTTTCATTATTTCACCCTTTATAATTTATTCTAAGAAGTAATTAGTTACAATTAGTCATCATGAGACATTATCATAGTTTAAGTCAAAGACTAAAAAACTCCAAAACCATAAGGATTGTTAAGAAATGAATTATTGAATATTTTGTACCAGTTCCAGTGTAATACATTTGAACATTTTAGGCTGAAATATGGCAACTGGGATTCAGCTTGTTTGTAGAAGTGTATAGCTTGAACATCAGGCATGTTGCTTCTTTTTTCCACTGGGAAATGTAAACAGTCTCTTCATGAGACTGTCCTACAGGCTCTGCCTTTCACCTAATCTTCTATAAGATTTCCACAGTCTAACAGGCTTCTTAGAGAACTGGTTTGCAGTATTTTAAATTGTGAATTCCTATATTCCTCCAAAGTAGTATGGGACAATTGTCTTTCTGTTTAATCAGTAGGAAGAAAAAACTTTCCTCAATAACATTTGAGCATTCAGAAGTCTCCTTATAACATGAATTCCTCTAAGTCCTTATGCCTCAGGAACACTATCCTAACAGTTATTACAGAAAGGAGCAAGGGTCATAAAATCCTCCAATGGCTTTGTGCTACAATTTCTACCTTTGCAGATTGAAATTGCAACCATTTTGCCTCAATCATGCTTCAGGTTTTATCACCAAAAAGTCTGTAAAAGCAACTCAGAGCTCCAAGACAAATATCCTTTCCATAAAAGACTTGATTTGTGTACCCACAAATCTCCCTGTTGTTGGAAAACTGCATACGTTTCTCAGGAGAAGACAGTAAAATTGCTCTGCATATACCATCTGCAGATGGTGATACATCTCACTAGCACGACTGCACAGTAATGTTCAGTCTGCACCCTAATGAGTCCCAGATCAATGGCTGTGACATCCATGTTTCAATATTGGTGAGTCTGACCCTTGGGCTGCTGCTTATTTACACTGTCTTAAGTGATGCCACTGTCATAGGACTGGCAACAATCAATATTTCATTAGTAAAATCTTCAGCTTGTTCCAACTGGTGAGGAAACCCAATGGTTTGCAGAGAAAAAAAAAATAAATTAATATTGTCTTTATGATTTGGTACCCTCATCTTTGATAACCTCAAAATAAGGTAACTACATTTTTACCTGCTGAGAACTTAATGCCTAATATTTAAGAGTCGAAAACATTGTAAACTTTACATGATATCAAGGAGAGATACAGTTATCTAAGGTATGTCATGCTGCAAGAATGAAATTAAACAAAAAATAAAAGCAAATAATGCTAAAAATCTGTAAAGAAAAATGTCAAATTAACAAGCATTTAAATGCTTATCTGCACATCTGTTCTCTACACATGAAACTGAAAGATAAAGATGCAAATC
The DNA here is from genome assembly GCA_025345505.1 of Todiramphus chloris collaris. Classification (NCBI taxonomy): domain Eukaryota; kingdom Metazoa; phylum Chordata; class Aves; order Coraciiformes; family Alcedinidae; genus Todiramphus; species Todiramphus chloris. The sequence goes on from JANVCC010010406.1 coordinate 16,927,418, forward strand.
TCACTGAGTTTTCATTCATACCATACACCTGTTTCATTCCTTGCCTGCTCTTAATTCACTATAAGAGTTGTATTTTACTTGATTATTTGATTATTTAGTTGGGTTTAGTCTTGGAATATTAAAGTCAATGACATCATAACTACTATTTTTTTTTTTTTTTTAAATTCTCTTGAAAATATACTATCTACATTACTTCTGCAAGAGTTCTGTGTTGAAAACTGCTTATCCCTCAACAGTAACACCAAAAAATCCATTTTCAGATTTAGTTTCCCTAAACATTGCAATTTGGAACAAATGTGTCAATACCATATTACTGAAACATATAGAAATTAATTATTTATTATATATGTGTTATGCTATCTTTTTTTTTTCATTATTGTGGAAAACTCTTGAATTATTTACTATGGGGATCTTAAACTAATACAACAAGCTTTTCCTGTCTAAGGTATGACTCGAAATCATTTATTGCAATTATTCAGTACATGTGATCTGAGTTCAGAACCATGTATCTTAATTATAGATAATCAAACAAAAAGGTGTCAAAACCTGGAAGTATAGTAAGGACAAAAAATATATTATGTGAGTATATGTGGGATGAATTTTGGACAAATAAATAGTTTTATTTTTTTAAAAAAAAGCACCACTAAAATGAGTTAATGACTGAAGTAAATAATTTTTTAAATTAAGACATTTACAGAAGATTTTCTTTTTGAGCATGGTTTTTGTTTTTTGGGTTTTTTTGGTTTTTTTTTTTTTGTTTTGGTTTGGTTTTTTTGGTCATTACTGAGAGGAAGCAATTACCCACCTTTATTCCATTTCTGGGTATAATGGTTTCCATTCTTTGTTTAAGATTATAAACCAAAAAATTTATATTTCAAAATGTAGTTGAAAGGCATTTGTGTCTGCTGGGATGGAGATGTCACAGCCTTTGAAAGAAGAAGCTAAAAAAAAAGTATGCCTCCAACTACTTATTCATCTAAGCTATTAAAATTGAAATAATTTCTCAGGAAAAAAAAAATATTCAGTGAAAAGCTACCATTCTTCTCCAATGATCACTTTGGAACATAAGTTAGAAGGTGAGGCATGTTTCATCTTTTTCTGAATTAAAAAAGTAGTTCTAACTTTGTCAGCTATTAATGGATAATCACATGTTGATCTGTTAAGCATGGAACAGAAGTGAGAAAAGGGGCTGTAAGGACTGAATACTCCTAAGGGAGCCTTTCTGACAAATATGAGGAATCCAAAATAACAGAAGTGATTGATTTTACACATCAGTAGTGGTAATACACCTGGTTCAGAGAGGAATGGAAAAACAATCATGCAGTAGGAAGTATTATAGAAAATGTTAAATAGAAGAAAAATTATTTATTCCATGTTGGGAAAGAGAGCACAACTGCACAAAGAACAAAAGTGTTACTTTGAAAATGCGGAAAAAATAACAAGGCGATCATAGAAGCAACATTGTAAACCAAGCATTCCTAATTAAAAATATAATAGATTGTTCTCTGAGAAATTAATGATAAAAACAGTGACATTCAACAACTATTAGGTTTAACTGATACTTTACAATTATTGAATGTATAGGCCATATAAAGATAAGTCATTTGAAACAGCAGTGATGTATGTCCAAGAGGTCTGATTCTATCCTTCTGGAGCAAACAAGCTTAAAATGAGAAATCTAAATGAAAATTATGTTAATAAAGACAACCACTCCCTGTGTATGCATTTCGTGGAGGACAAGTCAGCTAGAATAGAACATATTAATTGGAGAGCAAGGAAGCATTCAGCAATGTGACCTGATTAGGTTGTTTGGTTTTCAATGAGTAACACCTGAAGGAATAAGGTACTAAGTCTCCCTTCTCTAAATAAGTTACTTTCCTTACCAACCAATAATTAAAGCAATAATTGAACTAAAATGGATAGTTTTAATTCCTTATCTTGAAAGATCCGCTCTGATATACAGTAGCAAGATTCACACTTGTATCTCTAAGACTTTCACATACAGCTTCAACGAAGATAAACAATGAAATATATAATCCAAGTAAAGGCATGAACCACAAGTAAGTATTGTATTAATTTGTAACTTTTAAAATAATGTCACCCTGTATACCAACCCTCTGCCTTTGACCAGTATCAGCAGTGTAGACGTATTGTCAACACTCTTCCTCCTGAAACCCTGTCCCCTGACATTGTCAGCAGAGGTAATATGCTGCCCACATGGTTCCTGTAACATACAAATGATTTTCTAAAATCACACTGCTGTTGATGAAGCCAGGAAAAGGCAAAACTCCTACCCACATTCAAAAAGTTTTTTGCATGATTGACTGTTGCTACCAGAAGACTCAGGACATTAAGTGTCTCTGGCAGTCTGACAGATCCATGGTATCACTTATGATCCCATGTTTGCTTGCAGTAATTACTGTATGGGCAAGTCATTGCTCATCTTTCTTACTGCTTCAATAAAGGTTAATTTTTTCATATGTTTTCTGATGCCATTAACAGTTCTCGTCACATAGTAAGTGCTAGATCTTTCTTAACAAACACCCCTTTAAAAGAAAACTTCAGCTTAGTAGGCTGGTTGATGCATTGAACTGGATTTGATTACAATCTCATATATGACTGTTAGATTTGAAATTTCTAGACTGATCTGAAAATAGTTTCCTATAATAATCTGAAAGATATGTTGTCAGGGAGGATACAGTTTCAGTTAGGCTTATTTAATTGTCTTCCCCACTGTTTTTTTCCTGAATGGCCTCCTATGTTCTTCTCATCATGAAGACACCAATCTATGGTGGCCTGAAATAAAGCATGAAACAAGATGAATGTTAATTTCTCTGCTTTCCTCAACTCCCAGAATACAAATCAAAGGACTAAGCACTAGTTGATTCTATATTGGCAACCAGATCTACAAGAGAAATTAGGCTTGATGATGAGCTACTGAACTATTTGGCTACAACAAAAAGGAAATGCATGTGATTTGGTGCATCTTAGCTACTCTTTCTCTTTAAAATAACAGAGTTACTGTAAAAATTGAATTATTTGTTTGTTTTTGTAAGCATCATACTATTTTCCATTATTTGTTATTCATTATTATTTCTATTATTTGTTTCTTATTTAGCAGTCAAACGCTGTAATGTAATTTTCATGTTATTTATATGGAATATAACTATGAATGGAATCAAATAACAATAATATGTCTAGGAATATAACGTCTACTACAAACATTGTTGGAAATACCTTCAGCTTTAATAATTAAAAACCAAGCAGGTTTAGCCATATTTTTTCCAGTAAAACAAGATTTGCTTACTGAAAGCATGTCTCCTTCTGTTTTTATTCCAGAAACATTCTGGTGAAGCAAATTCTTGACTGATGAATGGAGTACTGCAGTTTGACTTGTGACTACAATTGTGTGTTTTGTGGACATTACAAGACTTACGTAAGTCAGACTTAAATTCAGAATGGAAAGATTTATGTCTGCTCAAAGAGCCTGGCTGAACTAGGGTCAAGTGAAACAACATAAAATAGGTCTAAAATACGTTTGTTACACACATAGCTTCAAATATAGATACAATCATCTGGTAACCAAAGATCTGGCCTTTTTCTGGTTCATGCAATTTGTAACTTTGTCACTAATCAGTAACGCCTCTTAAAATCAAAAAGTTACTCAAGGGGGATGGCAGCTCAGTGGAATAGCTTTCTGCCACATCAGCTTAACTAATTTTTCCATACATATTGCTCTGAAAGGGATTCTTCCTTCACAGATTGAAACTGAGCTGCTAATACTATGAGTAGGATTTTTGAATGATCTTGTAAGAATTTCTAGAATGCAGGCAAATCAACTCTACATCTGAACAAGTCTATACTGTCTTTGATGGGGGAATGCTCTTGTAAATAAATTATAAAATAAATAAATTATAAGATTGCCTATCACATAAGACCAGTATCAATTCTTTTCCCTCTGTGTGACCCACTTTTTCCATTTAACTTGAAAGCATATTCAACCATAGTTCCTTTTTCTCTTCAGCTCATTTACATTCTATTTGCATGGTAATTTTTTCTCACACAGACTATTTATTTTAAGTTATATCTCGTTTTTCTGTTGAAATGTACATTTAATATCTGATTTTGTATCATGCTATCAAAGCACATTGAAAAAACATGGTTACTTTAGCAAGATAATTCTAAAGACTTTAACAAGAAAAATAAAGCAGCAATGAAATATAGTGCAGGGCCTATAAATATTGGAAGTTGAGAACACATGCTAATATATCTTGTGAAAGTGGTGTAAGGCCACCCAATATATATTTAATTACTCATGATTTAATTCTGAACAAAAGTTTGCAGGTTTTACCCATGAATTCCAAATGTACTTCAAGTCAGAGTGAAACTAGTCAAAGCCATTGAGCATCATACTGCCCCAAAATAAGGCAAATATAGAAAAATACTGAACTAACATAATCAGCACATATACATTGCAGATTAAGCTTCTTTGGGCTTCTTTGTCTTTTACATTGTGGTAACAGAAAATTATAACTTTGTGATACAAACTACAGTAGCACAAAGAATGAGTTATAGCAGGATAATAAAAATTGACAAGTGTAATATTGTCCCTCCAAAATCAAGAAAAAATTACATCCCACAGGTTACAAACATACAATGTTTAGCAACTCATCTCTGACAAATCAGCTTGTGCAGTAGAATACAGAAGGAAGGCATTGCATATTTGTAGGTGATTCTGATCTAAAAGTATTTAGCCCATTTTAACATAATACTTCAAGAGAATATGGTTTGTGTTGCTTCATGTTTCTGCTTTTCAGAGGAAGATTAGATACCTCTCTTTAATAAACTTCTGTAAATTAAAGTACCTTTAGAATAGATGTTTTTCTCAGGAAGGAGTGGGTGTATCCAGTTGCAGAAACTATGAATCCAATAGCCTGCATCCTCATTTTAAATAATGCTTACTGTTGTTATTCAAGTAAACACCAAGTAAATTTTCAGATTCCTAGTAAATTGTTCCAACAATTAATTACATATGAACAATAATGTTAATACTTTGGTATGAAAGTGTCATTCATGGGCAAGTCAGATTTGAGTAAAAAATATGAAAATGCTTCCAAAAACCTGGAAAAAAAAAGGAAAAATCTCTTTCAAGAAAAAAAAAAAGGAAAAAATCTAGAAAAATATATTTTGAATTTTTCAAACATTTGCTTTTTTAAAATCAGATCTAATTTTATATATTCAGCCCTAATATATCACATGCATCTTTTATTTACTTCAACAATATAAATTTTTCTTCTTTAAAAGTTTACAGTGATCCAAAGGAAAAAACCAAAAATTTTAATATATTAGATATTAAGGTAGCCATAAAATATTTCTTTTAAACTGATACTTTTGCATACTACTGACCTAATTTTCAATGTCTTCTTCATGTTCTAATGTTTTCATTAGCTCATTGACAATCAGCAAGATCACAAAATCTTTCACGTGTCCCCATATAACCTTTCTCAGATGCCATAGAGAGAAGTCATCATGAAAATCAATTCTATGTATCCCTGCAGCACTGCAGAGCATCCTTACTAATTGCTCATTAGGTAGAAAGTGGCCCTGCTGTGTTGTGTGATGATGAGTTACTACAACAAGAATGAAAGAAACCAGTGTCACCTTATGTTTCATTACCATAGTCCTTCAAAGCAGAGAAATATAGGCAAGAATCCACTGTACTATGTCTGACGTACTTTTTTTCTCTGCAAGACTTTTGTTGTTGTTGTTTTTCTCTCTTAAAGTTGCTCCATTGCTTCTGTGCTTCTCAGAGAAGCGAATGTCTCTTTGTAGCACCTCACACAGCTGCAGTCTCTATGTTCACAAGACAGCATCCCAAAGAAAAAATTGTGTCCAATTAGATATAATGTAAGAGTCAAAGTCTTATTATTAGGATTGCTACTTTCTACATGTTAGGTTTGCTGCTTTCTGCTTCACTATCTGTATAAAGATATGTGAAGAACAGCCTATGAGACACCTCCATGAAGCAGTAGGAGAGGTGTTATTCTTCCTTTGTCTGAAACTTTTCTTGAGTAGTATTTGAGGAAACCCAAGTGATCAGGAGTCACTCTAATTTCTCAGATATGCATATTTCTGCATATTTTTCCAATTACCATTAAGCATAATGGGCCTTAAAACAAAGAGCTGGATATTTCATCCAGCAATGCTGCTAGAGGACCAAACCTTAACCCATCTAGAGATTATTTTCAATTAGAAAGTAAATTTGTCTCTATTCTCCCTGATTTATTACTAGCCAGTTTGCATGTGGGAAAGATTTTGCTAAATTGCTCAAAAAAACCCAAAAAACCAAAAAAAACAAAAAAAACCAACCAACCAACCAAACAAATATATATATACCCACACATAGTTATATATATACATATTTATATAATTTCTGTGCTATTGAAATTAACAGGAATCTTTCCCTTGACAGTCAGGGGACTAAGGTCAGATCAAGAGAAAGTGATAAAACTTGATTTTTTTCAGAATAGTCTTTCAACTTCTTATAATGGTTTTCACCTTCCATGCCTAGATTAGTACATGATATTAACTTCATTATTTTCATGGATTAACTAAATGGTTTAAAATTGCTTTAACTTCTCTAAAAAACAGCAGTCATAAGAAGTGATGAACACCTTGCCACATCTCATGATACTAAGAAACTTGCTGAAGTACTGAATGGGGCCTGTGTTTAAAGAATTGACCTTCCCTTTCAGTACTGTCGTCACTATGCTGCTTATTTTGCTGATCACTACAAAGTCTGTTGCCTCCTAGGCATGAACAATCATCTATCCTAATTCTTAAATTTTAAACATTATTTTAACATAAACCATACTGATATATCTGGTTTGCTTGACCTCAATTTAGTTTTTTTTGAGATTGTCTTTGTGACTACACAAAAATTCCCTGTTTGTAATTTCTTCATTAGTGAGATTCACAGATATTTGGGTAGTAGAAAGGTAAGCAAGGTGCAAGCCACAATTTTTATGACAAATGTGAAAACCATCTACTAAATTGAGTCATCTGCCTACAATGAAGTGATAATAACTAACAGAAAGAACCCAAGGATTTCAGGACCATAATGACATGCTATCACTCTCAGTCTCTGATTCTTACTACAGCATCTTTTGTACTGTAGATACTTCCTACTTTCATTTTCTGGAATGCTTATTTTTCCTGTTATTGAAATCTCCCAATCATTCTAATTGCAAACACTTGCATAGGCACTCAGGCTTGTCTTTTAACACAAAAAAAAATAAAATCTACAGCAGTAAGAAAGGCAATCACAGGCTTTTTCCATATATGGAAAAGATATATATTGGTATTTTATTGCAAAAAGGGAGGTAAATCATGAAATCATAGAATGGTAGGGGTTGGAAGGGACCTCTGGAGATCATTGAGTCCAACTTCCCATGCCAGAGCAGGATCACCTAGGGCAGGCCACACAGGAACAAAGTATTTTTTTTCAGTTTGCATTTTTGTTTTAGTAGTGTCTATCTACTTCACCAGTGTATATGCAGGAAGAAAAGGGTACAACATTACAGTAATAATTGTTTTAAAGATATCACATGGTATCATTGTCATAGCAGGGAACTCAGCACATACCTTCTGTGTACTGGACCTTTCTTTGGTGGCCTGCCATGGAAGTCAGTAAACTGGTCGCACACTGTAGGTGTTTTTTTCTGTTGATTTGTTTTGTTGTGTTTGTTTGTTTTGTTTTATTTTGTTTTGTTTTATTTTGTTTTGTTGTTGTTTTTTTGGTTTGGTTTCATTTGGTTTGGTTTGGTTTTTGAGTTTTGGGTTTTGCTTGTGTTTTTTTTTTCCTGCTCCTTCTCCCTTCCCATTCTAATATATAACAGTTTGTTTGCTTTTATCATTGCCTTCCCTTTGCTTCTGTATCCTGTCTCCCATTACTCTTTTTCAGCATTAATGACTAACGCTGGAAATTTCATACCCACCCAAATGAATTGCTAGTATTGATCTACATTGAAGAGTTCCTACATAATGTCACCTCAGTGACCACTGTATTCCCACAATAATAACCAGCTACATTTCCTCAGGAAACATTTTTATACTTAGTGAGAGATAGAAGCTTTATATACAATACTTTACAGACTGTGATACTCTTCTGTGATGCACTTTCAGAATACATATCTGGCTAAAAAACTTTCAAACTGTATTCCAAGATCTGCAACATTATAATGTACAACTGCTACAATCTACAAAGTTTCTCTGTTACTGTAGCTAGTCTCAAAACTGCTGTTTTAGTAACATGGAAATTGGAAGGCTTTCTAGTAATCTTTCTAATATTCTGAATACCAAGGGTGTTATACTTGTTCATTGTCTGTTTTCCCATATTATTTTGGGGCATTAAGTAAATACTATGGAAAAGTTTATCCTTCATGTTACTGTATATGTGAAAGTGGCAGGTATGTCTGAAAACAGTTACTAAGAGGTACTAAGAATGGATACAATTGATACTGTGTGAAGGTCCAAGTGACCAGAAGTAAAGGAAAAGACAAAAGAAGGAAATGAGAGACCCGCAGTGTAAAATCACTGCCCTGGATATTCCCTGTGTTTCAGATGCTCAGCTTAATTAAATAAATAAGTCAAGGTGAGACACAAAGGTCACCACTTTGCTCAGGGGCAGACAATTCACAGAACTGAAAATTTTTTATTTATTCACAGATGTAGCTCATATGTAGTGGTCTGGCTGAAGGAAGAGTCCATTTGTCTCTTATGTTACAAATAGATATTGTAAGGCAGGTTAAGCTGACTTAAAGGGCTAAAAGTTGCACAATAGTCAAGAATTTAGGACGTAATGACAATAATATTCAAATTCTTTCCCAAAAGAGCTAGCATATCTCTAAAAGACTTAGCCTAATTCCAGAACAGTCTTATCCACTGCCAGTAGCAATAAGTAATAAGTTCTCACCATCACAAATTACGCATTCTTCTCAAGTAATATATTGTGGTTCAAAACATTACAATGAAGCAAGCTGCAGCACAGTTTGGTGAACTGGTATATTGATTCCAGCCCTATGGTCCCATGTAGGGTCTGTAAGATTCACAGTTGCTAACTGGAGATGACCAAACTATTGACAGCTGTTTCTTCAGGAAGTTTAATTCCCTTCTCATACTTCATGTGAGTGAGATATTTGTCATTTTCTTGTAAGTACTTGTCACATGAAAGTAACCTCTGACTGTCTTTCTTTCAGGATGTCTACTTGTGGAGATAACAGTATGTTTAATCTTTTCCCATCAATAAATCATGTCTGTTTGAGTTTCATACTGTAAGTAGCCATATTTAAGACCACAGAAAGGATACATGATTAAACTGCAAAAATATACAGGTAAGCATTTTTAAAGCCATGCTCATCCAGCCATTGTTTTTTTTTTTTGCCTGACTCAATGTATATTACCCTTAGAACCAGATGTTAGTTTGCAATACTTAATTATATGTATACACTTTGCATAATGGGTCTACAATATTCCCTTTAAACAAAACAGATAATAAAATTACACAACTCTTTTACCAGCCTGGAAATTAAGCAGAATCTATTAATTACAGATACTGTTAAGAAGTTATGGTTTGCTCTAATTCCTTAAATCAGGAAAATTTGGGGGTATTGTGCTACTTGACTGACCTTTCTTATTTTAATGATGTTCAGCGTGGGATTATTCCTGGAGAAAAAAGGGTATGCCTGTTATCAGCAAGACTTTGTGGGAATAAATTGGGCTGCAGACGACGACCTTGAGGTATGCTTGAGAATGGCAAGGGGAAGCACAAAGCAGTGAGGCAAGAAGATAAAGAAGAAGAAAGTAGAAGATAACCAGGATGTGGGGTGGTGATGGAGGCAGTGCAGGATAGCCAATTATGTATTAGCTTAGTATGTGTGAACAGCTTGTGTATAAACTTGTAGAACTAATAGTAAGTGAGTGTGAGTGTGATCAGGAAATTTTAGGGCATAAATTAAGATGCAATTCAATAATAAAGTGGCTTTGCTTTATAACTCATAGAGTTGTACAAGTCCAGTATCCTCCCACAGTTCAGAGTTAACTCCCCTATTTTAAATTGATTGAAATTATCTTTAGTTCTACTAAATAATAAAATAAATAATTAAATAAACAAATAAAAAACAAACCAGAAAGCCATCTGAATGCAATTTGCACACACCCACAAGAAATTTCCTAACAGAAGATATATGGTTCTGTTTTGCATACAAAACTTTTCCTTGAGTTCTGTTGCCAACTTTGTTTAATTATCACTTGGCAGTAATAGATCCCAGCTGTTACATGCCTGCACAACACATGCATTGAAGTGTTCAGCATATACAAACCTTATATTATTTTTGTCATTCATTCAACATGAATAAGAGAATTTGAGAATATTTTTAAAAGAAATTTTGTAAGTAATTTTACCAAGAAGAATAAATTTACTAACCCTGAAGTATGATTTTAATTGCCTCATGATGAAAAAAAAGAATTAAAATGTTTAATTGAAATAAAATCTTATTAAAACTTGAAGGTGTAAAGAAAATAGACTTCCAATGCAGCCCAATTGGTGTTACCAGAAAGCTTGTATAGTTGCTAGTTGTACTGTATATGTGGCTTGCATAAAGAGTACATCATTTCTCAGCATTCATCATTCCTCAGCATCTTTCACTAATGCACCATGCAAAAGGTTTTGAAAATGGTTTTAAGGACTAGTGAAAAGGTTTTAACTTCCTTCTTCATTAAACAAATTCCCAGAGTTTCTTTTGTTACTGAAGACTCCCCAGCTTCTGCCAGCCTCAGGATTTTATCAACCTGATCTAAATTCAAGTCTTCTGTTTTTCTGTGTATTGTGTTGTTAGCAGACAAGCAGGCTGGATACCTTAGAAATCTGTGTTAAGGAGTTCCCCAACGATGTGTATTACATACAGCACTGTTGTTAAGAGGGTATTTATGGGCCTCTAAGTCAATAACTGGATCCAGGCTCCATATGCCAAATATGCCCTGCACCAGCTGTTTGAAAAGATGTTTCTCTCCCTCTCAGGGAGAGCTGCAGGTAAAATATTCATAACTTGAAAGGAGGCCTTCAAAATTATTGCTTTTATAAATGGAAAGGAAAATTAATTCTACACTTAAATTAATTATATACTTAAAGGATAAAAGAAGCCCTGTAATTTTATATTCTCCTTTTTCCCATTCTATTCAAATAGTCATTCTGTAGCTTTATGCTAGTCATGTCACTTGTCTAGAAACAACCTTTTCCTTCCTCTTAATTTATGAAATAAATTGTTGTGTGGAATTCAAGTATTTAAATCGGAGTGCAAACAGCTAATATTAGGTATGGGTGAGTCTCTAAAGGTTAGTATAAGTATTCAGATCTGAAGACATTTTATGAGAAATGTTTCATCTACTAGACCACTAACAACATGGAGCACAAGGGTATTTGTGTGCGTGTGTGTTAATATTTTGAGTTCTCAGTTGCTCAAACAGCAACACATTGGCCAATGTCAACTCTTATTCCATAAACAGGCAATTCTGTTTCTGTTCAAACTCAGACTCTAAGCTATGCTGCTTATCTGACCAGTGAAGACATAAGGTCATTGTAAAGTTTTGATGCTCCCTTTTCCTGCTTACTAATTAGAAGAGCACGTCATTACATGATTAGAGCATAGGAAGTGAATGAAAGCTTTCATAATGCATCTCTAGACAGAAAGGTCACATTACATAGAAATTGTGGGGGGAAGGGAATTCAGCCATGCAAGAGAAAAACAATTATTTAGGGACAAAATAGTTTTAGTTCTGAAAACTGTTGATTCTTATCTGTGTCTTACATATGTTTACTGTCAGGAGCTGCAGAATGTTCCCTCTGTTCTGTTTTGAAAACTATTTTCACTAACTAGTCTCAGTAAAGCAAAAATAAAGTAAAACCTTGACAGGCCTAATTTTTATGTAATTTCAGAATTTTCTCAACCCCCAATGACAAATAATTCGCTCCAACTAAATATTAGAAAAACAGTTGCTATGGTGTGTTTAAACATCATCAGAGATGTTCATGTGGTAAAAACACAGAAACAAACTGAATAATACATATGAAGGTATTCTCTTAGTATTTATCCATAAATGATTCCTTTTCTTTCACTCTTTAAGAGTCTAATGATTTTGAATAATGAGTTTGGAAGCTCTCATCTGAACTCTAAGTATGACTATTAATAGGTCTTATTTCACTTAGATGCACACAATGCAGTTATATATCAATTTTAAATTACACTAATTTAATAGTAGATCGTGGATCTTTGTGCTAAAGTCTAAGACATGTTTTAAACTGTAAAACTATATAGGGTACAATTTATTTACTATTAAATATAAAGCACTCTATGGCAGAAATTATATCCTATTTAAGGACAAATATCACACAACCAGCTTTTACCTTGTGAGGCAATGTTTTGGCTTCCGGGAGAAAGGCAATGCAGTGGTCCATCTCCCTTCCACTCATCCTAGGCTATAGTGTCACCTTGTATACACCTTGCAGCTTTGCAACTAATGTTAAAAAATAAAATAAAAACCAGCTGCCATGCCACATGTTACAAATGAAAGCATCTGTGGTAGCTGCGGCAGACAATTGCAGAGAGGTTTCCTTACAGGTGGCAGGATGTGGCTCCCTTGTCCAACACAAACTCTCGTGAATATTTTCTGTCTTCACTTTAAGAGACACAATGTAGGTAAGGTTTTCTTTTCACATCAAATAGGTGTGTTGGCCTGATTTTTGAGTGAAATAAATACAATTTTTGTAAACGGAGCTTCACAGCTGGCAGATCTTAGGCACTGGTAATAAGCAACTGTGGGCAGTAACTTCTCCAGTTGGCATCGCTGTAACTGGAAGTCGATATATGCCGACAGTATTGCTCATCTGAAATTTCATGGGGGAATCTCAAAATGGTAGAATTTGGCCAGAGGAAAGGATGCAGTCTCCCTGGAAACTCACAGAACACCATTATTGAGATAAAATGCTCATGCCAAAAGGCAACTTCAGTCTAAATTGGAAATGAAGGAGAATGAGTAGATGTGGCAAAAAGAGAGGGAGGCACAAAACAACAATGAACAAACAATGAATTAACACAGTAAACTGGCTGCAAGCTGTCTAACTACTGCATAGTGTTCTCAGAAAGGTATTTACTCTAGGATTCAAATTTTCATTGCAGGTCTGAATGCCTTAGATGCCATGCTGCATCCATAATTAATAGTGGATGAAGTCTCTATTATTTAAATATCTGTCTGCACTGAAAGTAACCTCGTTCTTGTGATAAAGTTTGGGGATAAAATAAGATACGAGAAATTAGCTGAAATGATAAAGATAAAAGGGCTGTGGGAAACACCCTTAGAAACCAGACTGGTCTATCTGCAACAATTATGATTCAATATGCCAGGTGAGAACTGATGTGATTGCCAAGGACCATTAGTTCCAACCTTGCTGAATCTATGTGACCCACACTATGGAAATGGAGTCTTGAAAATGAATAACAAAATCTTGCCTCTATATCACTTAAACTAGCAGTGATGTTATACTCTTTCAGAGTAGCATAGCATTGCCTCAGTAAGCTTTCAAGTAAAAGTGTGTCAGCTTTGGTAAAAACAGTCTATATTTGAAGCCTTTCTTTATGCACAACATTAATGGCAGTTTTTCTGCATTCTTTCGGAGTGATAGAAGTTTCTCCTTGTGAACCTTTGAGTCAAAGTCTGCCAGGCTGAAATTATTTAGCCAAAACAAAAATATATTGTCAGAGAAAGTAAAGAGTTCATCCACTAAGGAAATTCAAACAGATATGTCAGTTAAATTACTCTAAGATCTCACAAGGGCTCAAGCCATGCAGCATGTTCTACTCACAGTTCTTCCTGACAGGTATTTCTGTTAAACAATCAGCATCTATGTATCACCAGAAACAAACAAATTAACCTATAACTATTATAAAAGCATTTGTCTCCACTTGTTTGGATTTGGAAGTGTTTCAAAAGGGTATTTTTAAATATCAGTATAACACAGAAACAAAAAGAATTCCCAGGCTTCGTTCAAGAAACTTACAGTTCTGTCCTGAAGAGTAGCCTTTAAGTAAGAGGTAAAATGCTCTAGTCTCCAGACAGTGGCCATAATTCTTAGAAGGTGATTCTTTGAAAACAAGTTACAACAGAGTTAGGAAAAAAATTATTCTGGATCATGGTGAAGACTGAAAAGAAACAGAAATTCCCACTTGATGATACTTTTAGAAGTCTACTTTAGCATGTTCTGCTGTTAAATATTATGAGATTTAGGCACACCACCAAAATTAATCAAAACAATGGATGCTGAAATTGTAAATTTATTTTGATTTTCTATTTTTCTTATCTTTTAATTTGTATTCTTTTATTTGCCCCAGAGAAAACAATAAATACAAATAGTAAGAGACAAACCCACAATTTTATAAGGAAATCAGAACAGAAGATCTATGTGAATTCCCATGAACATATGTATGCAGATAAAATCAATGAAATGAAAAATTATTTCTTTTTTAATAAAAAGTACTTTTTAAGATAAAAAGTGAAGAGAATTATGAAACTTCAAAGTTGCTTCCTAACTATTTGAGATTATGCTAATAAAACAGTTGGTCCAATGATGATCTAAGTGTATTATATCTGTATTTTACAAGGCAGAAATACAGAAAAAGATATACAAGTCAAGAATGAAACAATGATACCTAGTATGCTTTTACTTCTATGAAAGCTGTAAACTCAAGAATGATCTCATTCATCTAAGGAAATTCAAGGGATTTATTACTATTGTTCCTTGAAGTTGGAACTCTTCAGAGGGAAAACTTCCTGAAAGATGAAACAGTAACTTTCATATTAAAATGGAAGAGCTAATTTACAGTACAACTAAAAGAGAATGTTCATGAAATACTGTGGTGTAAATTTCTAAAATAACAGTCCTGAAAATTTTGCATACTTCTACTGAAAAAATAAATACATCTATTACGCAGAGAAATCTAGGGTAAAGGAAAGGGTCTACAATTCTGCTTTTATGACAATGGGACATTCTTCAATGACTATAACCTAGGGAGGGATGGGATCCACCTGTCTAGAAGAGGAGAGGGACTTTTTGGCAGCAGGCAGTTGGAAACAGGCTGGCAAACTTGGTGACGTGGGCTTTCAGCTGAAGGACTTGGGGATAGGGTCCAAAGTGGCAACACTCATACCATCCCATGCAAGTGGGGAATAAGCCAGGCCAACCAGAGCAGTGACAAATGTTCCTTAGCTGCTCTCCAAGATGTGAACCAGAAGACCAACCACCTCAACTGAATGTACCAATGCAATCAGCCTAGGGAACAAATAGTAAGAACTGGAGCTCTGCACCCAGTCAGAAAGTTATGATATAGGAATAACTGAAAGATGATGGGACAACTCATATGAATGGAGGATCATCATGGATGGCTATAGGCTGTTTTGTGAAGATAGTCGGGGAAGAAGGGGTGGAGGAGTCACACTCTATGTTAAGAAGAGCACTGAATGTACAGAAGTCAACAGTGGTGATTGTGGAAGCTCTGTCAAATGCCCCTTGACCAAGATCAGAGGGTTTGTCACCAAGGCAGATCCAACAGTAAGCATCTATTTCCAGCCTCCAAACCAAGTTGTTAAGGCTGATGAAGCTGATGGAACAATATCTGGATCATGTAAACAAGTTTCAGATCAGCAGAACCTGGTTCTTATGGGTGACAGCCTATGATGTTTGTATCCTGATGAGCATGTTGAAGATTAACACTAAGACAAAGGTTTTAGATTTTGGAAGAGCAAACTTCAGCTTGCTGAGAGCTTGGTTGGAAGGGATTCTGTGTGAAGTTTCCATGGAGGACAAAGGATCCAGGTGGTGCTGGGAGTTTTAAAAGACTGCTTTCCTGGAAACATAAAAATAATTCATTCTCTTTAATGGTAAGGTGGAGCAAGAGACCCCCTTGGCTTAACTGTGACCTTCTAAATCTTCTCAAAACCAAATGACAAGCATAACAGAGATGGAAAATTGTACAAATATGCATTAAGAACTATATGGGCATGGCTAGGGTGTGTAGAGATGCAGTTAGAAATACAAAAGCTCAGCTTGAATTGAAATTGGCCAGAGATGTTAAAAACTACAAGAAAGGGTTCTTAGGTACATAAACAACAAGCAGTAACGGAAAGAAAATACTGGTCTACTATTAAACAGACATGAACTAGTCACCAACTATGCTGAAAAGACAGATATTCTCAACATTTTATTCTCGTCTGTCTTTGCCAGCACTGTTGGGACCCAGGGCTTGGGAACAAAACTTCTCCCCAGGGAATTGATGGATTCTCCATGTTGTGTTTTAGACCCAGCCAGGAGCTAAGCACCATATGGCCGGTCACACACACATGAAGGAACTGGAAGGAGAATAGGGAGAACAAGGCAAGATTGTCCATCCTGGTTGTGGCCCTGTTGTAACTTCTGGTGAAAAATAACCCTATTCTAGACAAACCCAGGACAGACCAACAATGCGCAATGTAAAGATTCAGATGAACAGGATGCTGGGCCATCTTGCCAGAAAGTGCTTTTGCCAAGAAAGTTTAGACCAGATGATCCTTGAGGTCTCTTACAACGTGGTATTGTATAATTCCTAGCAATATTTCTGTGTAAAAATTGTTAAGGTCAGAACAGGAAAAAAAAAAAAAAAAAAAAAACAAAAAAAAAAAAAAAAAAAAAAAAAAAAAAAAAAAAAAAAAAAAAAATTACACATCATATTAAGAAAATCCCAGAGAGCTAAAGTTTTATTATTTTAAATTGAGGTCAGTAACTAGAAGCTATCTAGTCAGTGGTATATAACTACAAGATTACTGACTTTCTGAGGCCAGTAACTAGCCATGCACCACAGGAGGCAATACTGGGTCCAGTCCTGTTTGGCGTCTTCATTAAACAATGGGGGACCTCCAGGCTGGAAAGTAGCTTTGCAGTAAAAGACTTTTTGAGTTGAAACTAAAACAGGAGAGGTTCCCTTTGAAGATCAGGAAACACTTTTTCACTGTGAGAATGATGAATACTGGCCCAGGTTGCCCAGAGAGTTTGTGTAGTCACTATCCTTGGAGTTACTAAAAAAGTCATCTGGACTTAGTCCTAGGCAATTGGCTTTAGGTGGCCCTGCTTAAGCAGAGAGCTTGGATCAGATGACCTCCAGAGATCCATTCCAACCTCAATACAACCATCTAATGTTATTTAAATAAATACATACAATAAACCTTCATAAATATACTTTATAAGATGCTTGACTTTTTTGGGACAGTACTTTAATAGGTGCTAAGGTTTAATGGAGTATTTACATTTACAATATATTTGAAAATTGACGTTTTGAAGACATATTCACATTTGTATTATGAAATTTTCTTCTGATAAAGGAGTTTGCTTTGAATAAATTCTATGTAATTTTCATATTAAAAATGTTGTGTTGCAGGCAGATGTGGAAAACTTAAACCATAGAATCAGGGGTGATCTTCTGTATTGAGGGAGTACAATCACTGTTCAGTCTTCCCAAAAAATCAAAATGCCACTTTCAGTACTTATGGAATATTGCTAACACACAAAATCCATATGGGAGATTGGAAGATTTGTAGAAGTCACCAGTAGCAGCATTATCCAAGCAAACAGTCAAACACATTACATCAGAGCATGGATATAAAGCACCATAAGACTAAAAACCATGAATATAAATTGCAGGATATGGTGTCTGGTTCAATAATAATGCTTTGTTTCTTTAGATTTACTTTCTTTTATAAGCAGGAGTACAAGTCTTTGTAGTGTCTTAATCCCAGCTGGCAGGTAGGCCTCATCTAGTAGCACACTCACTCCAGAATCAGAAGTTCAAAAGGGAGAAAACATTTTTAATAAGTAAAGAGAAAAAAAAGTATCACCTCCTACTAGATGACTGATGCCCAGCTAGTCTCTGAGTATCTAACTTGGACCCCACCCCTCCACCAGTTTTATGTTTTACTTCTGAACACAGAATCAAATGGTACAGAATACCCCTTTGATGAATTAACATTTGTTGTTTCACTTACATCCCCTCACAGTCTCCTGCCCACCTCCAGCCTACTTGCTAGAAGAAAAGAGTGAGAAACAGAATGCCTTGATGTTATGCAAGCGCAGTTCAGTAACAGCTAAAGCCAAGGATGTGTTTTCAATGCTCTTTTGGTCACAGAAACAAAACAGAACACCATATCATCTGCTGTGAAGCAAGTTAACTCTATCCTAGAAAAACTGGGGCTGTTATTCTGTCTGATACACTTCTAGTAGCAATTAGCAAGTAGAGATATCTATCACCTCAAGAGAAGGAAAGGGGGGGTGGGAGGGAGGAAAGGGAGGAGGAAGAAGAAAAATAAATGTAAAAAGAAGAGTAAATAATAATAATAAAAAAAAGTGAAAAGGGAGAGAAGAGAAAAAGGAAAAGAACATGGGAGAAAAAAAAAAAGTAAAAAAACACCAACTCTTTCAGTATCCCACAACCAGAGATACAAGAACCAGATAGAAAGCTTAAAATGACTGTAGAAGATGTTTAAGTTGTCATGAAATTACGGCCACCCATTCATAAGCTGTTCTACATTCATATAATTTAAATTAAGAAGTTTCTTAGTAAAATCATGTAATGGTCTTTAGAGAAAATTAGGGTAACAAGTTCATAATAATCATATAGAAAGATATATTGTTAATTCTCATAGCTTGCACCTTTATGCTCTGAGGTTTATTTCTGTCTTTGACTTCTCTGCTTAATTCAGGCACACAATTTACTTTACTTTGCTTAGTTTTTCTACTTTCAGTTTAGAACCTGCTTTGTCTATCTTGGCCTCTTAAAGACACAATCCTCTAAACAGACTTATAAATTCTGTTATCATGAGCACTTTTGTTGATTTCAAGCCTGTATTTAGGATAAATCTTTTTGACTGTAAATACTTCATAATACTGCTGATTTCTTATTTTGAGTATCTCCAATATTTTGTATAATAAGATCTTACCTTTTTCTATTTCTGCCATAGAAATAAAAATGGTGTTTGCTACACTGTAATGGAACTTGGCTATGTTACTATAGCACGTATTAACTGGGAACAGTTGGTAGAGCATATGAAGCAGCACTGAGAAGCGGAGACAGAATTTGGAAAAGTAAAGAAGGACCACACTAAAGTTTAACAGTGGTAACTGAAGTATGTGAACGAAGGAAGACAAAGTTATGAGATCAATAATGAAAGTGTAAACCATAGTCTTAGGTTATTATCCTGTGAAAGAATGGTGCTATTTGCATTCCTAGAAAATTCTGATTTCTGGCTCCATGATGTTGATTTTGGCACTTGAGCTTCTAAGACTTTAAAGTATCAGTGTTGTAAGCAGCTTAAATGGTTCATTTTTCATTGTGCCACTTTCTTGTTACTGAAACATTACAGGTAAAAGTCTGGTAAAAAGTGATGTATTAAGCTTATCTTTTCATGGATTAAATATTATTAATCCACAGGGAGTGATGGAAAGATGGATTTCTTGTGTGATATTGCATGCAAATATATTGAATGATATTGTAAATGCTATTAGAAAAGGAGGTGAATGTCTCTGAATAGTGCACAGGATTTCTAAAGAGGCCCATTATCCACACAGAATTGATTCAAGTTCTATTCAGCACACCACCAGACAAGGCACAAACTGTCAAGGATCTAGAATGTTTATTTATTGTATATCTTCAAGCCTCTATAAGTATCTTTTAATATGAACAAGTTAGTGTAGCAGCATTCCCCCTCATGTGTCCCACCTGGATATGAGAGATTTGGTAGAGAGATCAGCTCCATCCAAACTTTGTTGCATATAAAAGCTAAAACCTACTGAATCATCAAGGCATAACTTGCCCTTAATTGACACTGCCAGTCTTTGACCACCATATTCATCTGGTCCTACACACTCTCTATGAAGAAAGAAAGCTATTGACCTATACTAGTCAAAAGTTTCTAACTAAAAATTGAATGTATGCATTATTTTAAGTAATCTTTCAGTAACCAAAGCAGTCAATGACAAATAATAAATCACAGTGTAAGCACACTGGGTAAAACCAAAATGTTGTTATATGCAGAGGTCTGCATCAAACTTGATATTGTTTCCTCCATCAGATCCCACCTGACACCACAATGTTGTAAACATCTGCCTTTGTAAACATAGAAATTTTTATCCCCTGGCCAAAAGGGAGACAATCAAAAGCACTATCCTTATCCTGTTGTATTATTCTGTCCAAATCCTAGTTCCAAAGAACCCCAAGATATTACAAAGATATTTATGGCCCTCACAATTGTATTAAATAGGAACTGGTCGTAAAGTTTTTTTATTTTTTGTTTTCTATATTATTCCAAATTAGTACCCTATCACTATAAGGTTACTGGTTACTTGTAGTGTTTCTTTGTTGTTGTTGGAGTTGGTTTTTATTTATGTATTTAGTTATTATTGCTTTAAAGAAGAAAAAATATTGTTCATATGTCATTCTTTAAATTTCCAGCAATTGTTTTGATAGATTATGATTCATATTGCAATGTATATCATCTGAGAAACCTTGCAAATGAGTTGGATTAAATTTATGCTTTTCTGATGCTACAGATTCCAAAATTAAGCAATGTTCAGGATTTCTCTCTGTAAAAGATTGGCTAATATGCAGATCTCTTCTGCCAAACACCATTCATTCTCACATGTGTTTGTCACATACCTATCCTTGGGAGAGACAAGAAAGACAGAAGCATTCCCTAAAAACATTTTGAAGTGATGAATCCCTTATAGTTTCGACTGAGTGTCACCTTTCCTGAAGATGTTCACATCATCTATTGCCAGGTGGTATCTACACAGGATCTTGTTCCTGACTGAGGGCATCTGGAACATGATTGTATGAGAAGAAAATACAAAGGATAATCTGTGTCCTTACCTCATGTCTTTGGAGATTTCAAGATTAGGAGTTTGTCTGGACAGCTTAAAGCACACAAGTACAAGTGGATGACCACTCAATAACATATGTCCAGGTTTATACACTGCAACAGCCAGGTGTATCAAACTCTCAGAAAAGGAAACATATAGTCTCAATGTTCTTTTCTGTATAGATACACATATTACATGCATGGTGATATGGCAGTTGGTTTTCTGAAATTATTTATTTTTCTTTTTTACTAGGCAACTATATTCCATTATGCTCTTTGGAGTGTTCTTGCCTTGCTTAGAACTAAGTGTAATCTTTTCCCTTATAATGAATCATAAAAATTCATTTCCTAACCTCACATTTCCAGATCTGTCATATTTTTTGATTAGTTATTTTTCACCAAATCACAGAATCATTTAGGTTGGAAAAGACCCTTGGGATCATCATGTCCAACCATTAGCCCTACTTCACAAGTTCACCCCTTGACCATATCTCCCAACATCACATCTAAGCGATGCTTCAACACATCCAGGGATGGTGATTCAACCACCTCCCTGGGCAGCCTATTCCAATATCTCACCACTCTTTCCATGAAGAATTTTTTCCTAGTGTCTAGTCTAAACCTACCGTGTTTCAGCTTGAGTCCATTCCCTTTTGTTCTGTCACTAATTACCTGAGAGAAGACACCAGCACCAGCCTCCCTACAATTTTTATTTAATCCATAATATCTATGAAAATAGAATCTACACTGTGATAATTTTATCTGTGAAAATAATTGTAATAATAAAATCTATATTGAGTGCTAGTTACTGACATATTTGAAACTACAACCACATTAGAGATGCTGCCAGCAACTTCCTCATCCACAGGGTAGAAAATATCCTATCTCAGATTAAATCAAAGTTAAACAGTAACTTACTGCCAACAAACCTGTCCCTGTAATAACCCTTCTAATGAATGTTTAAAAAATAAATACATCATTTCTTTCTTAAAACTGGAACCAGGAGGCTGAGAAGTGTTTGCTTAAATACCTTAAATTGTGTACTAGTTAACATGTGAAGACATGGTCATTTTACTGTTGCCCTTGATTTCTTTACTTTATTTTTTCTCCTTGTGGTTGTTAATTTAGTAAACATACATGTAAGTTTCCTTTTAAGAATATGTTGCAATGTTGTAGAACAATACAACCAGCTGTGTCCTGCTATGTACTAGAAAGGCCTAAGCATTTTAGTACAAGTTTATATCAACTATAAGTTCAGCTAAGGAAGCATCACAAAAAAACAAACTCCTAGTTATCTCAGTTTTTAAGAGGAATATATTTCAAGATATACCTTCTGTAGCTCATAATTTTTGAGACAACTTTGATTCTCTTTGTTTTGCTGTTTTTCTTTTACATGTGTTCTATGAAATGTCTAACTAATTTGTTAGTCATTTATCTTTTGTTGTTTTCTTCAGCATGTTGCCAATCACTCTGGCTCAGCAATGTTCTCGTAGTTGTGGGGGGTTTTTTATTTCTTTAATGTCTTTTGTTTCACATTCCAGAATTTCAAACCTATCATGACCATTCCTGTTAGAGAAGAATTGATATTATTTCAAGGAACATTCTGTGTGTGCCCCTGTTGAATTTTGGAAGAGCACTGTCAGTGTGCCCTCAACATGACTAACTTTCCAGACTATAGAAGTCTGACATGAGCATGTTCAGAAAAAGGAACAGTTTATGGTCCTGTCCCAAAATACAGTAATAAAGAGAAGGCCCGACTTCCTGATCATAGCATCTGATAACCCTTATATATCCTTTTTCACACTTCAGTCTTTCCCAAATTCCTGATCTTTAATATCCTCCAGTTATCTCCAGTTAGCTAGTGACCTATTACAGTCCTCCTCACCTTTTCTATAAAATCACACCATTAGCTTGTAGTGTAACCAGGTGGGTAAGGTTAGCTGTTTCCTGGAATCTTACATTTTCTGTGATATCGGGAGCATCTGGGATCCTGTCATGTTACCATTTTGCTAGGCAGGCCATGTAGTCAGAGTTGGCTTGCTTTTTTTTGGTTGTTGTTTTTTTTTTTTTTTTAGCAGCTTGACAAAGTCTCTGATACTATGTGTTCCACAGCCTGCAGTAGCTACCAAACAATTATCCTGTAGTTTTGCCCATTCATGGCACCACTGGTATTTTCTGTGTTCAGAATGTTCTATAGTCTTTTCTGTAAGAGAGCATGTGAGGTTTTAAAATAAAATTTTGTAACTGGACATAGCAAATAAACACCAGAGGTCAGAGTCAGTTACTCACAGGAAGCAAATGACTTTCAGCATCATTTAATCTCTTTCTCACAGTTCTGTTTCCCACCAGAACTGCCTGAGACAAAATGTCTGCTAGGCCATTCAGGTATACTCCCTCTGTCACTCTGTTTGTTTAATGATAACTGACATTATTTTTACCAAGAATGGAGTATACTGTAATTTAGTTGGAGCGAAATTCTGTTGTCGAAGGATTACTTCACAGATGTGCTTTTTCTTTTGCTTTTTTTGAAAGTAGAGAACAAGGTAGAGAAGAACACAAAATGGGGGAAAAAAACTAAACCAACTTCAACACATTTTCTCAGGCTAGTGGTGTTAAGCTTAATAATGATCTCACATCACTGAAGCAAGCTGTGCAGCTGTCTTAAATGCTATCAACGATAGTAACACCAGGAAGGTCAGTGAGAAATAATTCCTCTCTAACATCAGTATCTCTCTCTTGGACAGCTAGAAGAGCTCTTGAAGGAAATCTCACCTCAGTACTTCAGCAATGTGACTGCACAACTTCCTGATTTGCACTGCTTCAGTTGCTGTGGCTTGAAGAAGGGCCAGTTCATGTCTGTTTGCAGCTGTATAGAAATGACCTTAAAATCTGTTTCAGGAAACAGTCAGTTCAGGCAATTTTGTGCATCTTACAAGATTTTCTTTGCTAAGCAGTAGTTCACAGTGATTTATTCTGTGTGTGAAAACAGTATGTTAACAGAAAACTAATGAGAAACTGTTTTAAATATGTATATACATATAATATACACATGCATAGTAATTGTGTTGTTCAGAAAAAAATGATAGTAAACACTCATAATAAAGTTAATACAACAGGGAGGAAAGAAATTAGATAGCTGTAAATTATAGTGATTTCAGCTGAAGTTACTGTTATGTATTTCATGCATTAAGTCAAGCAAGAGAAAAGGATTAAAAATCCTAAGGAAAAATATGATCAGCAGTTTCTTGAAAGACAGCTTCATCTATGAGATAGTGGTGATTGCATAAATTTAACTCTGTTAGAGAGTTCATATGATTGTATGGGAAAATCAAATATAAAAATTTGTATCCAGATAGTACTGGGGGGGAAAGGCGGAGGGGGAGGGTGGAGATGACCTTCTCTTCAGGGATTTTAGAAGAAAATGAGAAGGAACTAATTAATAAGTAAAATACTTCCCTGATTTTCTCAAGAAATAACACTTTATTTTTTCATATTTTTCTACTTATAATCACTTTTCTGCAATTAACTTTTCGAAGTATCCATTAAAAAAAACGTAGCTTTTAACAGATCAACAATTCATTTATAGTAATGGTATAACAGAACAGACCAGAATATGTCAAGTTACTTAAGGACAGGAAGTAAGTAGCCTGTATCCTCCTTAAAACCATGGGTAGACAGGAAGCAACCTCATCCAGTCCAGACCTAATCATTCTTGGATTATTGCTTCCACAACACTGAAATCTTTGTCAAAACTCATAGCATGGTATCTATATGGCAATTTCTTGAAGTGCCACTGTCTCCCATCCTGGGTGATGAAATCAGCTGATACTCTTCATAGAGGGATGGAGATCATTGATAGGGCTTCTCTTCTTCTGTTAGTGGTAAGGTGGATTCCCAGTGTCCTTGAATCATGACCAGAATGGCATCTGCTATATTTTGGTGACAGTGTTCTGGCAATGTTTGATGCTGAACACTAGTTTGGATCTTGAGTGCAAATACTTTTGGCTTTAAAGAGGCTGAGATGACTATTTTAAGATTAAACGATCTATCTAAATCTTCTGGTGTAGTCAATATTTAACCAAATTTGACTTCAGTATTTTCCAGCTAAATAGCAAGAATTAGCACTGTACTACCCAGTGGCCATCTGACTTACCATGTAAGCCCTCCTTACCAGCTTTTCTCAGAAGAATATCTCTTGTTATTTCCAGCAACGTTGTGGTATTTTGAGATTCTCCTGCTGTGACTTGAGATTGTCCTTATGAGGAAACAAACTCAGCAGTCTTCACACTAAACACATTACATGCCAGCTAAGAGGGGTGAAAGGTCAAGAATTTTTAAACCCAGATTAACTCCTCCTTCCTTTCCCTTCCCCAGGAATGTAACACTATGTTAAGTACTTAAAATAACAACCTAAAACAACACTATAGTGTCTTTCTTATCCCAGCAAGAAGATGTTCAGGTTAGACAAACACAGTGAGACAAAATTTCTATGGTTAAACCATTATTCTGAGTAAAGAACGGCATGACTGTTTCCTTACATTTTACTAGCTGGGTTACTGTTCTGTAAATGCTGATTCAGGATTACTGTAGTGGACTACAGTGCAAATCTGTCTGCTATGATATTGCATATATATTTTATGTTTACTAATATGACTATTTCAGTAGACTTGATTTGTAGCAGAGCTTAGTAAATTCTAGGACCTTTGCTATCCATTCACAGCCACAAAGAACTTGTATGTGCTGGGATGTAACTGCATGTCTTAATAAATAATGTTATAAAAGTTAAAAGTCAGCATTGGCTGTAGTGGCTAAAATAAAATCTTGCTAGTGTAGTGCTGCTGTGTTGTAAGGTTAACAACATTCTTTCCAATGTGGCACTAAAATTAGACTTAGTTTTTATACTGACAGAAAAGCTGAGCAGTCTGTGGATAACTGAGACATTTTACGCAGTCTACAGGCTGCATCACATAATGGAGGCAGAGTTTATTCGAGAACTGGCATCTTGTTTTTCTGAAACATTGTATTTCATGGGTGGCAGATCACATTGCAAAGCATCGGTTATGAGGCTTCACCATCTTGCTCTGTGATATGTCAGCATATGGTACAAAGCTGCATTTCATCACGTGAATTGTTATAATGTATCCTGAAACACAGCATGAAGGAAAGCTTACTGGCAGATGACTTACCCATTAAGTGCTCATATCAGATTTGTAATCAAACAGGAAGACAGGAGCAGACAGTCCCATGGTTCATCAAGTAGTATAAATATTTCTGAATAGCCAGGCACACCTCTGGAATCAATGAAGTATTTCCCTTTTCTTTCCTTGACTTTCATTTATGACTATGAGTATCAAAAGTGACAGCTGATGGCACAAATATTTCTGTTTATATTGTTTGTAGTATTAGTATAATTAGTAGCATCGTTCATTACAACCAGGCACAGCAGGCAGCGGTGACACTCCTGCCATTTAAGGAACACTAATGCAGAAACAAAAAAGAACCCCAAAAACATGAAGAACACCACAATGTGGCAGAGAGGAATTTGCCTTAGGTCTTCTGAACCTTGTGCATAAAAATACCCTTGTACTTGTACTGGAAGACTGCATGTCTTTATAGACCCAGCTTACGTCCAGTACAAGCTGACACTTTTCAAAGGTGGCTGAAAACAGTTGTTTAAATCTATGTATGTACACACATTTCTGTAACAGAATCCTTTACAATATATTATTGTCAAATATTGCAAACAACTCCACTATGATTCAACTATATTTCATGACTGCTGTGTTTCCTGACATCACTGTCATTTATATTTATTTATATATGTAGCTGTATGTGTATGTATATGATATATGTACATGTATAATATGGTATACTAAAACATAAATTATATGTGTATAACCTTCAGTTGCTTTTTTGAGTTGGTTTGTTAATGGTCTGTAATTTCCAGTGTTAACTGAAGACTAGATTTTTCTATTCATCAGGTAATTGAGTAAATACCCCACAGGTAGTCCAGTTTAAGTCAATCCAATTACTTGTGAGAGCCACAAAACCCTCATAAGCATAAGGGCAGCAACACAATGTAGGCACATGTGATTATAGAGCCGTAGTATCATAGAATATTACGGGTTGGAAATGAGTCCAACCTCCCCTTCCAGTGTAGGAACACCTAGGGCATACCACACAGGAACACATCCAGGCATCATCTGATTAATACTATTTTTAGAAGCCCTACTAATTGCTTGTACTATTAGAGCACACTGGTTATGTTGGAACACCTTAGTAATCATAAGCCTCTTTGGTTAGTAACTCAGGAAGTGAGCAAACACAGAAGAGAAATTATAAAAGGAAAAAGAAAAAAAAATTAAAAAGAAAGAAAAAAAATATTAGTTCTCTCTCCGTTTTACAAACCTGTACCTACACTTCCAAATTATATCTGTAGGTCCTGGTTTCAGCTGGAATAGAGTTAATTTTTCTTCCTTGTAGCTCAAATAGTGCTATTTTTTTGATTCAGTATGGGATTTGGTATGAAAAGAATGCTGATAATATACTGGTGCTTTTAGCTGTTGTAAGAAATCAAGGACTTTTCAGCTTCCCATGCTTTGCCAGTGTGCGGGTATGCCAGCTGTGAGGGAGCATGGACAGAGCACTGGATAAAAACTGGCCAGTGGAATATTCCATATGATACAATGTCATGCTCAGTATATAGATGAGAGTTAGCCAGGAAGCCATCTCTCTCTTTTCTGGGATTGTGGTTTGGGCATTTTCTTTTTCAAGATCACTAACCAGGAACAGGCTAGGCCTCCTTCAGTGGCTTGTGAGCAGTTGCATTGCACATTATGCATTTG
Organism: Todiramphus chloris collaris; assembly: GCA_025345505.1. Lineage (NCBI taxonomy): Eukaryota > Metazoa > Chordata > Aves > Coraciiformes > Alcedinidae > Todiramphus > Todiramphus chloris. The sequence goes on from JANVCC010010406.1 coordinate 16,955,251, forward strand.
TACATTCAATTATTTCTATTATTATAATTATTATTTTCTTTTATTTCAATTACTAGACTATTTTACCTCAACCTATGAATGTCCTTACCTTTACTACTCCAATTTTCTCCTCTGTTCCCTGGGATGGGAGAGGGTGAGTGGACAGCTGCATGGCATTTGGCTGCTGGCTGGGATTAAACCACCACAATGTGTCAGAGAAGAATTCGCCTTAGGTCTTCTGAACCTTGTGCATAAAAATACCCTTGTACTTGTGCTGGAAGAGAAGACTGCATGTCTTTATAGACCCAGCTTACATCCAATACAAGCTGACACAAACAGAATGTCATTATAAACTGATAATTCCCTTAGTGGGCTATGTTAAATGATTTCACGGAGTGTTCTTTTTAAGCAGATCTCCACAAAACAAAAGCATCATTATTAACTGTGTTTCAGACCTTTCTTTTTTATGATACTGTTACCTGGAAGGGGTGCTGGTGGTGAAGTGGTGGTTTCTATTGTTTCCAAGTGAGTTGTACCGGTTCTGCTGTAAGCCACTGGAATGTTGAACTAGTACTGTCTGCTATGAAACCACTGGAAAGGAGCTGTTTTACAAACAATCTTATGCCACCTAATGACATTTAAAATGGTGATAAATGGCACTCATGCATGATGAAACTATGGAAAATCAACCTTCTCTTACAAAGCTTTACAGGGCGGAGTTTTGCCACCTTTGACATCAAGTGTGAAAATATGAGGCATCGAGTGTTTAGTTAAAAATGGGAATTGTCGATGTATGTATAATTAATCACATCATATAGATTAGTCTTTCCTATAGATAGCTTTTTGGCAGCTATCAACAAAACATCACAACAGTTTTGAAAGAAGATATGCATTATGTATTCTTTGGCAAAATGTCACCATTTACTTTAGTTCTAAAATATAGAGCAAGCAAATAAAAGTAATCTGTTAAGGTCATTTAGGTTTTGATTAGATTGCAGAGGTTTGGGTTTTTTAAGTTTTAGGAAAAAATAGCAGTTAATTTCTCCTCCATCCAAGCATTCTGGCCTCTGCTGTCCTAGAAAAGCCAGCTTCATGAAACTGATTTGAACATGACGATCAGTGAGCCAGAAAAAAATCACAAAAAAAACCCCATCATATGCCTTAAGGTTTCTTCCATTGGGATCCTGAAAGCTGGTCAGCTGCAGATAACTGTATAAGAGGCAGGAAAATAGTTAATCACTCTGTCAAGTCTCTCAAGAGGCATAGGTCACTTTACCTTTGCATCCAGAGAAGAGATAATTAAGCATTCCAGTAAAGAATTAAGGGTCAGTCAATCCATGAAAATTTTATATGTTCTCCAGAATAATTTTTTTCTTACTCAGTGTCTACCAACAGAGAGCAATGAAGCAGGCAAATTACATGTTTGACATACTAGCACATTGTTCCTATATTGTTTCAGGTTTATGGCTCATCTCAATGGGCTGTAGAGCCACATGTATTTCAGAAAAATGTCTTATTCCCAAGGCAAATGATATCCTAGAAAATGTGGTACAAGAAAAAGTAACATATTTGTATAAATATTTGAAAATACTATTATGCTGGTATCACACATACCTGAGGCTGAGGTCCTGTGGCCTCAAAGCAATCAACATGAAATAAAAGAAGCATGAAGTGTGAATGGTAAAGCTCCAAAGAACTATGATCTACTATATGGATGCAGTGGCAGCAATTCAGTAAAAGAGAAAAGACCTGGAAGGAAAATGACAAATGAAGAACTAAGAAGGACAGTCCTCTTGATGAAAGTTATTATTGTTTGGGATCACAGATTCTGTATACGCAACTGTTACAGGATTTTTTAAATTTTTTATTTTTTAAAAATTTTTTTTTAATTTTTTTTTTTAATATGAGCTGTGCCCAGGGAAATGCTTAAGATTGCAGTCATCCCTATTTTGTTACAGAATGCACTTCTGGGGAAGGAAAAATGTTCAAGGACTCAGCTGCATCTAGGATCCTAGACATTTTGTGCAGGATGAATGTCACTGACTCATTGCAGTCATTGTATTGCAATATTGGAGAGGAAAATGGCTTTCAGTCACTTTACTACTATTGATGTAAAGAGATCTCATGTATTTAGTCATAGTGCCATTAAGACATGAAATCCTAGGTATCTAAAAATTTATATGGGGAAAACAAACAAAAAAAAACCTTGTCATGTTTACAAAATGTGGCTTTAGTTCTGAAGAAAATTTTCTTATTTTTCCTAATACATACACATCCACAGAGCTGAAAGAACAAATCCTGGAAACTGTAGCTGTATTTTGGGTTTATTAAAAAACAATAAAGAAAATACTTCTTTTTTTCTAAACTCCTCACACAGTTTCACTTTGACTATTTTCTTCTTCACTTCTTGTTCTCTATTTCTGTGAAGAGTGGCAAACACCTGCAGCATTCTTCCCTTAAGCTTAGCCATGAAAAATAACAAGGAGAATCAGACAGAGTGCTCCTAACAAACAGTTGTGGAATCTGTGACATCCCTCTGTTGCCTTTTTGGTCATCCAGAACACTTCCCTGCATTTCCATTGGAGGAAATTTGTATTTAGGATTAGAAAATCCAGGTACTATACCAAAGAAGTGAGTAAAAAACTGCAAAGTAAAACAAATGTAGAGTTCTGTTTCAGATTACATTGGCTAGGCAAAACTGTTTCTAGAAAAATAAAAAAAATCAATCCAAACCAAAGCAAAAATGAAAGTCAGAATGGTTGGCCAGAAAGGTCTTTATTCTGGGGTAAAACTATTCTAAGTAACATTTCACATCTGAAAAGTCATTAAGGTGTTTCAAAAGGTGTGTCTTCCAACATACCATACATTGCTGTGCAAGGATATCTTAACTTTTCCTGGGTAAGTTATCTCAGACACTGAAAACAGATTATCTATGTTAGAACAGCAGTCTGCTCTGAGTACCAGAGGTACTGAAGAACTTTTTGCATTGCTTTATTTTTGTCTACAGGGATATGGGTAAGTCCCATTTTCAAAAGGGTCTTAAGTACTTCATAGTCTAAGCCCTCTTAAAGTTGCAAACACCGTTTTTTGGAAAATTGGATGTAGTGTCTAAACTGCAAAGTGCCTTTCACTTTTTTTTTTGTTTTGGTTTTTTTGGGGTTTTTTTGGTCTTTTCTTTTTTTCTTTTTTTTTTTC
>JANVCC010010406.1:16958524-16991379 GCA_025345505.1 Todiramphus chloris collaris
TTTTTTTGGGGTTTTTTTGGTCTTTTCTTTTTTTCTTTTTTTTTTTCCTTCTTTTTTTCCCTAGATGTCCTAAATGTGTGTAATCGTAGAAAATATTTTAAGGCAAAACATCTAATGTAAAATGTTTGAGGCACATAATAGACTACTATTTAACTTATTGTGACGAAGATAAAGAACAATTAATATACACTTGTTTAGTGTTTTCATACTGCCATTTCCAGTGAATCAGAAATGTTTCATTTTTGAAAAGCCTTATTGAATTAAAATATAGCTAAAGCATCTGAAGTCAATGAAAGCAAAACAGCTCGTGAAAGTAGGAAATAGCAAGACACAGAGGTTTGGCTTGATGTAACCACAGTGAGTAATGCTAACTAAACTGAGCAAGGGACTGTCTCACAAAAATCCATACTGGGGGGACGGGGGGAAGGTGTGACATGTACGAGTAACATCTTGGGAGTCTTGGTATTCATTAAACACAATAGTGCCTTGATTTTATGAATAATCTTACATGTGAAGATTATTCTTTCTCAAGCTGGAACAAAAGAAGGGGACCTCTTTTATGACCTTTCACTGTATTAATATTTGAGTACTTTAGGAATTATGACTGTACTTTGTTCACTGCCCTTAAAAAAACCCAGGGTGTCATAGTGGCATAGTGGCTATATGAACTACATCTGTATGGATGGGCTGCACTATAACATGACAGGCAGTTATAGTCCCTCTCCCACTCTAGTTTGCATAGAAAGGTGAACATGATTGCTGAAACTTTGTAGGCAGGACACTGAGTCATCAAGAGAATCTGTGCATGGACTGTACCAAATCCTGACTTGGTTTACCTTTTTCCATGGGACAAACTAAAGAGGAAGAAACTTTTAGTAATAAGCATACTTAGAGGCAACTGTACTGCTTTGGGATTGACATTTTTTGACTGAAAGAGGGGAGTACAGAAGAAGAGAGACAAGTGAGTAGCTGAAACTCAGATACTGAGTTAAATCTAAATTGGTGAATTTCTTTTCAGAACGATAATGTAACAGCCTACAACATCATCACTCTGAAGCAACTTTATTCATTACTGAAATTAAACTAAACTAGATTGTATTAGTTCTCCTACTGTAGTCAACTCATCATGATGTTTCCTGCTTTTACCATGGTTCCCTGGCGTACGTTTAACTGAACAGCAGTTTCATAATCTCATAGTTGTGAGGGAGGATTACTTCTATGAAGGATTAGAAAAGAAAAAAAAATTGCAAACTAGATTTTAAAATAATATTTCAAAGTGTTGCTTACAAAGACCCCATTGACATGCTCTCACAGCAAGCATGTAATTAATTACCTTAGTAATACCATAAAAACACAGAGTGTAATTTTAAAAGTTAATAAACTCAACATTTGGAAAAATCAAATCTATGTAACAATATCAATTGCTACATGATTTTGTAATTTACCAGATACGTATTTCTGATGGTTTAATTTATGTAGAGACCCATGGTTGTATTGCTGAAACTCAAACCAAACATCTAATCTCCTTACTGTATAGGTCATATTTTTTTAGAAGTGTTTATATGTTTAGCTGCCTAACACACATATCTGGATAGGCATAATTGAAATCCTATCCAGCTGTTTTTTGGCCAGGTCTCCCTGATAATTGACTATCAAGGCTTTTTTTTAATCATTTTTGGTTGTAGGAACAACATCTACTTTCAACTTTTTCAAGTTAAAAAACAAACCAAACTAAATCAAATCAAATCATTTATTTTAAGACATGTTAATTTTCTGGAGAGCTACATAACTCAAATGTAATGTGATTCTGTTCTAACAGTGACCTGATGAAAGAACCCTGTGATATGCACAGAATCAGTTAAAGTCCTATGTCTAGAAGAAGCCATAGAATCAGAAAGTTAATATGAATGCAATTTATTAAGATGTCCTTCCCATCAGTCTCTAATCCACACCAAAAGAATGCCAAGTTCCTCAAACTGCTGAAAGAAAAACATGCTCAGAAATGGAAACAAATAGTGTTACAGCACTGAGGCATTCCCTGTAATTAAAACTGTAGTTTGTTCTTTAGACACAAGATTGTAAAGCAACATCAGCAGCCATAGGCAATAAATATCATTTACAAGTATTACTTGCTCAGTAAAATTTCCCAGGACAGAATTATATCTCCGTCCTCTTGGGCCTATTTCATTTGAGTTCATTATTTAGTTTTTATATGCCACAAAGAGTCTATCAAACAAATATTTGAAAATCAATGTTTTTAATTAAAAAGCAAATGCAGGCTTATAGTATTTTCATTGCATTATATTTTACTTTTTTTTTTTTTTTTCCCAAATATTTTAAAATATTTATTAAATGGGTTTAAGAAGAACTAAAGTATGTTTTGATGCCTAGAATTTTACAAGAATAGATACTCGTATTTATGATAGAAAGTTTTCATCTTAAAGAGACTAACTTGTTCTTGACAAATACATGGATGAATTCCTTATAAATAGTACATATTACAGCAAAGACCTAATGAATGTGCTTTACAGTAGATACTTTTAAGCCATTATGATTAAACAAAGTTTTCTTAAAACAAGCATGCAGCCCATTAAAGTCAACTTCTTATAAATACTCTTGTAAAGCTTTCCTACTTCCCTTATAATTGAAATGCTATCCCAACAGTTAGTAAATTACCATGATATTACTGTTTCCAGGTAAAAGGATCACAGAGAAAAAAAGTAACCATTCTGAGATGAGCAGCATGCTTTTTACCAGTGCATCCTGAATAATATCAGTAGTGTGGAGAATCTTTTTTAAACATTAAATTTTTACTGATTGTAAATCAGACTTTTCAGGTATTTTCAACAGGTTCAGAATTTCAGGATAAGTGAACGGTATCTTGGGAATGAAGAAGACCCTCTAGTAAGTCTAGGTTTCATTTGACTGACCCATTGACTTTCAGATTATCTACATGGATGAACAGTTTACAGGTTTGCCACTCACCTTTATGTAGTCCAGTTTATGTTGTGTGATCATTTGGAAATTGTACAGGAAGGTTTTTTTTTGGTTTTGGAAGAACATTATGAAAGTTAAGAAAGAAAAATATTCTTTTTCTCAGTCTTAATGTTCCTAAGCATACTACTTAGCAAAAAATTCATCTTTAATCAAATACTTTACTAGTACTTTTGGTCTCTTTTGCAGTCTTAAAAATTAAGTACATTAAGAAAACTGACATATATAAATATTTATGCTTATTGTAGTTGCCGGATATTAATAATTTACAACCTAAGAAGATAAAAATCATGAATCAAACTTTTAATTAATTAACAGTACCCTACTGATGAAAGGCTAACAGTAATATTTGAAACAAGTCAGAGTATATCTTAATAAAAATTGTACTACTGGGTGTTTCAGATATTATAATTTTATTTCATTATAGTATATGTAGCAAATTGAGACACTATTTTAAATTTATTAAGATCTACAATTTTTCTTATTAATGACTGACAGAAGATAGAAACCATATCAATGCAGATCTCAATATTTCCAGTAATTATGTCCTGAATTAATATTTTACAAAAGCATGTGCCAAAATCTACTGCCTTTGATGATGATTGGTGCAAAATGTGGACTTTACAAACTGTTAAGAAATCATCTGATGCCATGCCCTGTAAATAAGAAGTCAAGCAATAACAAAAATCCGATTAACTGTATGTCTGCATTTAAAATCTTCATCCCATACTCAGAAAAAAAAACCAAAAAGACAACCAAAGTCAAGGGTAACAGTGTAGCAGGACTGAGGATGTGAACACTTTGGGGAATAAAACAGTGTGAAACATAAGAAAGAAACACAGACCAGCAGTCCTCTGTCTCTGCTGGCATATAATTTCTTAACTTCTTTAACCATTTTAATTAAGATGTTAATAAATATCCTGATAGATTTAATACTCAGTGACAATTGTGAGGAATAAAGTAAAATAAACCCAATGCAGCAAATTTGTAACTTGTAAAAAATGAATAAATCTGTGTTGCCTAGTCAACCACAGTTGATTTTTTTTTTTTTTTTAAACTTTTTTTTTTCCCTTCTTGAAGGGAAAGATTGCTGTTTAGAAAAAGATTTAAACTTTAGCCCCCACATATTAAGCGGAATTAATGATCTATTTGCTTAGATGCCATATATTACTTCTAGTTTATCCATCCACTGAGTAAACGATAGGCACTGTTTGGTCACGATGATAGATTTGAATGCAGGCTGGGACATCAATCAGTGCTGGCAACTGATTAGTTGTTTGTGTCTTTGACAAGCTCTTCCATCTCACTGAATGAAAGCTTGCTGATTGCTCTCACTTCTCTCCACATTCATTGCCCTCCACTGCCACTATATTATATGGTTAATGCTGATGGTGAAAATCCTTCTTGACAGCTAACAGTGAATTTCCCCCCTTCCCTTGTTATTACACACACGTTTTTCCGTGTTCCTTTAGGGACTAGAATTTCTAAATGAGGTCATGCATGCCATTAGGTATACAGAGGGCTGGTACAGTAAGGCTGGGACCTGGTGACGAGAAGGTTTCGTATATAAGGCAAGTAAAAAAAGGTTGTGTAATGGCATGTGTCTGCTCACAAATTAAGACCTGCTTGTTGAATAAGAATATATTATGAGAAAGAAGGGAAAATGCCTAAGAACCACTCAGTTGGATGGTTATGCAGCAGGGTGGCTGCACAAGATGTGAAAAGCACAATGGGAAATTCAGTTTCCTTTTGTGGCGAAAAGCATAATGCAGGAATCTTGTCTGAGATTTTCAAGGCTGCTCAGGGGACTCAGTTGATCCCTACCAACTAACAGTATTTAAGAAGTCTCAACCTTTGACAGTAATAGACTAAATTTACCAGATAGCTTCAGCATCACTGTGTTATCATTATCTTTGCTTTCTGCAACAGATGGAGAGAATATATTAGCTGAAGTATTTGAGGAAGTACAGGAAATATGAATGTTGACTTCCTTGACATCCAGCATTGTCTGGCATATGTTCAACGTGTGATTAAGTATCAGGAGGACTGGAACATCAGTAATGAAGATCAGTGATGCTTTAATCGGTTCTAAAGTGCATATTGAGGACAGGACAACAGCAACATGTTCTGAAGAGTCTTTTGCTGCTTGTAATAAGAAGTACAAAGTATGTATTTACACACATATTTGATGATAATAAATGCTGCTTGGAGAAAGCTTTGTGGGGATTTTTTGTTGTTATTTGATTTGGGGTTTTTTTTGTTATTGGTGTTTGTGGTGGTTTGTTTTTTTTTTGTTTAGTTCATTTTGGTTTTGTTTTTTCCTAAGAGAATATTTCCAAGTAGGATTCAGGTACAAAACACTGAATACTGTATTATATATGAAGAAATAGACAATAACAATGGATATGTTGTAGGAAAGATATAGGGATGCTCTTTCAAGTGGTTGAGTACCTATGTAAAAGCAACTATAAAAATGAAGAAATAAATTTCACAGTATTTCTCGGTTGCAGATGTCAATTCTTTGAATAAAGTGAATAATATTCCATTTATGAAAGGGAAAGGCTAGAGGAAAAAGTGAAGGATCAGCTCATATGTGTAAAATCATGCAAAAATGTGCATGAGTTCTCAAGATAATCAATAGTTTGATGCAGAATCACCATCAGATCTACATTCCTGTTTTTACTGGGGAATAGATACGCATGAAAAATATAGTCATGATTAATGATTGTTCTTACTCCAGGTATATGTAGAAAAAAAGCCTAATCCTCAGTCCACTTCTGCAGACATACCCCACTTCATGTTTTCTTTTTTTGTTCATATTCTGTCTGCCCTACTACGTATACTGAAAAGTAGAGTCTTTGCAAAGGGAAAAATATTTGATGGTAATTTCTGATTTGCCATGGTTGTTTTTGATATGTTAGACCATTGAAGGCTACGTACCCCTTCAGAGTAGATTTTCTAGCTAGCTAATGGATTTATACAGATATTTAGTATGATGAGATGGTTGGACAGAATCATTCGCTCTGGTTCATGCAAGCTCTGACAGAAGGTCAGGAAAAACACTGTATGACTACAAAAGCTTTGGAATAACAGATTCCATTTGGTGAAGAAAAAAAAACAATAGAGACTGACAAGATTTATGGTGAAAAAAATAACAGCTCTTGCCTTGTATCCATTTTTGCACAACATTAAATAAACACAGATAACAGCCCATACCATTCAAATTTGCTGTGTTTTATCACTCAGTTGCAGTCTAGGAATTCAAACACTGTGCAATACTGTTCTTTATAAGATTTATCTTTAAAGAAATCATGGCAATTGTTTTATACTACACATTATTTTACACACATATAATATATTTCAGATCTTCATCAGCTCTTTTGAACATGCTGAAAGACCAAGTTATCCTTGAATACTGCAGCTCAAATTGCTACACCAACCTTGAATCAATGTATCTGTTACATGCTTTGCATAGTTCCCATGGACACTTGAATCTATTTAAGCTCAGGTTTCAGACTCTGTGAAGGCTCCACTGACATTTTTGAACGAGGAAAAAAAAATGTACCTCAAGCAGCTGTTTCATATTCCATTCTACAGCAGCAGCAAAGATTGATGTCTGCGTTCCCTGCTTTGATGCTCAGCTCTGACATTCTTTGTAATAGTCCCATGTGAACCTTTGAAAAGCAGTTTTTGAAGATGGGGCAGATATGTGCATATGTCTAACAGGGACAGATTAATACTATTATTTACTGAAAAAAGGATTTATTAATTGTTTTTGCATTAATTAACAATTAATGAATTGTTAAGACATTGAATTCATACTATATATTGCTTCCTATACTGCACTACATTCCACTGAATTATACGACCCTGAACTTGGAAGTCTAAGACTTACTATTCCAGCTGTTGTGCAAAAACGTCAAGATGAAACAAAAAGGATAAGGCCAGCACATGCCCCAGGGAATCTGTAATTTAAGTTACAGGGCAGACACAGTATGATTCTCTATAAATAAATGGTATTACAATTTGATTAACAAATTATTTATCTATTTCAGCAAAAGCAAGAAACTATATTTTCCCTGAAGAAACAGCTAACATATGAAAAGTCTGAGTACCTACTTATTTTGCATAAAATTCTTCAATACACCAAAGGCACATTTATCTATCTCTGGAATATGTGTATGTCTGTTTAATATAGTTTACAGGACATTGTATGTATCTAACTTTGATTAAATTCTTCTTCTCTACTCTATCCTATTTAAAGGGGTATTTATTTCCTTAAATTTTGATTTCCTGATGGATTAAACTGAAATTATATTAATACTTTTTACTAGCTCTCTTAAAGCCTGGCTTAGATTTTACAAGTATTAGGAGAAAGGACAGAAAGTACAACTTTCCTTCAGCATCACCTCATGGACTCAAAATTTAATAACTTATGCTCACATCTCTATTTTTATGGAGTGTTGAATGCTATCATATTATCGAGCTGCTTTGGTGATAGTACTTCACACAATCAAGTTAATACTCAGCTATTGTTATAGAGCATTGCAGATGTTCAGGTACTGAAGATTTAGAATGGAACCTTTTCAGGAAGTGATCCACCTTTTTATTATTTTTGTACTCTGTGTGGAACAATCAGAAATCTTCTTAATATAAGAAAAAAATAATAATGTATAGTTACTTTTGAAAAAGAGAAAGCATGTAAATAATTTAAAGGTTTAATACGGAGGATCATTGTAACTTATGAGACGTACTGTGACTTTCACTTGTTAAGTATGAAAACAATGTTTTGTTATTAGCTGAGAATCTAAAAACAACTGTAAGAAAATATTTTTAGTTCATGTATAAAACAAAACTGTTTGAGAAATATGCGGAGTCCACAATGTATTTCTGGTTGTTCTCAATCATTACAAATAGAATGAGAAAGAAAAAGAAATAAGATCTTCTCTAGAGTACAAAAAAACTACATACAAAGCTTAGTTCAAAAGCATGACAATGACAATTTTCTTTAATAAGGTAATAAACAGTTTGCTCTCTGTCTGAGAAGACTGGCTGCAGTCTTACTTACAGATGCAGGTTTACTTTGTATGGAAGTTTAAGGGAACTGAAATAAGTTTTAATAGTTTCTATCTCAGTTTACGCTTTGACTGAAACTGGTTTTCAACTGCTCACAGAGATCCTATGCCTTTAGAAAATTATTTTTTGCTGTGGTAGAGATACAAGCTTTGAAAAGCAATGAACCAGATCTCTGAATTCACTGAAAGTAACACTAGCCCTCATGAGCAGTCATATGTGCCAATGACCTCTGAAACTGGATTAGACCATAAATTATTTGGAATACCCTTTTAAACAGATGCAGTAGCTGAAACTGTCTACATGCTAATTAACAACTGTAATGAATATAACAGTGCATGTTGGAAAGCCGCGTAGACAGTTGTAAATTTTATGCCGTAGATTGTAGTTCTTTTGTGTGAATGACAGTCCTCTTTTATTTAGTGTTCCTGTGAATGGAAGAAACATTTACAGTATGATATTGCTTTAAAGTTAACAAGCATCACAATGAGCTACAAAAAAGTCCAGTGGAAGTCTACTTGTCCATAGTGCAATCAATAAGTTATTATATGCAGTGCAGGTGAAGAACTGCTGTAAATTTGCCCCTGTGTGTCTATTCAGGTAAACAGCCTTGTCATTATCTCTTTTAGTCCCTAATGTAAGTCAACCAGACTGAACCACAGAAACCCTATTTATTGACTTTGATCTTCTTTCAAATACTCATCAAGAGGAAATGTACCAGTTTCAATGGAATTACCACTCTAAGTAGTCTGTGTTGGTAAGGTATCTCATACTAGCTATATCTTCTGTCATATTCCTAGTCAGGAACAAATCACAGACAACCACCCTACTCACCAACCATCTCCTTCAAACACAGAGATACTTCATTTGTCTTTGATCTATAGACATGTTGTCGATCAAACACTTTGCAATGCCTAAATGGATCTTTTTTTTTTCTAAATTCTCCTGCTTGTCAGATACCCAGCTGTGCTAATGTCAAAATTGTCAGGAAGTGTCCATAACAAAAAGATTATGTTTCGGAAACGTATTTGCATGCAAACTAACTGCACTGAATAAAGCACAAAATAGGGGTCTAAATTCCTCCCATTTGTCTCCCTTCTGAGGTGTACATTTTTTAAAAGGAATTCTCCCCTATACTCTTAAACACACTAAAGTTTATGATATTATTAAAAATGGAAAAATGGGGTCAAATTTTTAAAAACAAATATTTCTCTTCATAAAATATAAGAAAATGTCCTCATCAGGGAAAATTTCTCTTATGAAGACAGTATAATCTGAATTTGACAATAAAACACTTTTAAAAGGGAGATAATCGACAAGGAGAATGTGGGGGAGCAAAAAATCATTAGGATAAAATATATCCTCAAGGGCACATACTAGTGATTTTGAGGATTTTGTACAATTAAAGTCTTTACGTCTCCTTCAGTTACAGAGGAACAGATGGCAGGTATCATTTGATGGGGGGATTTGAATATGATAAGGAAGATGTTATGTTTGATAGTTTTAGGATCAACACACTAATTGGCATACAGATCAGCATGAGAAAAATAAGGAAAAAAAAGAGTATAAAGATAGGCTTTACTTATATAGCAGAAGAGATCAGAGTGCTCAGAGGATGTGCATGTACAATGAAGAATCCAGAGAGGAACATTCAAGGCACAAACAAAATGTTTCATTTTGTTCCCCTTTTAATAGCATGGAAATACTGAACAATGGTCATCCGTTGTTGAAAGAACAAAAGCTAATAAAATATCAGAATAATTTCATAGGACATCTTTGTTGATACTGTTGAGGACAATTACTGATACCTGATCTGGTCAGAGCTTGTTATTACTGCTAAGGGTAGACCCTGCTGATACTCAAGCTCAAAGTCAGGCTTCTGGGCAGATTAACCATACACAAATTATCTCACTATAAAGTGCACAGGGAGCACACCTGAAGCTGACAACAATTAATACTGCTTAAAAGAAAGATACAATTTTTTTTAAAAATTACAGAGAAGTAATAGAATTAACAGAGTGTAGAAATCCATGACTTTTGTCAACTCAAAAGCTTCTGTACTCCTCTACATGCCACATTATAGAAATGCTAAAGCAGGTTAATACAACTCCTGCTAAAGCTCTCCTCCATGTAATACCAGATTTTGGAACTGTCGTCTCAGAATTACTGTTTTGCAATACGTAAACTGCAGAGGTTTGACATAAGGGTTCAAAACTACAAAATTCTTGGAGAAATAAATTGGATTGATAATGAGTAATTTATTTGAATTTTAGAGATGTGATAAGTGTTTTCCTTCATTCTTCTACAACAAGTCAGTTTCCCTCTGGAGTAATTGTCTCCAGCAAACAGGCTGAGCAGTCCTGGGTTCAGATGAATCCAATTTACCTTACCAAATTTTCTATGTGAAAAGGTGACTGAACTCCCTGCTAAACACAACATTATATATGAACAGATGGATACCTGTGCATGTCTTTCAAAGTACAAATTCTGTATTCAGTGCATAGCTACAGGATCACTTTGTATTCTGGAGACATGAAATTGCTGAAAATGCTTTTTCTTTTGCCATGCTTCCATAGGAAGGTAATGCCTCTTCTGACTATAAATTCACAGAGTAACAGGTTGGACCTCCAGAGTTCATCTAATTCAACCCTTTCTTCAAAGCAGATCTAATTGTATAAGATTTCTGGAGGCCTTGTGCCTCTGAGTCTTGAATACCTTCAACAATGTAGATTTCACAATCCCTCTGGGTTCTACTTCCTGTATTTGATTACCTTCATGGTAAAAAGTGTTTTCCTTGCATCTTATTCAAATTTCTTAGGATAGGATGTCTGTCTATTGCTTTTTGTCCAATCTTCATGCAGTTTCAATAGGAGTTCGGTTCCATCTTCTCTGGGTTCTCTAACTATGTAGTTGTAGATATGTTTAAAGTCTCCCAAAGGCCATGTTTTCTTCAAGGTGAACCAGCCAAGCTCCCTAAGATTTAATCTCTCTGGGCTCTGAGGGCATTAAAAGACATTATTGGCCATAAACAGAATCATGTGAGGCCTCTGGCACACCTGTCCATGAGTACAGAACCCTGATTTTCATCTCAGAGCCATCAATCCTTGCATCAGTGTCTTGGTTTGAAAGACAGGTGTCTGCCAAGGAAGGCAGGAGCCCCCCTTGGAATGGAAATGCAACCCCCTCCCCTCCGAATGCTTAGAATTTTGAAATTAAGGGGCTTTCAGGCAAAGATATGAGGAATAGGAATAACATTTCTTTACTAAATGTGTATATATATATATATAAAAAATAAGGCAAACAAACAACAATAACTATAGTAGTAACAGCAAACAGCGCCAGGAACCCAGTGCCAACCTCTCGGGCAGCTCCCGGGGAGCAGGGAGGGTGCCATGGTCTCCCCGCCGCCCCGGAGCCAGCTCAGCCCTCACGTGGCAATGGCTGACGAAAAGCCTGTGTCACAAACCCCCCTGGGCAGCCGATCCCGGTGTTCAGCAGGGTCCCTGGGAGACAGCAGGGGCAAAAGGAGAAGCAGCAGGAGACACAGCAGGGACAACCTCTCCAAGCTGATCCCGGTGTCCAGCAGGATCCTCGGGAGTCAGCAGGGGTAGAAAGAGAACCCCAGACGCAGTGGGGATGAGTTCTCTTCACCAAGAGGGCAGCTTCTCCTCACCTCGAATGCAGGAAGCAAAACAAGAGCTCTAGGGGCTCCACCCAACCCCCTTTATTCGGCTGGCTGGGCCCCTCCCCCTGTGGCCAGGTCGTTTTGTCTCTCTTAAGTACAGCAATTTACCTCCTTGTCAAAAAAGTATGGAAAAATTCTTTAAGAGAAGAAGGAAAACAGAATAACTCCGCAAAACCCCAACATTATCCATCCCAATTTTTTTCCATACTAACATGTTACATCAAATTTAAACCTTTAAACTATATATACACATGCATTACCCCTAATTATGTACATATATTCATGCAGATATAGATACAAGTGCAATGCCATGGGTGGTTCACCCTAAAATGAGGTCTCCTTGAGGTATGCATCAGGTCTCTCCATCTTTTTGCATCACCCACCAGGTGCAACCTGGTCCCTGGGCAAAAACAACCCCTCGGATGGGTTTGTCTTTGCTCAAGGCAGAATTAACCCAAGCAGTTTTTCCAAGCATACCTCTCATGTGTACCACTGGAACCTTATCCCCCCGTCTGTTGTTTGTAAGGGTTCACACTGAGCAGGGCCTGCTCAGTTGGTGAAGCCTCAGGTGTTAACTATCCAGGTGGCTTTTGCTAAATGCATCTCCCAGTTTTTGAAAGTCCCCCCACCCAGTGCCTTCAGTGTTGTTTTAAGCAGCCCATTGCACTGCTTAACCTTCCCAGCTGCTGGTGGATGGTAAGGGATATGGTACACCCATTCAATTCCATGTTCCCTAGCCCAGGTGTTTATAAGGCTGTTCTTGAAATGAGTCCCGTTGTCAGACTCAGTTCTCTCGGGTGTACCATGCCTCCAAAGGACCTGCTTTTCAAGGCCCAGGATGATGTTCTGGGCAGTAGCGTGAGGCACAGGATAGGTCTTCAACCATCCTGTGGTGGCTTCTACCATGGTGAGCACATACCGCTTGCCTTGGCAGGTTTGAGGCAATGTGACACCTGTCCATGAGTCCAGGACCCTGATTTTCAGCTCAGGGCCATCAATCCTTGCATCAGCAACACCTGTATTATTGCAAGTCTCCATTGCTGTCTTGGGCTTAGCTCCTGACTGGTGTCCATGGCCTAGCCATTGAACATGCTCAACTCTATTTTCTCCTGAAGCTGTCAGTAGTCCCATGTTTTGTTGTGTTTGGAGTATCTTTGTTTGTTTGCTTGGGTTTTTTTAAAGTTCTGAGATTTTTATCTGCCAGTTTGAAGATATAATTTCTTTGTTATATCCATGCACATCTTGACTTTCCCCCCCAAACCCTAATACTTACTGCTGTAAATCTAATTTTGCTTGTTTCGTAGTCCCCAGTCTATCCTTCTATTCCTTCTTTGTGAGATCTAGCCTTCTTTCATCCTGCCTCCTCTCCTGCAAGCCAATGCCAAGACTGACTTGTATCTTGTACCTGTAGCTTATGATGCCTGCAAGTGCAGCTTATGTATGTAGGCTAAATATAACAGACTATACTTATACATTTACTAAATCTATTTAGATGTATAAAAAGTACACTTGCAGGTATCAAACATAATCGATACCTACTGGTATCTGCGAGTTAATTAGATACCCACTGAGACCCTAGTCCTAGGCTGTGGCTTATGTGGGAGTGGTGATAGCAGCTCACTGCACCTCTACTATACACAAAACAAAAGTATTTGATTTTCACCCTTAAGGAATAGAAATCTTCTGGTTCATTTGGAAGCTTTCTTTTTTGCTCAAAAGAATCCAGACTATACATACAGATACAAATATGCAACTGCTCTCCCACAATCAGCTCAAGCTACTGTTTTAACTAAAAGTCAGAGGGATCAAATTTTACTGTAGAAGTATTTACCTTTCAGTACATGCTGGAACATTTACCTCTAATAAATGGAAGTGGAAATATGACAGAGATTATTGAAAATTATCCTATGAGGATTACATGCATCAACACAGATGACCTAAGGAATTACTTATGAAACAGAAAAGAGAGGAAAAGGGATTGATTAGTAACTAGACAGAGAAAAAAACAAATGAAAGACAAGGGCACAGTTTTAAATTTCCATTCTACATTCTTTGCCCTTTTTCTGTTCTGTATGTTATTTAAGCCTTTTAAAATAATGATGCAGAGAGACCAGCAGTTACTATGAGGCTTTCATACTTAAATATAAACTACCTACGCCTCTCTGCTTTTCAGCAATTGACAAATCAGATGGAGTGAAACAGATGTGTACTGATGACCCAATAACTCTGAAAAGTAATGTTTCCTTGTGCAACACCTTTCCCTTTTTCTTAGTTCCTTTTGTCTCTTTCATTTTCCTCACCTAAACCCTCCTATAATTATTAATTTTCTCAGGAAAAAAATCTTATTGTGAGTGCCAGTGCAAGATGGCTAAAGACTAGAATAGCCACTGCTTACATGCATCATGCTTAGCTGAACTATCATGATTTGTGCTCTCCTGCCTCTTTCTTTTGTCAGAGCATCATACCTAAAAGCTTTAGTCACTTCAGCCCCCTTTCATGCATCTCTATTTACTTTTATACTTGCAAATCAGACTTATAATGTGATGTGGAAAAACTGAGTTCCATCTTTAAACACTATCCCCTATGGACAGGTTATGTAAATACAGAATCACAAGATTAGAAGCTCAACAAGTTTATCCAGCAGGCTACTATGTTCTTTCTTTTAAAAAGAAGCCAATAATGCAACACTCAGTTATAATGAAAACTGAAGTGGTTAAAAACTGAAAAAAAGTGAATGCATGAAGATAGTTTCTGCTATGAAAAGAATTCACTAAGAAAATTTCACCTGGGGAACAGGAAGCCAGGACAAAGCTTTTCTTTAAAAGTTTTAGCTTAAGAAGAGGAGGAGACATGTCAATATCTACCACAAGTATGAGGCAAAATGTAGGATGATGTAATAAAAACATAACTATCATTACTTCTCTGCTTCTGTAAGATCACAGATAAAAATGTAGTTATCAATGCATTATCAGTGCCCTGGAGGCCTCACTCTGCTGTAATACAATATATTAGACTGTGTGCAAGGGAAGGGAGGTAGGAGGTGGAAATACAGAACCTCTTGTCAAACAGATACTCAGGAAGATCCTTAGGTCCCACTTTTCACAGATTTGTGAAGCTGTCCCTTTTCTCCCCTTACCAAAGGAAAAAAAATAAAAATGATGCAAAATTATCCCTCTTCCTTTGAAAACCTTCCCACTGTTTTTTCTATGGGCATTTACACTATAACACAGTACATTTTCCTCTTTCCCCTTTCCACAGGAATACAAGTATAAAAATATATTAAAATGTTAGGATTTTGTGAAATAAAAAAATACATTAATGACATTTTTCATTTGTTCTGCTATTTGCTGTGTGCTTTTTAAAAACTGCCTAGACTTTGTAATCAAAAATCTCAGTAAAATAAAAGAAAAATGTACCCATTTACAGACGCTAGTCTGGAGATTCACAGAACTAATGAAGGCATTAATCCCAAATACATATAATACAAATACTTTTCTGAGTCTTTCATAAGTCAGTAGTGAGTTTTGATTTATTCCATGGCTGTTGGCTATTCATTGCATTTGTATCCCCAGCTCCAAGGCATAGGTCAGCAGTCACAGGTTAACCGAATTCACACTTACTTCTGGACTATAGGAAGCAGAGTATAGGTAGAATATTTAACATAATTACACCCACTATAAGAATTATAAGAATAAAAAAGACAAAAATTGGAGTTGCACATCAAATGGAACACATATTAAGTGTTTAAACAATATTATATAGGAACTTAATTTGACAAATAAAACTCTCTCTTGCTAAAGGCAAAGATGAACCAGAAGAATGCTTTCCTGTCACTGAACCTCCCCTCCTACTTTTCCTTGTTGTGCTCCTTGTAGACACTACTGTGTCTTCTTTCTGGCTTGAAACACTTTCTTTTTTTAAATGGTACTAAATGAAACTCTAAATTTATCTGAATTTGAGGATATTTCTCTGCTTATCCTTATTATGATTACTGTGTCAAAATTATATTTACTTACAATTGTCTCACATTCAGAATTCTTACCATTACAAATTGATGTTATTTTTATGTCTTAAGAAATATCTATTTATGATAGTGGTATAAGATTATCTATGACCTGGAATATCACAGAATTACCATTAAAAATCATCAACTTGTTGAAATGTAATTACTTGAGAGAGCTTACTACAATACTCTGAGTGATTTAAGTTAAGCCTCAGTCTTGTTGTTCAGGTGTTAGTATTTAAATATTTCGATTTTGAAAAAATACAGTATTCAGTTTTAAGGGTAAGCAATCTGCAATACTGATCAAACCTTTTTGGATGAATGAAAAATACGTGGTATCATATATGCAAAGAGAGGTGACCTATTTCAGACTAATGTAAAAAACTATGAGAGTCTGTGGTCCTAATATTGAAGGTAAGTGCATTCTTTACCAAGAAATGACAAAATTTTCACTTTTTTATTCTCTGTGCAAAATGGGAATACAAAGCAAATTCTTAATGGATGGAGTTGGAACTGTGATACTCTTTTAGAATTTCTGTGCATTTGTCCACTGAGCATAGCTGATTGTGAGCTCTGTCCCAAACAGATCAATGCTGAGCATACTACAACAGGTACCTTGCAAAGAAACGTATGACAGGATGCATATATACCTTTCCCTAGTGTATCATGAAAAAGACATAATGGAATATGATTGTGTGGTAGGTTGACCCTGTCTGGATGCCAGTTGCCCACCAAAGGCACTCTATAGCTCCTCTCCTCAGCCAGAGGAGGAATATTACAACAAAAGGCTCACGTGTCAAGACAAGGCCATGGAGGTCACTCAGCAATTATTGTCATGGGCAAAGCAGACTTGACCTGGGGAAAAATTGTAATTTATTTCCAATCAAAATCAGAGTAGGATAATGAGAAATAAACCCAAATCTTAAAAAACCTTACCCCCACCTCTCCCTTCTTCCTGGGCTCAACTTCACTCACCATTTTCAGTACGTTCTCCCACCAAGTGGCACAGGGGAACAAGGAATAGGTGTTGTGGTCAGTTGATCACACATTATCTCTGCCACTCCTTCGTCCTCACACCCTTTCCCTGCTCCACTGTGGGCTCCCTCCAACAGAAGACAGACCTCCACGAACTTCTCTGACTGGGTCCTTCCCACAAGCAGCAGTTCTTCATGAATTGCTCCAGAATAGGTCCTTTCCACAAGTTGCAGTCCTTCAGGAATAGACTGTGCCATTTTGTTTTGTTTTCCCTGGAGAATAATGTTAGAATTAAAAATTAAAAGGCAGTTAGAAAATAGAAAATGTATATGCAATATAAATTACAGTGACCTTGAAAACATATTGCCATTGCCACCTCTTCAGCAGAAGAACATTGATAAACTATTATTCATCTCTAGAAAGTAAATGACATTCTTTTTCCTGAGGCAAATAATCATTTGTTCAGTTACATTACACTATCTTATCAAAAACCCCTCATTCTTTATGTGACTTATTGTCTTTCCCCCCTTACCTGTATCCTCCACATCTTAAACCTGGTAAAAAAGAATAACTCATAACTTGATTCTAATATATTAACTTATTACACTTTTTAGTTTCCCTAAGACTAAAAGAGAGACTTTAGAAGAAATAAGTATGGGTGGACTTTCTAAAACTTTCAGGGGGTTACTTTTTACCTTTCCTTAAAAGACCATTATACTTTTTTTCACTGTGCAAGATAATGTATAATGATGTGCTTTTGAACCAAAACAACAGCTTAAATCAGTCTTAGGTTGCATAATGTATGAACAGAAAAAAGAATTGCAGAAAACATGTTTGGAACAGACTTCAGATTCTAGCACTCCACAACTAGAATTCTGCAGTTGATGGCTATAAACTGTTCAGAAGAGACAGGAATAGTAGGAGTGACAGGAGTTGCCTTTATGTAAAAACATTGATTGACTGCACAGAAAAAAACTTTGAAAAAACATCAATGAACATGTTGAGCAAAAATCAGAGGCTAAGCCAATAAAGGAAATATCATGACTGGTGTTTACTACAGGCCATCTGACCAAGGGTAGCCTGTTAATGAAAAATTCTCTTTTCATCTATGGGAAGCATCATACTCACAGGCTCTGATCCTGCTGAGGAACTTCTTTCACCCTGACATTGCTGGAAAAGCAGTATATCAAGCTGTAAGCAGTCCAGGAAACTCCTGGAGAGTATTAAGGAAGACTTCTTAATGCAGATGATAGCCCAAACAGAAAAGAAACATTATGGCAACTGTTTCTCATCAGCAGAAGAAATAATGATGTCAAGATTGGACCACAAACCTGAACTACTGAAAGTTGTCCCTGATCATCTTAGGGAGGTTGGACTAGATGATATTTTCCTTTCAACCCAAAATATTCTATGATACTATCACTTTATACTTTGACATACATCTTTCATTCCACCGCTGCAGCAGGTCTTCAGTTCACAGAATCACAGAATGTTAGGGTTGGAAGGGACCTCAAAAGATCATCTAGTCCAACACCCCTGACAGAGCAGGATCACCTAGATCAGGTCACACAGGAATGCATCTAGGTGGGTTTTGAATGTCTCCAGAGAAGGCTCCCAGGGCAACCTGTTCCAGTGCTCTGTCACCTCACCATGAAAAAGTTTCTCCTTATGTTTACATGGAACTCCTATGTTCCAGCTTGCACACGTTGCCCCTTGTCCTATCATTGAATGTCACTGAGAAGAGCCTGGATTCATCCTCCTGACACTCACCTTTTACATATTTATAAATATTAATGAGGTCACCCTTCAGTCTCCTCCAAGCTAAAGAGACCCAGCTCCCTCAGCCTTTCCTCATGAGTCAGATGTTCCACTCCCTTAATCACCATTGTGGCTCTGCACTGGACTCTTTCAAGCAGTTTCCTGTCCTTCTTGAACCAAAGGGCTCAGAACTGGACACAATATTCCAGATGTAGCCTCACCAGTACAGAGTAGAGGGGGAGGAGAACCTCTCTTGACCTACTAACTACACCCCTTCTAATACACCTCAGGTTGCCATTGGCCTTCTTGGCCAGAAGGGCACATTGCTGGCTCATGGTCATCCTGCTGTTCACCAGGACCCCCAGGTCCCTTTCCTCTACACTGCTTTGCAACAGGTCAGTCCCCAACCTATACTGGTACCTGGGGTTTTTCTTTCCCAGATACAAGACTCTACACTTGCCCTTATATTTCATTAAATTTCTGTCCACCCAACTCTCCAGCCTGTCCAGGTCTCAGTGAATGGCAGCACAACCTGCTGGTGTGTCAGCCACTCCTCCTAGTTTTGTGTTGCCCACAAGCTTGCTGACAGTGCACTCTGTTCCTTCAACCAGGTCATTGCTGAAGACATTTAATAGTACTGGTCCAAGTACTGACCCTTGAGGGACTCCACTAGATACAGGTCTCCAACTAGAGTCTGTCCCACTGATCACAACTCTGTGACTTCTATCCTTCAACTGCTTCACAATCCACCTCACTATCTGATCATTCAGACCACACTTCCTCAGTCTAGTCGTGGGGCTGCTGTGGGGGATGGTGTCAAATGTTTTGATAAAGAACATCCACTCCTCTACCATTATCTATCCATCTGGTTATGCCCTCATAAAAGGCTATCATGTTGGTTGATTTGAATTGTCTTCGGTAAGTCCACATTTCTTTGTCTACAAGTCTACATTGAAATCCACAGTTAAATCTGAGACTCTTCATTGCTGCAATTGTACTCAATCATAGAATCATAGAATGATAGAATAGTAGGGGTTGCAAGGAACCTCTGGAGATCATCAAGTCCATCTCCTCTGCCAGAAAAGGATCACTCAGGGCATGCCACATAGGAACATATCCAGGTAGGCTTTGAAAGTCTTTAGAGAAGGAGATTCCATAACCTCTCCAGGCAATCTCTTCCAGGGCTCCATCAGTAAAGAAGTTAATCACAGTAAAGAAGTTAATCCTCGTGTCATGGTGGTACTTCCTGTGGTCCTATTTGTGATCAATGCCTCTCACCTTATCACTGGGCACCACTGAAAAGAGGTTGTCCCCTTCTACTTGACACACAGCCTTCATATATTTGTAAACATTAATAAGATCCTCTCTCAGCCTTCTCCAGTCTAAACAGCCCCAGGGCTCTCATCCTTTTCTCATAAGAGAGATGTTCCAGTCCCTTCATCATCCTTGTAGCCCTGTGTTGGACTCTCTCTACGGTATTTCCCTGTCCATCTTGAACTGAGGAGACCAGAACTGGGTACAATCCTTCAGAGATAGTCTCACTAAGGCAGACTAGAGGGGGAGGATAACCTCTCTACACCTGGACACACTCTTCTTAAAGGACCCCAGGATACCATTGGCCTTCTTGGACACAAGGGCACATTGCTGTCCCATGGATAACTTACTCTTCAACAGGACTCCAAGGTCCTTCTCCATGGAGCTCCTTCCCAACAGGTCTACCCCTAACCTGTATTGGTCCATGGTGGTGTTCTTCCACAGGTGTAGACTCTACACATGCCCTGGTTAAAGATCATTGGGTTCCCTTTTGCCCAGCTTTCTAGTCTGTCCAGGTCTTGCTCAATGACAGCACAGCCTTCTGGTGTATCAGCCACTCCTCACAGTTTCACATCATCAACAAACTTGCTGAAGGTACACTCTGTCCCTTCATCCAGGTCATTGATGAAGATGTTGAATAAGACTGCACCCATAGAGACCTGGCCAACACAGCTAGCTACAGGTCACCAGCTGGACTCTGCACCACTGATCACAACTCTTTGAGTGTTATTGTTTAGTCAGTTCTCAACCCATCTCACTGTCTCTTCTTCTAACCCACATTTCCTGAGCTTACCCAAGAGGATGTTAAGGGAGACAGTGTCAAAAACCTTGCTGAAGTCAAGGCAGACAACATCCACTTCTCTCCCTGCATCTACTTATTCATAATATTAGGAATGATGAAGATCAAAGAAAGCTAGAAGTAAATTTAGTACTTATATACTAAACCCAGGGACCGTGTGTGATCTGGTATAGGTGATGCTGCTCTGGCAGGCGGGTTGTACTAGATGACCTTTTGAGTTCCTTTCCAGCCCCTGACATTCTGTGATTCTGTGTAATTCTGTGATCTTCACTGAATGCCAAAAAACAGCAGTCAGGGAGTACTACTACTACAAAAAAAATTGATTTAGTAGTTTCATGTTCTCAGTTTGGACAGTCCAATTTGACCAGAAATCTTTCCACTTTTGAATGTTTCTTTTATTGACAATAAGGCACTTCTATCTTTGTCTGGCACTTTTTCTGTTCCACAAATCTGGGATAGGGATGCTAGGTCCTAGAAATTTCATTCATTAATAATGTCTGGATCTGTTGGTCTTAACTGAATGCCATTTACTTCCATCAGGCAAGAATCCAGCATTGCCATTTGGTCTACATGACAAAACCAAAAACTGTATTATACTAAAAATTATGTGAAACTGGTATGTAATATAATATGTCATTAAATATTAGCTTGAACACTTCATTACATGCTATCCTGAACATCAGTGTCCATTGGAAACACATTTTTCATAGCGCAAATAAATTTTAAAGATGAGATATTTATCTTAAAACACATTATGTGAATCTGGTGAGACAGCATCAGTTTTTGTGTTCTGTTTCCATATCTCAAACATTAGTACTTCATAGTTAGAAATTATCTATTTATTTAGAAATTACCAGGGGCTCATAAAAATGATGTCATGGAGAGACTACTAAACTTTGTACATCCCACTGACTAACATCCATTGCTGCTATTTCATGTAGGCACCAGTGGCACAGCCAGAAGGAATTTGAAGAGTATCAAGAGGGACTACAGAGCCCTAGGTACACAGGTAATCTTTTCATTCAAAGCTCATTTGGACACAGGACTGTCAATTTCATAAGGAGTGATTTAAACTAGAGTTGCTGGAGGAGGGTCAACTAAATCCATCCCACTTAAAGGCTAGTGACAAAAATAGTTGTCCTGGACCTGGAGAAGGATAACATACCAGTAAGAGAGCACCTGAAGTGCAAGATATTGGATTCCAGACAGTTAGTCAATTTCAATGGGAGGCCAGCTTAAACGTCTTAAATGCAAATGCACAGAGCATGGGGAGCAAATAAGAGGAGTTAGAGATATGTGCATGCCCACAGGGATATGATGTTATTTGCATCACTAAGACATAGTGGGATGCTCCGTGTGACTGGAGCATGGGAATGGATGGATACAAGCTCTTTAGGAAAGACAGACAGGGGAGAAGAAGAGGGGGTGTCACCCTCTATGTCAGTAGTCAAGTTCCATGGAACTTGGCCTGGGGATAGGAGCTGACTGAGAGCTTATGGGTCAGGGTTGAAGGGAAGGCAGGAGAAGGTGCTATCAGAGTGGGGGTTTACTACAGGCCATCTGACAAGGAAGACTGAGCAGATGAGGCCCCTTACAGACAGGTAGGAGAAGCCTCATGTTTACAAGCTCTGGTCCTCATGAGGGATTTCAATCACCCTGGTGTCTGTTGGAAAGATGGCACAGCAGGACACCAGCAATTCAGAAGTTTCCTGGAATGCATTGACAACAATTTCCTTCTAACAAGTGAGAAAAGGTGTTACGCTGGACCTTGTTCTCACCAACAAGGAAGTGCTGGTGGGTAACATGAAGATCAAGGGCAGCCTCGGCTACAGTGACCACAAAATGGTGGAATTCAAGATCCTCAGGGCAACAAGGAGTGTATACAGCAAGCTCACTGCCCTGGAATTCAGTAGAACAGATTTTGATCTCTTCAGAGATCTGCTTGGTAGAGTGCCATGGGATAAAGCCCTGGAGGGGAGAGGGGCCCAAGAAAGCTGGTCAATATTCAAAGGTCACCTCTATCAAGCCCAGGAGCAATTCACCTCCAAAAAAAGGAAGGCAGGTAAGAATACCAGGAGGCCTTTATGGGTGAACAAGGAACTCCTGGACACACTTAAATGAAAAAAGAGTGTCTAGAGAGAGTGGAAGGAAGGAAAGGTAGTCTGGGAGTTATATAAAGAAATTGTCTAAGCAGCCAGGGATCAGTTTAGGACAGCTAATCCCAGATAGAATTAAATCTGGCCAGAGACATCAAAGGTAAAAAGAAAAGCTTCTACAGGTATGTCAGTGATAAAAGGAAGGCTAGGAAAGAGGTGAGCCCTTTCTGGTAGCAAACAAATGATCTGGTCATGACGGATATGGAGAAGGCTGGCATATTCAATTACTTCTTTGCCTCAGTCTTTGCTGGAAAAGGCTCTAGCCACACTGCCCAAGTTGCAGAAGGCAAAGGCAGGGACTAGGAGTAGCAAGATCTGCCTGCTGTTAAGTGAAGATCAGGTTCAAGACCATCTAAAGAACCTGAAGATGCACAGGTTCATGGAATCCAATGAGATCCATCTGCAGGATGAAACTGGTGGATGAAGTTACCAAGCCACTTTTCATTGTATTTGAAAAGTCATGGCAGTCTGGTGAAGTTCACACTGACTGGAAAAGGAGAAACATATCTCATGTTTTCAAAATGGTAAAGAAGGAAGACTCGGGCAACTACAAGCCAGTCAGTTTCACCTCTGTGCCAAACTGGATCATGGAGCAGAACCTCTTGAAGACTCTGCTAAGGCACATGGAAAATGAGGAGGTAGGTGATTGGTGGCAACCAGCCTGGCTTCTGTCACATGTTGGTCATAGACCAGAGTGAGGTTTTGATTATATTCTCAGGAACAGAAGACTTCAAACAGAGTCAAGTGTCAACTGACTTTATTTGCCCAACAACAGGTTTGCAAAGCAAAGAGAGAGAGAGAAAGGAAAGAAAGGAAGAAAAGGATTAGTTGTGATAGCTACTACCATGGATCTGTGGCGTCCTGTCAGTCTGATTCATTTCCAAGTCTGATGGGAGAATGTTCTGTCTAATGTTCATTGTTCCTGCTCTTTTATTGGGTTGATCTCTTGAATATTCATTCTTCTTCAAAGAACTACTTAGTATATTCTATGAGCTGTTTCACTTAACCAAACCTACCACTTGGTGGTGGTATGCATGCCCAATACCATCTCTAAGGGGTTTTAGGTGGTCTTCTGGACCAATCAGTTTTCCAAGCCAGAGGTCTGGGCGCATGTGCAGGTGTTAGATTACAGTTCTCAGAATTAGCTCCATATCCAAGTTTGTAGGAAAATAGGAACTTCTAGCCTTGTGGTCCAACTGTCACTCAAGTTTGTGGTTTGATGTTCACTCACACAGGTGCAGCAATGCTGAGACAAATGACCAGCACAGTCTCTGACAGTCTCTGACAGCTTCACTTAAGGTAAATCATGCCTGTCAAATGTGATGGCCTTTTACAATGGTGTTACAGTGTTGCTGAATAAGAGCCACTGATGTCATTTACCTATCATATCATCTATCAAAATGTTCAACACTGTTCTGCACAATATCCTGATCTCTAAATTTGAGACACATGGATTTCATGGGTGAATCACTCAGTGTATAAGGAACTGGCTGGATGGTCACATCCCACACAACAACAAATGTTGCAGTCAGCTTGATGTCCAAGTAGAGACCAGTGATAAGTGGCATTCCTCAGGGATCAATACTGGGATCAGTGCTGTTTAACCTTTTTGTCAGTGACATGGACAGTGGGATCATGTGCACCCTCAGCAAGTCCACAGATGACACCAAGATGTGTGGTGTGCTTGACATGCTGGAAGGAAGGGATGCCATCCAGAGGGACCTGGACAGGCTTAAGAGGTAGGCCCATGTCAACTTCATGAAGTTCAACGAGATCAAGTGCAAGGCCCTGAACCTGGTTTAGGGCAATCTGAGCACAAACACAGGCTGGGTGGACTATGGATTCAGAGCAGTCCTAAAGAGAAAGACTTGGGGGTTCTTATTGATGAAAAGATCAACACGAGCCAAAAATGTGCATGTGCAGCCTAGATATCCAACAATATACTGGGCTGCATCAAAAGAAGTGTGGCCAGCAGGCCAAGGGAGGTGATTCTGCACCTCTGCTCCTTTCTCGCAAGACCCCACCTGGACTGTGGGTACATCTCTGGAGTCCTCAGCACAAGAAGGACAGGGACTTGTTAGAGTGGGTCCAGAGAAGGCCACAAAGATGATTGGTGCACTAGAACACCTATCCTATGAGGGCAGGCTGAGTGGGTTGAAGTTGTTCAGCCTGGAGAAAAGAAAACTGTGGGGATGCTTATCATGGCCTTCCAGTGTCTGAAAAGGGTCTATAAGAAAGCTGGGGAGGGATATTTTACAGGGGCTTGTAATGATAGGATGAGAGGTAATGGCTTCAAACTGGAAGAAGGTAGATTTTGATTAGAAACTAGGAAGAAGTTCTTCACTGTGAGAGTGGTGAGACCTTGGAACAGATTTCCCAGAGGAGTTGTGGATTGCTCATCCTTAGATTTGCTCAGGGCCAGGTTGGATGGGGTTTTGAGCAACCTTGTGTAGTGGGAAGTATCCCTGCCCATGGCAGGGAGGTTGGAACTAGATGATCTTTAAGGTCACTTCCAACCCAAAGCATTCTATGATTCCTCTGGTAAAAATATTATACCTGTAGATTCACAGGTGAAGAAATCTGTGTTAGAGTAAAAGAGTATGGAGATGAAGAAGGCTTATAGTTTGCTGACAGCTTTCAACTGTGGCCACGTGTTCTGGAACATTCATTCTGTTAGACTTGGTGCAGCAATCTCAGAAGAATTAGTATGCTTTCACATAGCATAAGGTGACTTTCACCTGTTTCCCATTTTGTTTACTCATATCAAAGCCTTTATCAATTCATGTTAATTTTCATTCTTCCTGGCATGTTTTTACAGTTAGCTATTTGCTGTTGGAAATAACTTGTGAAAAACAATTACATCATTTTTGAGTAGTGGGCAACATCTCCAGTAATGAATTCATCCTCTTTTGTCCCCTGACCTTTAATTTTCCTTCATAGATTATCCACAATTCCTTTGCTTCTTTAGTTCAGTAAAAAGAACTCTGTCAATCCTCTTCTGTTTGTTGGTTGGGTTTTCTTTTGTCATATTATTACTTTCATTACAAATCTGAGGTCATTGATTGGTTTATTTTTCTATTTTTTTTTTTTTTAATCATTCTTTTATGTTTGCCCTTATATAAACCTACCCACTAATATCTAACCACTTTCTTTATTTTTTTTTTGGTTGTCACGTGCTGTTGCAACAAAGGAAGCAACAGTATTTGGAAAGAATTTGCCAAATAAAACAAACATGAGAGAGGTCAGAAATGATCCTTAGGTTGAAAAAATTAATGACTCACATTCACCTGCCTCTCTCTCTCTGGAGATATACCTAGCAAAATGGAGTTTAGAGGGAAAGATGAACAGGAGTTTTGTGTGGTTTTGGTTTCATTTTTTTTTAATTTAAGGCAGCTCTGATACTTCTTGAAACCCTGGAGGAAAATATTCTAACTTTCCCTTAGATTTTGCAGATATCTCCTTAGACATCATAGTTTGCTAGAGAACTGAGTTTATACATAGGGAAAACAATCATTATATATTTTCCATTAAAGAATGGATTTGTGTCCATAAAAGACTGGAAAACAAGGCAAGGAAAGGCATGAAAGACTAAACACAGCTTCAAACCTCGACACTGCTTACATTCCACTGAATTCTTTCAGCAAACACAAATAAGAAAGTAGGAAGTTGTACTTTGTCCTAACTATGGTAATTCTAATAAAAGATGTGAAATTAAAAGCACCATATTAAATTGAAACATAAAGGTTAACTTCATTTTGGAATATTCAAAACCAATTAGAGTTTTCCCAAGACAGACTATTAAAATTTCTCAAGAAACATAAATAGTTCAAGGAAATTGTTAGTTCGTGTGAAATCACATGAGTGATTTATTTTTACTGAAAGATTTTACAAAATACCTGTAGAGATTCATACATAGGTGCTGACCAGTAGATAAAAATACAAATTGAAAAACAAGGACGAGTTGTCAGATGCTCTTTAGTGAAAAGTTTCATTTTATGCACATTCAACTGAGTGACCTTTTCACAGGAACCAGAGCAGAAATAGACGTCATGAATGCTATGCATTCTGTTGTTACATTCAGACACTGTCTAAGGACCCCTCACAAATAGTTATTATAAAGCTTTCTTCTTTAATTGATCTTATTATTAAAAATGTGTAGAACCCCACTGACTGCAGGAAGAAAATCATCCACATTGTCTTTGTCATTATCTGTAAGCCATTGCAGTACACACAAAAAACCAACAAAAAAAAACCCAACCCCCCCCCCCAAAAAAACAAACAAAAAAAAACCCCAAAAAAACCCAGAAGCATTATGCTGTTAAGTTATATTCTAATGAAAATAGGGAGAACCTAAATAATTAAATTACATTCCTTTTTACAGTATCAAACAGGGTACTTACATAACTAAGAAATCCAAATGGTTTGATTTTTATTTTTTTTTATTTATGTACCTCAGTGATGCACTGACTCATTCATTACTGAACAAGACAGTTTGCTTGAAAGCAGCACTATTTTTAAAGTTGAGGATTGAATTCTACCTAGGGCTAAGACCTCCCTTATGTTCCTACCTGTACAAATCCAGATCTTATCAGAAGATCTATAAAGAAGTTTAAACCTAGGAGTCTGTCGAGTCAATGTTACAGGGAAGTGATATAATTTGTAGTGGTGGAGTAAACCACCAGAGAAGTACTAACCTAGCAAAGAAACAAAGACAATAGAAGTGTTACACTTAGGTACTCTGAAGAACTAATAATTGCAAGACTATAAGCTCCAGGGAAGCCTTGCATAGTCATGGGACAGTTTAGAGGTACAGTATAGCCCACATCAACAACAAAGGGGAGAAAGTGTTTAGGTAAATCTAGAAAAACAGTGAGACAGTAGAAATAAGGTCATCCTGACAAATATGCCTTGCTTATAATATGTAAAGCAACATTTGGTACTCCAAAGATGGCTTAAGTGAATGCTGTTTATAATGGAGACATGACAAATGAATGCCAATGTGATGTACAAAACTGGAACTGTTTATGCCATGGAAGACACAACACATAATAAAATGATTAAACAAAAAATGGTTGAATGAAAAATCTAATATCCTACTGCGCACAAATTTTTTCATTGAAGAATGAGGTTTCTCTCTAAAACTACTTCATAATTAGCAAGTTTGAAGGATTTATCCTACACTCCAGTAGTTTAGATTGAAACTCCAATAGTTTAGATTGAAACTATTTGTAGAGTAGGAACCTACTGTTCTTGCTTCAGGACAGTAAAAATCTGATAATAGAGAGGGATTTCAAAGACTCCCAAAACATATGAAAGAATCCATTTTCTCTTTCTCGAGAAGAGAAATTGGGAGATATTTTTTAATTCCTTTGAAAAGAAAGATTGTTTATTATTACAGCCTTACAATGAGTATTAGAGAATCACACAGAATCACAGAGTGTTAGGGGTTGAAAGGGACCTTGGAGATCTTCGAGTTCAAGCCCCCTGACAGTGCAGGATCATATAAGCTACCCTACAACCTAATCTACTCTACAATCTAATCTAACCTACAACCTAATCTACCCTAACACAGGTCACTCAGGAATGCATCCAAGTGAGTTTTGAAAATCTCCAGAGAAGGAGACTCCACAACCTCTCCGGCCAGCCTGTTCCAGTGCTCTGTGACCCTTACTGTAAAGAAGTTCCTCCTCATGTTAAGGTGGAACCTCTTGTGCTCCAGTTTATATCCATTCCCCCTAGTCCTATCACAAGGCATGAGTGAGAAGAGGCTGTCCCTTTCCTCTTGACACTTAGCCCTCATATATTTATAAACATTTATCAAATCCCCTCTCAGTTTTCTCTTTTCCAGACTAAAGATCCCCAGGTGTCTCATCCTCTCCTCATAAGGCATGTGCTCCAGTCCCTTAATTATCCTTGTAGACCTCCGTTGGACTCTCTCAAGCAGATAAACTTCTAAGTATGATTAATAGTGAAAACATAGTGCAAAGAATGGACTAAAAAATGTTTTTCTGCAGGTAACACTAGAACATTCTCTTTTCAAGTGCTGTGAAATAATGAATTTACATTTAGGTTTAGCTAGAAGAAATTTTGCTCCTATTACATTTGGAACTTCTGTCTATGGATACAACAGCATTCTCCACAATTTCATTCTGCATTATACACAAATATCGGAATACAGGCTATAGAAATGGAGTCTTAGAGAAATGAGAATGCCTCATGACGCCTAGGATCTTCTATCACCTCCTGTAGGCCAGACCCTTTATCTCTCAGAGTGAAAATCAAGAACAGCAGAAAATTACTTTTTTCTAAGTAGGGTATATGATGTTTTTTTAATTGACTTTTGAACCTTTTTGTCTGGATTGCCATTTGTATCTTTATTAGATTATTTAGAGAAATTTTAAGATCTCTCCCCTTTATTGTAATGTAATCTTTATGCCTTTATGAAGGAAGTTTGTATTTATAGTCACACAAATTTATTTGAGATTAATTAGAAAAGCCCTCCTTATTTTCTTATAGAACTACAGATTTGGAAGAGCAGCACCAACATGTAGTTAGTAATATATTGTCCATTATTTGTTACCAATTTTATAGAAAGGATACTACTACAGCTACCACGTTTTTTCATCAGACAACAATTATGAGACTTTGTAAATGGGTTAAGGTTTCATTTAATCAAAGGTAAATAAGAAAACACTCAGATTTGCTAGCTTTATATTTGAATTGTAGTATATATTCATGATATCCAGTGGTTCTGAGCTGAGTATTTCTTTCCTAAGGAACACAAGTTTATTCTGTACTTAATCTTCATTTTCTGAAAATAGGTCCACCTTTATACACAATGATGAAGAACAGCCACATAGCACACTATGTAGCAATTTTCCAAATATAGTTCTGTTGAAGTCACAGCAATCTATTATGGTATGAAACACTGGTTAATATGAAACAGCAGAGCCTGACTGTTCTGAATACAGACTGGAATTCTACAGTCTTATTTTTTGCTTTTTTCTTTTACAAATAACTCTCACAAATGGTTTTAGATAAAAACTAGCACATTTGGAGATCTCAGACTTCAGAAGAACTTTGTTCTGTGTTATTTTCACATTTTTTCAAGTTAAAAAGGTGAAATTTAAAGTGTTGAACATCAAGTCATACAATTAAAAAGAAAGTGTTCTTTAGAACAAGAAAGGATCTTTTAATAACTGTCACAGAATGGCAGTTTAGAAGTGTGACTCGCTTCATAGTCACATGGTGCTTTCTTCCTGTGTTTTATGTGACACTGCTGTTAAAGGAAAATAAAATAATGACTTTGTAAACTGATTCTCTTTTCAAGGAAGAAGGATAAGTCGGTCCCTTCCAATGACAACATATAGCTCTGATCCATTCTGTAAATTTTTTCATCTTTGAAATGTCTTACGAAAAAAAACTGGGTTACAAAACAACTGCATACACTGTTTTCTAGACCAGGTCAGTGAGAATATATATATATGATACAGGGGTCAGTTTTCCCAAGATGATGATCATATCTCTTTCTAATTTCTGTTACTGTACAAGGAGAGAATTTTCTGTTTGATTTGCTCTTTGACTTTTGTCCACATTGTTCTGGCATTGCAGAGGATTTACAACTCGGAACTGAAGAACCCTGCATACCTAGTTGTTCCATAGAGACTGTGAAGTAGAATACCAAGCAGGCACTTATATGCGTCTTTGAAAAGACACTGTAAAATAGAACAGCATGGAAATATTAGAGCAAAATAGATACAAAACCACATGCTAACAGCTGTGCAGATCAATATAGAGGAAGTAAATACCTTTTTACAGCTAAGGATATGTAATTTCCTTAGACATCCAGGCTCTCACTCTTGAAAGATATTCAAGGTGGTTTACAATTGTTCTAAACTGGCAAGAAAATTTTCAATAGTAAATTTTCACTTGGAAAGGTAAATACATTAGCACAAGTAGATTTTTAGCTATATAAAATTAAAAAAAAACTCCACAAAACATTAAATGCATGCAACAAAAATTATGAATTAGCATTGAAAATATCTCATATCCAAGATAGATTTGAATTTTCACAATGTAGATTTAGTAATACTTCTTTTAGTGAAGAATTTAAGTACTTTGTTATAAAAGGGACTGTAAAAAGGACAGAAAGATAAAAAACTGTTACTTAATGTTTTGAGGGGTAATATCCGCATCATTGCCTCTCTGGCTTGTTTCTGGCTATTTCCTGCACATGCTGCCATAGATCACTTTCTGAAGAGTTATAGTGATAGCCAAAACCATGATGGTAATAGCTCATGGGATTTAAATCAATCTGTCCTTGTCTGACTCTTTCTGTCCCATTCCTATCTAAATATCCTCTCTGCTATGTCTTTGGAGAGTACTGAGTAGCCATTACTTATTATTTCTCTTACAGACTATTGAAACTTTTATTTTTATCAATGTTTTACCAGATATTTAATACCAGATATTTCATATCATTTTGATCCCTTTCTATCTCATAGGATATAATCCTTTCAGATAATGAACTATTGCTTGGACTGAACTCATGATGAATAACTCAGGAGGCTGACTTAGTATTCATATTCTTTGTGAAATGTTATGCATAAATAAAATAAAAGCAAAGGCAAAATAGAAAAAGAAACAAAAGTTAAAATCTAAACAAACAATTAAAAAAAGTAGAATAACAGTCCAGATTCTTAGTCATTATTAAACTCATTATGTACCCAGCACTGGTGAAGCCTCACCTTGAGTAATGTGTCCAGTTTTGGGCACCTCAGTACAAAAGAGATGTTGAGGTGCTGGAGCTGGTGCAGAGGGAGCAACGAAGCTGGTCAAGCGACTGGAGTATAGATCATATGAGGACTGTTTGAAGGAGCTAGTTCTGTTTAGTTTGAGGAAGAGGAGGCTGAGGGGAGACCTTATCACTCTCTACAACTACCTGAAAGGATATTGTAGAGAGGCTGGTGCTGGTCTCTTCTCTCAGGTAATTAGGGATAGAACCAGAGGGAATGGCCTCAAACTGAAACAAGGTAGGCTTAGGCTAGACATTAGGAAAAAATTCTTCAGTGAAAGGGTAGTGAAATATTTGGAATGGGCTGCCCAGTGAGGTGGTTGAGTCACCACCCCTGGATGTGTTTAAACATCACTTGGATGTGGTGTTGGGGGACATGGTCTAGGGATGAACTTGTAGAGTAGGGCTAATGGTTGGACACGATGATCCCAAGTGTCTTTTCCAACCTCAGTGATTCTGTGATTCTGTGATTCTGTGAACCACAGGGAATGGCCTCAAGCTGAAACAAGGTAGGTTTACACTAGACAATAGAAAAAAAAATTCTTCATAGAAAGAGTGGTGAGATATTGGAACAGGCTCCCCAGGGAGGTGGTTGAGTTGCCACCCCTGGATGTGTTGAAGCATCACTTAGATGTGGTGTTGGGAGATATGGTCTAGGGGTGAACTTGTAGAGTAGGGTTAATGGTTGGACACGATGATCCTAAGGGTCTTTTCCAGCCTAAATGTTTCTGTGATTCTGTGTAAACATACATGAATTCCTTACCAAGAGGTAGATTGAAAATCAAGTTCCTCACCATAATAAATAATCTCAGGTAAATGAATAGGTATACTCATAGAAGCTCTTAGGTTTGAAATGGTTCAATTAACAGAATTCCTGTTCAGTTCTTCATAGGTGCCTCCAGGGAACTCTCATAATCTGTAAAACTGCAACTTCATTTTATGTTCACATACCAGCTTGCATATTTATGAAAATATGTTCCCCTGAAGAAAGACTCCTGATTACTAACAAATGCTCTCTATTGGAGTACTTGAGTCTTTCCAGCCTGCCTTATTGACACATACCTCCACAGCATTTCAGTAGCATAGAACTATAAAGCTGAAGCTGGTCAGCATCTCTGGAGATCATCCAGGTCCTATCCTTCTTGGAGTTGAGCTGCTAAGACCCATTTTTAGGCATGTTTAACTGTATCTAAAGAATGGAAACTCTACAGTCCCTAGGACAAACCTGTGTGTCTTTGACTACCCTCAAAAAAAAAAAGGAAAAAAAAGAAAAAAAACAAACAAAAAAACCACAAAATAAAACA
>JANVCC010010406.1:16991779-17011272 GCA_025345505.1 Todiramphus chloris collaris
AGGAGCTTTACAACTCTTACAGTAAAGAAGTTCTTCCTCGTGTTGTGGTGGGACTCTAGCTTGAATCCATTGCCCCTTGTCCTGTCACAATGCAAAAGTGAAAAGAGGTAGTCCCTACCTTCTTGACACCCAGCCCTTATATATTTATAGACATTAATTAGATCCCCTCTCAGTCTTCTCCTTTCCAGACTAAAAAGCCCCAGGTCTCTCCTCATAAGGCAGGTGTGCCAATCCCTTAATCATCCTCATAGCCCTGTGTTGGACTCTCTCAAGTAGATCTCTGTCCCTCTTGAACTGGGGAGACCAGAACTGAATGCAATACTCCATTTGGGGTCTCACTAGGACAGAGTAGAGGGGAAAGAGAATCTCCCTTATCTGCTGCACATACTCTTCTTAATGCACCCCAGGATAACATTGGCCTTCTTGGCCACAAGGGCACACTGTTGTCCCATGGATAGTTTGCTGTCTATCAGGACTCTGAGGTCCTTCTCCAGCGAGCTACTCTCTAGCAGACTGTGTTCTAACCTGTACTGGTGCATTTTGTTGTTCCTTCCCAGCTGCAGGACTCTGCACTTGCTCTTGTTGAATGTCATTAGGTTACTCTTTGCCCAGATCTCCCATCTGTCCAAAACTTGCTGATGGCCACACAGCCCTCAGGTGAACCAGCCAATCCTCCCAGTTTGGTGTCATCAGCAAACTTGCTGAGAAGGTACTCTGTCCCATCATCAAGGTCATTGATAAAGATATTGGACAGGACTAGACCCAGCACTGATCCCTGGGGGACTCTACTAGTTACAGGTCTCCATCTGGACTATGCACCTTTGATCACCACACTTTGGGCTGTATTGTGCAGCCAGTTTTTAATCCATCCCACTGTCTATTCTTCTATTCCACAATTCCTGAGCTTGCTAATGAGGATGTTATGGAAGACTGTGTCAAAAGCCTTGCTGAGGTTATGGTAGACTACATCTACTGTTCTCCCTGCATCTATCCATTTAGTTGCAACATCATAGAAAGCTATCAGATTAGCCAAGCATGATTTCTCCTTGGTAAATCCATGCTGACTACTGATAACCCTCTTCTCTTCCAAGTGATTAGAAATGACCTCCAAAATGAGCGACTCCATCATTCTTACAGGGATAGAGGTTAGACTGACTGGTCTGTAATTTCCTGGATCTTTCTTGCCCTTTTTGAAGACTGGAGTGACATTGGCTTTCTTCCAGTCCTCAGGCACCTCTCCTGTTTCCCATGATCATTCAAAAATGATGGAGAGTAGTAGGGCAATAACATTAGCTAGCTCTCTCAACACTCTTGGGTGCATCTCATGAGGGCCCATGGACTTGTGTATATTCAATTTGCATAACTGACCTCTGACCCACTCTTCATTGACTAGTGTAAAGTTTTCCCTCTTCCAGGCTTCCTCTCTTATATACAGGGTCTGGAATTCACAAGAGCTGGTCTTAGGAGTAAAGACTGAAGCAAAGAAGGTATTCAGCAACTCTGCCTTCTCTGCATTGTCTATTATCGGGGTTCCCACACAGTAGGGCCACATTTTCCCTGTTCCTCCTTTTACTACTGATATATTTGATGATGCTTTTCTTGTTCTCTTTTACTTCCTTTTCCAGTTCTAAGTTATAAGAAGGCCCTGGCCTTTCTTGTTGCCTTCCTACAAACCCTGACAATGTCCCTATAGTTTTCCCAAATGACAAGTCCCTTCTTCCACAAACTGTAAATTTCTTTCTTCCACAAGACTTTCTTCAGAAGATCCTTCTCATCCATGCAGGTCTTTTACCACCTCTACCTGATTTTTCACTTGAAGGAATGCACCAATCTTGGGCTTGGAGGAAGTGCTATATAAAAACTGACCAGCTCTCTTGGGCTCCCTTTCCTTCCAGTCTTAGCCCACGGGATTCCTGCAAGTAGATCTCTGAAGAGTCCAAAGTTAGTCCTGCAGATGTCCAGGGTTGTAATCCTACTTATTGCCCTACTTCTTCCTTGTAATATACTAAACTCCATAATATCATGGTCACTGTCACAAAGGCTGCTCCCAACCTTAATGTCCCAAGCCAGACCTTTTTAATTTGTCCAGCAGTGAACCTCTCCTTGTTGGTTCCTTCACTGCCTGCATTAGAATGTTATCATCAATGCACTGCAAGAGCCTTTTGAACTTAATATGCTTAGCTAGGCTAATATCCAACAAATATACACTTAAGTACTAAGGAGTGTGATCTAGAGACTACTTCCAGTTGACTGTAGAAGGCCTTATCAACATCATCTTCTTGGGTGGGTGGTCTATAGTAGACACCCACAACAGTTTCTCCCCCAATTGTATGTCCCTTAATTCTTATCCATAAGCTTTCAACCTGCCCTACCTCCACCCCCAGGATAGAACTCAATGTATTCCAGTTGCATTCATATATAATGAGCAACACCATCACCGTACCTTGTTGCTCTGTGTTTCCTAAATAGTACATAGCCATCCATGACAACATTCTAGTCATGGGAGCTGTCCCACCATGTTTCAATGATTAGGCCATGCAACCTAACACAGATCTCCAACTCCTCCTGCTTGTTACCTGTGGTCTGTGCATTGGTATATCAGCATTTCAGAGAGGGAGTCGAACAATTAATTTTCACTTTTGGAATCTGACCATTCACAGACACTTTCATGGTTAGCAACATATTAATGTGCCCTGTGTTTTTGTTTTCATGTTTGTCACCATTTCCATCTCAAGTGAGATGGCAGACAGAAGACCATCCTTATCACTAGTGAGTCTGATTTTATCACCTTCTCACTACAAGCCTAGTTTAAAACCCTTTCAACAAGCCCCGCCAGCTCCTGTGCAAGGATCCTTTTCCCCCTTTGAGACAGATGTACTCTATCTGTCGCCAGAAGACCTGGTGCCATATAAACTTCATGATCTAAAAACCCAAAATTTCAATGGTGGCACCAGCCCCTGAGCCACTTTTTGATCAGGTGTGTTTTCCCCTCTCTTTCAGTATTTTTCCCTGATACTTGAGGGACTGATGAAAACACTACCTGTGCACCTGAGCCTTCAACCAGTTGCCCCAATGCCTTGAAGTCCTTTTTAATAGCCCTTATACTTCTCTCTACAATCTTGTCATTGTCAACCAGGATGACTAGCAAAGGTAGTAATTAGAGGGCTGCACCAAACCAGAGAATTTCCTTTTTACATCTCTAATCTGAGCCACAGGGAGGCAGCAGTTGTCCCTGTGGGATGGGTCCAGTTGACAAATGGGCCCTTCTGTTCCTCTAAGAAGAGAGTTGCCCACTACAATTACCTTCCTTTTCTTCTGAACTGAAGAAGTCCTAAGGCATGGGAGTGAGTGACAAGCCCTAGGTGACTCATTGAATTAATCTTCATCTCCCAGCTCTCTCAGACTGTCTTCAGGTAAGTGATGCTTCAGTCCACAAATCATCTTGGCCTTTCACTGGACTCTCTCCAGTATGTCCATGTCTCTCCTGTACTGAAGAGCCCAGAAGTGGACACACTACTCTAAAGCTGGCCTCACTCATGTTGATTAGCATGTAAAGATCATCTCCTTATACCTACTGGCTTCTTCTAATGAGGCTCACCTCACCTCCCCTCCACTCCCCTCTCTTTCCCTCCCCTGCTACAAAGTTGCTTGCCAGCTGGTCAGCCCACAGCCTGTGATATTCCTCCTCAACTGCAAGACTTTGCACTTCCCTTTGCTTACATGCCCAAAAGATTCCTGTCAGCCCATTAATCCAGCCCACTGAGGGCCTTCTGAATATTAGAACACCTATCTGGTATATCAGCATCTCCACCCTGTTTTGTAACATCTGCAAATTTACCAAGGAGGTTACACTCTGTCCATCATTCAGGTAATTCATGATGATGTTAAACAGTACTGAACTCAGTATCAACCGTGAGAGAAATCCAGAATTATTGTCATTCTGCTGTTGATCAAAACCTTTTGAGTGTGGCTTTCAGCCAGTTTTCAGTCCAACTCCTTGTTCACTTAACCAGACAGTATTTCATCAGTTATGGCAGACAGTGTTGAAAGCCTTGTTAAAATCAAAATAAACAACAACTGCTTTCTCTTCATCTCCTGTTCCAGTTACCTCATTGCAGAAGGCTGTCAGGTTGGTCAGAAATTATTTTGCTTTATGAATCCATACTGACCACTCCCAATCACTCTCCTGTTCTCTCTATGTTTGGAAACTATTTCCAGAACTATTTGCTTTTTTGCTTAATGACAAGTGAAGTGGCTTTGCAATGACATCATCTAGTTCCCTCAATGCTTGTGGGTGCATCCCAACAGTTCCTAAGGACTTTTGTCTATCCAGTTTATACAGATGTTCCCTAACCTGATCTTCTTCCACCAAACTAACATAAGGAAAAACTTTTTTTGCTGTGAGAGTCACTGAGCTGTGGAATAGGCTGCCCAGAGGGGTTTTGGAGTCTCCTTCTCTGGAGACATTTAAAACCCACCTGGACTCATTCCTATGTGACCTGCTCTAGGTGGTCCTGCTCTGGCAGGGGGGTTGGACTAGATGATCTTCTGAGGTCCTTTCCAATCCTTAACATTCTGTGATTCTGTGATTCTGTGATTCTGTGATTCTGTGATTCCTTACTCCAGGCTTGTCCTTGGGTCTCAGGGACTCGGGGACCAGATCTGAAAGCAGGTCTTATTAATAATAGAGAGGTGAAAAGGGAATAGAGTTTCTTGGCCTTTTTTATGTCCTTTGTCATCAGGGCCCTTCTCCTGTTCAGCAACCGGCCCTCATTTCTCTCATCTTCCTCTTTTTTCATATCCCTCACCAAATCCAGTCCTACATGGCTTTTGGCTTAGCCCACCTTTGCATGCTTGGAAAAGTGCTTCTATATTTTCTATGTGTCTCCTATTTCTGTTTCCACCTCCCTTACGCTTGCTTTTTTTCTGTTTGAGTTTAGTCAGGAACTCCATATTCATCCAATGTAATCCTCTTCCACTGTTCCTTGACTTCCTGTTCATCAGGATGGACCATGCCTGAGCCTGGAGCAGGTAATCCTTGATTATGAACCAGCTCTCCTGGACAGTCACAAAAAGAACAAATCCCCTTCTTCATCATACCAGATTTTCCT
This sequence comes from Todiramphus chloris collaris, assembly GCA_025345505.1. Classification (NCBI taxonomy): domain Eukaryota; kingdom Metazoa; phylum Chordata; class Aves; order Coraciiformes; family Alcedinidae; genus Todiramphus; species Todiramphus chloris. The sequence goes on from JANVCC010010406.1 coordinate 16,996,891, forward strand.
AAAAAGCCTGTATCCATCCATGACAGAATCTAAACATGTAAGTTATTCCACCATGTCTCCATGATCTCAGAGAGATCCTATCCCCACAGCTGCACACAAATCTTTAATAATTCCTCCTGCATGCATTACTGATGTACAGGTCCTTCAGATGGACACTCAGTTTTGCTGATGTGGTGGGTTGACCCTGGCACGGCACCAGGTGCCCACCAAGCCCTTCTATCACTCCTCCTGATCCCCTTCAGCATGGCACACAGGGAGAGAATAAGATACAAAGCAAAGGGGTGTGGGTTATGATAGATAAGATGTTATTCTCTACTTCCCATTTGCAGGCAATGTCGGGCCGAGTCCAGGAAGCAGGGCTCCAGGAACACGTAGCAGCTGCTTGGAGGACAAAGCAGAATGCACCCCCCATCCTCCTCCTGTCAAGGTGGACAACTGTTCACTTCCCTCCACCTCCACGGCAGCAACACCAAAAGCCCACCAATATCCTTTTGGATCCTTGAAATAGCCTCTCCTGAGATAATCTATGCCAAGGATGCACGGGGCCTCTGGGTCAGTCACAATGGGGTGTTTATACTACTCCCTATCAGTCAGGCTCACTTCAGCTTCCAATACTGTCAGCTGCTGGGATCCCGCTGTCACCCCAGAAATATTTATGGGCTCAGCTCCTTTGTATTTTGATGGCATTACCGTGCACTGCGCACCTGTACCAACCAAGGCCTTTTACCTCTGTGGATCTGACGTGCCAGACCATAGGATCCACACAGTCCAGTAAATCCAATTGTCCCTTTCCTCCACTTGGCTAGAGGCAGGGCTCCTCTATTCCTGCTCCTGGTCTGAATATTTACTGTCTGACCCTTGCTGTGTCAAACCAGAAGTCCCCTCGTCAGGCTCGGTGGAGTTGATTTTATTCTTCCCGTATCTGTGAGATTGTTGATTGCCTTCTTGTGCTTCAACACTGACTGCATTAATGGTCTTCTTGGATGGCCCTTTTTTAACGACTGTCTTCCCTCTCAATTACTGTACACAGGCTTCCAGCTTAAGGGTGGTTCACCATCCCACTTCCTCATACCCTCCCCCTGGTCACGCAGGAAGAACCAGATTGCACCACGTGGCATATGCCTCGGGCTCCCTTACCCTCTGACTGGCTGATTCCCTGTCGACTCCTGATATCCAAGGCACTAGCCCTTAGGGACGTGGAGGTACCAAGACTCTCTTCAAAGTTCTGAAGCCAGGAAGAAACAGTTTCCACAGTTGGATTATCCATTTGTGGATAATACATTGCTGCCAAGCTGGCAGAATGTGATGCCGGTGCATTCTTAATCACTTTCCTCCACATGGCCCTTGTACACTGAACATCCTCTGGATCTTTAGGATGCTCTTCATTATCTAAATCCCCATAGATGACTTCCAGTACTGCTAGTTCCCTCAGGTATTGGATACATTCATAGGCAGTGGGCCGTTTTCCTGAGGAGATGGCATTCACTATGTCTTCCTTGAATGGATATCTTGCTTTGACTCTTGAAAGGAGCCGTCTCCAGAGACCGCAAATTACTGCCTCTTTTCCAATTCCTCTTTCAATGCCACGATTCCTAGCAAGGGAGCCCAGCTGTTGGGCTTCCTTACCTACCAGCTGGGTATCAGCCCCAGTATCCCAGCATTGAAGGAGCCAGGTAACAATCCGTTCCCCTATCTGGTGGCTGTAATCCTTCCTCAGGTCTCTGAGTTCTGATGAAGTCAGGGACCGGGTGGTTTCTGCCTCCTGCTTCAATTCTGTCACCCCCTCCTCCTGTCTTCCTGTTGAGGGTCCAGCTTACTGGTCATGTTCTTCCTCCTCTTCCACATCCCTCACTAACCAAGGGTAGGGGCCTGTTATTCTACTCGTCCACTGCTTCTTTTTCACTACTGGGGCAACTTTGGCAGTTGTTGTGGTCCCTATCTCAACTCAGGTGTCTTCGGATGCAGTTTGGGTCCCTGCCTCAACCACAGTCCTCTGAGAGTGCTGAACTGTGGTTCAATAGGCACAGGCCAGGCCCAGTACAGTGCTAAGAGCTGCTGGTTCTCATCGGGGTAGACAAGGCACCCTTCTATTAGATGCTGTGTCAGCTTGCCAGGGTTGCTTGACTGTTCGGGGGTAAAGTCCCAGGCTACTGGAGGTGACAACTGTCCTAGGAACCTGCCCAAATACTGCCAGACCCCTTGCCACCCAGGGACAGGATGTTTCAGGGCACATTTCGATGTCACCCCACCTGAAACTTGTCTCCTCTCAGGCCAAACTGGGACCAGACTACACACAACCTGGATTAGGCCAAAGATATTGATTAGTAGTATCCAGAAGCTCACATAAGGGTGGACGAGGACCTCGGGAGCATGCACGAATAAATCATCTACATCATTTTCTGGTAGAAAGATAGATTCAATCATTTTCTCCCCAAGGTAGCTCCCCCAGCACAGCAAAGCCACCGATGTCAGCGTGAAACACATCATTACTGTTTGTGCCAGGGTGCTCCCGAGTCCCTTCATCCTCCCAAGACAGAAGCTTCCCCAGAAGATTGAAGCTATCAATGCAAAAGCAAAGCAAAGAGACATTGTTTCAGTAAACATTTTAGCAAAACACCAGATAAGTAGCGCATGGCCTGCACAGGAGTTTGCTACTAATATCTAAAGCAAGCAAGCAGCTGCTCGTGCCCCATGTTGAGCACCAAAAAGGAACTGTGGTGGGTTGACCCTGGCATGGCACCAGGTGCCCACCAAGCCTTTCTATCACCCCCCCCAACCCCCTTCAGCACAGCTCACAGGGAGAGAATAAGACACAATGCAAAGGGGTGTGGGTTATGATAGATAAGATGTTATTCTCTACTTCCTGTCCGCAGGCAATGTTGGGCCAAGTCCAGGAAGCAGGGCTCCGGGAACACGTAGCACCCACTTGGAGGACAAAGCAGAATGCCCCCCCATCCTCCTCCTACCCTCTCCCTTTATAGTTGAGCTGATATCATATGGTATGGAATATCTCACTGGTCAGCTCAGGTCGGCTGTATCCTCTCCCCCATCTTGCGCCCCCAACCTCTGGTGCCGTGTGAGCACTGGCAGTCATAACACGGGTGTGTTATCAACACCCTCCAGCTCCCAGTGCTGCAGCATGAGGGCTGGGTGGGGAAAAGCAGCTCAGCCAGACCCAATACAGCTGAGTTCCCAGAAAATGTGTGAGCTTAATTAATACTTTCATCTTGTCCACATGTCCTTATTTGCATGCATACTTTGAGGTGGCCTGACTTTACCCTTGTTTTGTTGATTATAAGGCTTCTCTTGCCACATCAGCCTGTATCTTTTGTTTGTAAACTGATGACCTCCTCACTTGATCATAGATCATCAACTCCATCTCTCATTCATTTAAACATTTCCTTAGTAGATTGGGCAACCAAAGATGTTTTTGTCCCACATGGTCAGGAGTATACTGTTTCTTGCCATGTATTTGTGAGATGTTCAGATTACTTGTAGTGGCCTTGCCTTTCAACAGAATCACATCCAAACATAGAAAATAACTTATTTATAAGCAGAAGAAAACCCACACCTTTACTTTTTCTAGTCTGGTCTAGTATATTCAAGAGGTAACTAGGGTGAAAGACCAACATACAGAGAAAAAAAACATATCTGGCTTTTGTTTTCTTTTAAAATAAATCTTTAGTATAGATTAATGAAAAATAACAATATTTTCCAAACTTTAGCAAAAAGTGGGTAAATGGTATCACTAAAAATTAATTTGATTCCATATATTACCAATAAAAATGTGTATGGGTTGTTAAACAAAAAGAAAAATAAAGGAGGAAAAAGTAGATAATACAGCCCTATAGACCATTATCATTCCATGCTGCCTGAGCAGGGCCATGCTTCATTTCTGTATGCTGTACAAGTCTATAGAAAAACACAGTTGTTCTTGGTGTCTGTACATATCTTAGATGCACTGAGATTCACTGTTTAGAACTGTTTAGAAATAGACTGTTCCTAATATTGTGCTGTGAAGGTGATCAGAATCATTGTTTCTTTTCCTTGGACAGCTATATCAATTACCAGTTCAAAAGTCAGCTTCCATTGACTATATGGGTCTTGCTGTGGATCTTACAAATGAACTGCATTTTTGACACATACAAATTCAAGGGAGTTTTCAGAATTTTGACACTTTGGGAGCATTGAAGAAGCCAACCTCTTGAAGTTTCTTTGTTTGTTCCTTTATTCTTCTCAGTCCAATCAGGGAAAACTTTTTTGACACAATTTAAAAAGAATGTGTGTAAGACTAAGAAAACTATAATTAGCATCACACTGAAAGGGGTGCTGAACGATCAACCAACATTCAACAAATTAAAATTCATTTTGCTTTGAGATTTTGGATCAATCATACTATATATAAACCAGAAATATATACCTCAGAGTCCATATTGCCACGACATGTAAAATTATAATTGAAACGAATATTTAAATCATCAGAGAGGAGTGACTATGACAGAATTCACTAGAAAAGGTGCTCTTTGAAGAAAAAAAGAAAAGCTTAATAGTGTGTTTCAGTTTAGAAAGACCATTACCACCTACTCTTTAACTCCCTATGTCAGCAACATTTCTTGAATTAAAGTTGAAATCAGTGGGACTTTTGCTTTTGTTATGATTACATGAAAGGTAATTATGTATATGGTTGGAAACTCCTTGAGTTTACTAGCTTCCCTTGCAAATTACTGCTTTTACATCTGTGTGCTGGGTATGTCACAGTTGGGAATGGCATGGATCACTAAGGTGTGTCCTCAGGAAAGTTAGCTGCTTCTGTAGCTATTCACATCTTTAGGTAACCAGTAATTATTCAGAAATGTTCAGATGGACTATTCAGTAACCTCTGTGAAGCTTTACTCCACAAACAACTGATAAGTGTACTGATACCATATAACAAACAAACAAATAAAAGTTGTAAGTATCAGTATTGTTTTTGTAATATTATTTCATGCTTCTTTAACCTCCGGTATTTTGAAACATTCTTAACAGAGATATAGCCTCCTGTAGATTGATACAAGAAATTTGGTGCTTTTAAGTCTTACTACTGTTTTCTAAGCTCTTTGTAATTACGTTTTACTTAGCAGGAAGGTTAAATAAGCCATAACTACAGATTTTCAATCAAAATGAAAGAAAGCAAGCTTGTATAACTCATAAGATTAAGTGGTTCTGGCATTAGTGAGTTATACTGCTGCTTTATGAGTGGGATTAAAAAAGAACAAAATATAAATGAAAAACAAGATATCAGTCACTCCCACTGGAAATTGTAACATAACAGTTTCTAACATGCAAACTTCATTTTTATTAAGTTATGAGCTATGGATGTTTTGTCATTGAATTTAAAATATGTTACAATGGAATACATCATACTATAGGAATTTTATGGGAGGATAGAAACTTTCTGTTACCATCAGTCCTGATTTCCTCTGGACTGATTTAAAATCTGTGAGATGTTTCATGTGATCTGAAGTAAAATCTTCTTCAGATTATTGGTGTTCAAAACTTCTAACTTGTAATTAATAAACTTTCAAATTTTAACCTAATGTCAAATAGACAAAACATTTTAATCTCAAAATTATTCATAAGAAATACCTGTGTATATACATATATGTGCATTGATATATATATTAATATATGTATATGTGTTTGTGTGTATATAAACATAGAATATAATATGCATATGTGTATTTTATATGGTAATCAATATATAGTTACTGGATGTACTTTTCTTAGACTGAAATGTGACAATTTTAAATTTCAAATAAACATTACTAATTCTGACTACCATAATAGTATGATATAAAATAATACACCTTTTTTAAGGACATATTGACATGTTATCTAGAGTGCCTCCTAGACAAATCGCTGCTTGCTACATTTTATTTTGCTTATTGAAATTGCTGTTGAGCGAGAAACATGAGTAGAAGGAAAAAGATTAAAGAACCATAGAATTATAGAATGCCCCAGGTTGGAAGGGATCTCCAAAGGTCATCTAGTCCAACCCCCCTGCAGTAAGCAAGACATCCTCAACTAGATGAGGTGGCTCAGAGCCTCATCAAGCCTGACCTTGAATGTCTCCAGGGATGTGGCCTCCACCACCTCTCTGGGCAACCTGTTCCAGTGTTCCACCAAGAAACATCAATGCAAATGAATGCATTACTTTCTAGTCCAGGATGACTGAAAAGGACATGGAAAGACATGTGAAATGCCCTTTCTTTCTCTATGGAACAGATAAATCACATCACAGCTGGATTGGTAGCAGTATAAAACAATCAATTTCTTTGAGTGTGAGAGGAGATGGGAAAAATCTTCAGTTGCTCCTTAAAAAATACAAACCACAGTGCTAAGCTGCCAGAAGATGCAGTCTCTTCCTTGGCTTTCTCTGATTCTGTTTGTAATTCTTCTAGTTAAAGAAGAACAGAACCGGGGAGGGAGCTGGCATGCAATAGGTAGTGACTCTGAGAGCCCAGCTAAGTTAAGGGAAGGTCATGTCAGAGATACTGCCGGGGATTTTCATTTCTATGGGAAGAGGATGTGCTGGACTGAGCATTGTGCTGTGGTAGCCCAGGATAGCAAGGAGGTGCTCAGGGTTTTCCCAAGAAAGCTGCCAATGAGCAGGTAAGACCCTAAGACCCTGTGTGATGCAGCCCATGTAGAACAGCCCAGAGGGAAAAATTTTGCAAAGGTAGTTTAGGTTCAGGTTCCTTTCCTGATAACAGAAATTCATACAGGTGAAGTACAGGCCACCCTCGGGAGTGGGCCACAGGCTAAAAAAGTCGGGCATATGTCTGTGAGTTGTCAGAATTCAAAGTTACCCTGTCCTTATATTTTGAAGACTGCAATGTGAGGCATACACTTTCCAGAAGAGAGGGATGGCAGCACACATATATCCCTGTACTCATATCCCTGTACTTATATACATAAGTTTTGCTAACACATGTAATCATTTTATAGTAATGTTTTGGTCATTGATACATCTTGGTTGATTTGTTTAAACTGTCATAAACAAAGACTCAACATGAATGTGATTAATTTATATCTCTCTGCAAAATACATGTTCTGGTTTAATCCCAGCTGGCAACTAAGCACCACACAGTCACTTTCTCAGTCCTTCTCAGGATGATATGTTTATATGGAAAAATAATATATTATTTGTACCCTGACAAGCTGCAAATGCAGTATAATATTGAGAAAAATACCTATAATGATGCCTGTCTCCAAAGAGAAAGAACAAATGTAAAGTGATAAACATAATTTAAACTCATGAGATTGTACTGAGAAGATAAAAGAAAATAAAAGATAAAACACAAAAATGGAAACTAGTAAGAGACAGCTCAGTTGAAATTGGTTGAGACTGTCTGGGAACCTCAATGTGAAAAATCAAAAGCCACATAAAAGCCAGCCTTGTACATTTTTATCATAATTAGATATAGGCTAGATAAACTATAACCTGAAATCAACCTCACTTAAAATAACCACATTAAAGAATGATTATTTCAAAGACATAAAGTGACTAATAGCACATTTTGTATTATCTTTTCCTTGTAGTTATTTATATGTTATTGAAGAAGTTATTATTATTTTATTGAAGATCTATTACATCCCTTCTGGTTGAAACCAAGGACTGTTTCAGTTAGTTCAGAACTGGTAGAAGTGGTGAACTTCCTTGAAAGAAAAAGAAAAGTCATAAACAGACTCATCTCAGCAGAGATTTTACTGTTTCAGAAATATGGTTCATGTAACTGTCTTCTCTAGTCATGATCTGATCTAAGGTATCAATTTTGAAGGCAACATCTGTAATGCAGATATGTATCCACTGAAAAATAAACTGAAACCAGTAACTTGTTTTGGGTAAAATAATGAGAGAAAAATATTTATGACCTTTTCTTGCTTCTGGTTTACACTTAATTTATATTGGCAATTAAGACATAAAAATATACAGATCTTAAAAAATACAGCTTTGTGGCTCATTGAGACAACAGTAATGCATATTTAAGATAATATTTTGCTCTATTTTGACTTCTGCACCAATAAAAAATACACAGTCCACCAGTCTTTGGGAAAAGCCTCCCCATTTTTCCAGCCTTTTGAGTTCTCTGAGAATGCTAGTAAAAAACAGAGCAACAATGGCAGATTAGCTGGGAAATCCAGTAACTAAACTTGTCATCCTGGAGCCCCTCTGGTTTCCTCTTAAACTCCTGCTTTCTGATGAGTATCATAAAATCATAGAATGTTAGGGGTTGGAATGGACCTCTAGAGATCATCAAGTCCAACCCACCTGTCAAAGCATGATCACCTAGGGCACGTTGCACAGGAACACATCCAGACGCGGTTTTGAAAGACTCTAGAGAATGTGACTCCACAACATCTCTGAGCAGCCTGTTCCAGTGCTGTCACCTTCACAGTAAAGAAGTTCCTCCTCATGTTGAGGTGGAATCTTATATGCTCAAGTTTATACCCATTGTTCCTTGTCCTATTGCTGAGCACTAGAGAAAAGATATTGGCCCCTTCCATTTGACACCCAACCTTCAGATATTTGTGAAATTAACAAAATCCCCTCACAATCTTCTCCTCTTAAGACTAAAAAGCCCCAGTTCCCTCAGTCTTTCTTCATAGGGGAGATGTTCAAGTCCCTTAATCATCTCCGTACTCTCCATTGGACACTTTCCAGTAGATCCCTATCTCTCTTAAACTTGGGAGCCCAAAACTGGACACAGTATTAAAGGTGTGGTCTAACTAGGGTAGAGGGGGAGGAAAATGTCCCTACACCTGATGGACATATTTTTCTTTATACACCCCAGGATGCCATTGGCCTTTGTGGCCACAAGGGCACGTTGCTGTCCCACGGATAACCTGCTGTCCACCAGGACTCCAAGATCTTTCTCCATGGTGCTGCTTTCCAGCAGGGTGACCCCTAACCTGTACCTGTGCATGGTGTTATTCCTCCCCAGATGCAGGACTCTATACTTGTCCTTATTGAGCCTCTGTGCTGCTGATCACAACCCTCTGAACTCTGTCATTGAGACAGTTTTCAATCCACTTCACAGACCATTTGTCTATGCCTCATTTCTTGAGTTTTTCTATGAGGATGTTATGGGAGACAGTATCGAAAGCTTTATTGAAGTCAAGGTAAATGACATCTGCTGCTCTCTCTTCATCTACCCATTTGGTAATATCGAAGGATATTAGATTAGTCAAGAGAAGGAGATTAGATTAGTCAAGCAGGATTTTCCTTTGGTTACTCCCAATAACCTTCTTTTCTTCAATGTGGTTAGAGATGGCCTTCAGAATGAGCTGCTCTATCACTTTTCCAGGGATGGAGTTGAGGCTGACTGTTCTGTAGTTACCTGTGTCTTCACTCTTGACCTTGACCTTTTTGAAGACTGCAGTGACATTGGCCTTCCTCCAGTCATCAGGCACCTCTCCCGTTCTCTGTGATTTTTCAAAAATGATGGATAGCAGCTCACCAACAGTATCAGCCAGTGCTTCCAGCATATGAGGATGCACCCCCTTGGGGCCCACAGATTTGTGCATTTTCAGTGATTTCTAACCCAGTCCTGACTGACTAGTGGAGCATCTTCCTCTCTCCAGTTCTGCTGTCTTACTTCCAGTGGCTGGGGTTCCTGTGGTCTGGTTTGGGCAGTAAAGACTGAGGCAAAGAAGGCAGTCAGCACCTCTGCCATCTCTGCATCCTCTGTTACCATATCTCCCCCCTCATTTAGCAGTGGACCCACTTTTTCCCTACTCTTCCTTTCCTCATTGGTGTATTTGAAAAAGCTCTTCCTATTTTCTTTCACCTGCGTGGCAGGACTAAGTTCCAAGAGAGCCTTGGCCTTTCTTTTTGAGTCTCTACATACTCTGGCAGCATTTCTACAATCCTCCCAATTAATCAGACCCTTTTTCCATATATTGTAAACCTTACTCTTACATTTGAGTTTTTTTCAGGAGCTCCCTGTTTATACATGCAGGTCTCCTGCCTCGTCTGCTCATTTGTTTGGGTTTTTTTTAAGGGAATACATTTATCCTGAGCTTGAAGGAGGTAATGTTTGAATATTAAACATCTCTCTTGGGCTCCCCTACCTTCTAGAGCCCTAGCCAATAGGATACTTCTAAGTAGACTTTTGAAGAGGACAAAGTTAGCCCTCTTAAAGTCCAGGGTACAAGTTTTACTTATTACCTTGCTTCTTTCCCTGATGGTATTAAACTTTAACATGTTGTGGTTGCTACAGCCAAGACTACCCCCAACTACAGCACTTGCAACCAGGACTTTTTTTGTTAATACAAGATCCAGCATCGCACCTCTCCTTGTTATTTCTTTAACCAACTGCCGCAGAAAGTTTTCATCAATGCACTGCAGGAACATTTTTAAATTGCTGCATGTTTTGTATCTATACATCAATCTCTAAATGATATGTTATTGTTGAGAGCACTCAATGCTTCCTACTAGAGACTGGTTTTCACATGCTATTTAAAATCAAGAGAACACTCAATGCTTTATACTAGAGACTGGTTTTCACGTGCTATTTCAAATCAAGATATCAGTAGTCTTAGGGGAATTTAATTTCCCAGTACCCTAAATGACAAAGGGGTTTTTTTTAGGTTGATAAATGTGTATTTCATACATTAAATTAAGTATCTTATTACATGGTGTAAAAGTTTAATGAAAAGATGTATGCTTTCTCTAATATATGAAACACGGTATCTTTGGAAAGGAAGAAAGAGGAAGTAAGGATAACAGTTTCTTATTCATGGATTTTACTGTCTTTGCATATCTTTCCTTATTAACACACATCAAATTTTATGATAATGAGTAGTAACAGCTTATGTATGAACTCTGGCTTTTGGTTTAAACATATTAAAAAGGACAGTAATTATATGTCTAATAACCAGTTGCTAAAATGAAATTTCTCTGAATGAGCAGGGAATTTTACATTGCTGTGAGGAAGTTATGGCAGCATATATTTCTCTAGATTTAAAGGAATGAAAACACACTTCTAGTCACACCTTTCAGTGGAAGAGGGAGTTTGGGGAAAATGGTCAGTCATCAAGCAAAGTCTGTTTCACTTATGTTGCTGCTGAAATATTGTATTATCTCTTCCCTGTGCTTGTGGCAATTTAGTAAAAGGCATAGAATTTGGCAAATAAGAACGAAACTAGTGAATTTTTTTACCATAACCTTGTTCTTATATAAAAGCATCAGTCTTCCTGTAGTAAAATGATTTTCTGCAGCTGAACAGCTGGACATGCAACAAACCTTTTGGAACAACATTAACAGAAATTTGTTTATATGTTGCCCCTCAAGCTAGCTGGAAAAGGCCACATAATTTCTAGGGAAAAGGATAAATAAAAAAATACTCTTTTTTTACCCATGAAACTGCCATTTTTTTTTAGTTAACTGAGGGATGAAAAAATACTAATTCTGAAAATACAAATATTTATGACTCTATTTGTTGTCATGGTGTTTTGAAAGGATTTCAGTAATCAAAATAGCAGTGCAAAGGTGATAATCTGAATGACTACAGTCATTTTGGGGTTTTTATAATTTTGCTGAGATGGTAGAAAATACAAAGTATCTTTGAACTCATTGGCTATATTTGTCTTAGTAATAAACGTAGCATGATGGGTGCTGACCTATGGAGGAAACCACTAGCTTCTGAGATCATGGTGTCTGTCTGACAGCACTGCTGAAGAGTTTAGCTCAAGATGTAGTGTGACCTCAGGGACAAAGTTCTTAACAATAGCTGGAGTTCACTGTGTGTACACATTCACGGAGCACATCCTCTTCTCTATTTTCATCCAAAAGTGTTTCAGTCATGTGCTCCAAGACCACTGCACATTTAAAACAGAGTATGGTATGTAGGAACAACTGGATTATCCATTTAGAAGATAAAAACTTACATGTCCATGCTACTTTACAAATTATCACCTAGATTGCCCTTATTCTCCTCGGTTGTTGCAAATTAAGTTTTAACAACTAATAAGAACAGGAGAATCAAGTTACTCTGAAAATTTTTCTGGATTAAGGAAAGACATCACAAGTGAGAAGACCAGAGTTAATCATGAATCAAACTACAGCCTAAGAATTATTTGTCCATTAATGATACCAAGAGTCTTCCAATTATGTAATCTCAGTTACACTTTTGCTCTGGGTCCTAATGTCAATCATGTTAGTCTTTTTTAGGAAGAAGATGGGGATGCAGAAGATAATTTTGATGTGTTTATAGAAATGCAAGTTCTCTTTAGGACAGTGAGATGTTGATGATGCGTCTTCTTCCTCCACTTTGTAAAATTACTTTCATATGTTTGCCAAAATAGTCTTCTTACTAGCTTTTTCCTTAATGGTCCTCAGTTCCACTTTTTACTGAAATTTACTGCATGTGATTTTACATGTGAAGGAGACTTACTCTTTGTTTTCTTTCCTACATTTAAAGTTGGTTGTACACAGATCCCTAGGTTACTTTCCTTTAATAAACCAGCAATTAATCGCCTGTGACTTGTGGTTACAGACCTGCTGTTTCGGCTTGGATATCCAAGGCCTTTGCATTCATCTTGTGATTGTATTTTTGGGCTCTCTGTTACCATCCCCAACAGGTCTCAAGTTGTGGTTCCTCAGTAAAAAGTTCAGTGTAAAAAAGTTTATGACAATTTTGTTTTACTTCAGTATAAATTGACAGTTCCTTGCTCTTGAATTTATTTAATACTTCTATTTGAAATTATTTCTTAGTTACTACAGATTAACACTGGAGAACAGATCTTGCCTTGAGATAATTTGGCATTATTTCATTGACTGATATTTAGTTCAGAAACTTACTGCATATTTGGCAATTGCTCTCTGATAGCTTGTCCTGTCAGTCCGCACATTTTAAAAAAATCACCAACACCACACACAAAACCAAACAGTTTAAAATTAATAATCAAAACAGTAAAACAAAACACTCTTCTTTTTTTATTTTTATTTTTATTTTTTTTGGTTATGACACCATATCTACTGGCAAAATTTTTGCACTTGTAACAGAATTTCTACTTCTTACCTAATATTAAGGTGATAATTGGATTCTCAGACTATTATCAGTTTAAGTTTTTAAAGAACTGTTGTAATTTCTGGATAACTTTTCATTACACATGTTTTATGTATAGCTTCATGTACAGCCAGAACAGAAGGAAATGTCTCAAGACATGCATTAAAAACATAAAAAAACTTTAAAAAGAAAGTGTGACCATGATCTTTCAAGGTTCAAATACCTTTCTGCTGACCTGCAGCAACAATCATCATAGGCTAACAGGTGGTGATCAGATCCTTCGGGTATTTCCCTTTTGTTTGTATATAATTTTTTTATGTTTGTACCTCACAGTGTTTTACTCCCCCTTTACATACTTAGCTATCTAAATTTTCCCTGACTTACATGTAATCTTGCCTAGACAACAAATTCACATTAACTCGTGTTAATGTATGCATATGCATAACTTGAAGTTAGAGGGATATGAAGTGTTATACTAATTATATGGGACTTGGATCCTAAATCATGAACTGTTCACATTATGTGCTTAGGTTATTTTCATAGCATGTCTGTGCAAATGCTGTAAGTTTAGAGCATCACAGTATAACAAAAAAAGACTATGACTTTTCTTTTTTAAATAGAGTGACTTCTCTTTTCTTTAAATATATAAATTAATGATTAATATAATTGTTATTCTTGCTTAATCATATGAAGGCATTAATATAATTTAGTGCAAATAATATGGTCTCAGTAGACTTATGTAACTGCCTCAGTCATAGCTTAAGCCCTACAAAGATAATTAAGATGGGTTTGTTTGTCATTTGCTCATGGCGGTAAGATTCAATCTGGAGTAGAAGAGTCTTGTTGTAAACATGACACTACTCTCAAAGTTCAGTGAATTAAGTTTAAAGACAGACTTCCTCATGGTCTAGGTACTGTAAAATTGCACATCTAATTTATTCTTTGATTGGTGCATGGGATGACTGATAACTAAGAAGGGCCATGAATCTTGGACATGTGGCTGTGATTTGAAGTTTATAATAAAAGTCAACTTATAAAGTAAATGAGAAGAGGACTTTACAAGCTGCAAAAGAGGTGTCTGTGTAATCTAATCTGTGAAGTTGCATTCAACTGCCATCAGTAACCCCTATTTGTTGCAACTTTTGATGTTTCCTCAAGGCCCTCTTATCTTCGTAGTGGAAACTGAAAACAAATACACATTGGTAGCACTGAAGTAATGGAAGTTTAAGGTATGAAGCTTTCTTAAAAACAAAACCAACACACAAATGATAAAAATTAAAAACAAAAAAACACAAAAAAAACCCAAAAAAACAAAAAACCCCAAAAAAAA
>JANVCC010010406.1:17014164-17032596 GCA_025345505.1 Todiramphus chloris collaris
TTTTTTTTTTTTTTTTTTTTTTTTTTTTTTTTTTTTTTTTCCCCCACAGCTTTCCAATATCTACTTACACATTTACTATCTAATCCATACATTATACCTTCTTTTATCTCCACACTGATATGGTGAGCTGTATGGCCAATTTACACACAAGCTTCTCTTGCTTCCTCCTAGACTACTTTTGGAGAAATCCAACCTGAACTGATTAAGATGATAACATTTTCTTCTTCTCAGGTTTTGGATAACAGGCCTGAGGGCAAACAAAGCCATCTGAAATCATTATGAACGGAGTATTGCCTGTATATGATTACATATATATGTATTCATGAGTCATGTGTTATTTAAGTTCCTTTGGTTTTCATGTGTTGATAGGGTTTGTTTTCTCATTTATTTGTTTTTTTACATAGTAGAGTATACAGATCTTTCTTCATATATAGGTGCTTAGCAGCTAGATTAGTGTATATCCACTCAGTACACCTGGATTGCACTCCAATTTTAGATTTAGATTACACCTTGATGGTTCATATGTGATAGGAAAAGAGGTATTTCATCCTTTACATCCAGTTCTACTGATTATATTTAATGAGCAGGTACCTACTGGTAACTGGGTCCTAAATATGGGACTGGTGAAGGCACTTCTTTGCATGTAGAAGACCCATAATAAAGTTGCAAGAAGTAAAATGAGTGTTTATAACAGAGATTTTCCCACAGAAAAAAAATCCAGAGACTAAACAGAGTAAACTGCATTTTTCCAAACACAAGAGTAGCTATTGTTCCTTCTGTAGCAGGAATGGATGAGCAAGGGCAAATCACCTTTGAGAAACAATGTCTCCTGTGAGTACTTCCTAGCAATACTCTGAATGTACTATCCAAAGGTCAAGCGTGGCCTTTCCTTTGGCAGTTAGCTCTTTTCTCTCCAGTGAGGGAAAGGGAAAGGGAAAGGGAAAGAAGGGAAAGAAGGGAAAGGGAAAGGGAAAGGGAAAGGGAAAGGGAAAGGGAAAGGGAAAGGGAAAGAAGGGAAAGGCAAAGGGAAAGGGAAAGAAGGGAAAGGGAAAGAAAGGGAAGGGGAAGGGAATAAGGGAATAAAGGAAAAAAAGACTGAAAAAACCCCAAAGAAGCATCTTCCCACATAACTGGTATCTCTGAAACATTCAATGAAAATACAGATTATGTGGATTTTGATCTTTTATTGTCTTCTCTTTAACTGTAAAAAAAACCCCAAAAAAACAAAAAACAACCAACCAACCAAAAAACCAAACCAAACCTAAACTAAACCAAACCAAACCAAACCACAACAATTAACCACACAGAAACACTCAAACAATTAAATGATACTAAACAAAGTAGTAGCTTGTACATTGTCAGGCATCTTGTTAACTTTAGAGGTGTGTTGATCTTGTGATAAACTCAGAGGAGAAACAGTAGAAAGTCACTCATTAAGTGTCCATTCAGAACTCATACTTGAAAGACTCCAAGGTAAATTTTCTCATGTCTGTTAAGCTGCTTGAAGGGATAATTAAGTAAAGGTTTTGTCCTAAAGAGCAAGATCAATTAGAGCTGGCCTGGCATAGGGTTTAAACTCATTAGAGCACAAGTACTATGTTCTTTTGCGAGTGCTTGCTGAGCCAATTAATGTCTGTGTACTACACAAGAGTAACTCCAGCAAATTTAAAAGATCTAAACACTGAAAATTACCAGAAGATATATCAAGATGGTATCTTTCCTTCCTGTCCTCAATGTTCCATGTATCATTTTGTTTATAAGTAATCCACTGTATGTAAAATTATCTTTGTACTTTAACCTAAACAACAGATCATACCAGAATTTCTAATTTTCAAAAGAAACAACCAGGAAAAATTAACTACAAATTTTCTACACAAATAGTTTCTGATTAAAACTATTCCCTTAACATAATCAAAAGTTTTTGTATGAAAAGTCAGACTTTCATCACAATTCTGAATTACACCAATACTGTCTGTGTCCACTTGCAAAAGGTTAAATTTCTGCTTCAAAGCCCTCTGCTATCACAGAATCATGGAATTATAGAATCATTTTGTTTGGAAAAGCCCTTTAAGATCATTGAGTCCAACCATTAACTCAGTACTGCTAGATCACCACTAAACCATGTCCATCAGCACCATATCCATATGTGTCCTAAATACCTCCAGTGGTGACTCCACCACTTCACAACTATTTCTGCTAAGAAATTTTCCTAAAATCTAACCTAAACCTCCCCTGGAATAACTTGAGGCCATATCCTCTTATTTGTTACTTGGGAGAAGATACAGACCCCTACCTGGTTACAACCTCCTTTCAAGTAGTTGTAGAGAGCAATAATGTGTCCCCATATCCTCCTTTTCTCCAGACTAAACAACCCCAGTTTCCTCAGCCACTTCTCCTAAGGCTTGTTTGTAGAAGCTTCACCATCTTCATTGCCTTTCTTTGGACATGCTCTAGCACTTTAATGTCCTTCATGTAATGACGGGTCCAAAACTGAACAGAGTATTCAAGTGCAAAATCAAGGTGTGAAACTATTCAGCATAGTTGCCCTTACCCCTTCCCTTCCCTACCTTCCACCTGCCCCACAGGGAAATCAAAAAGAAACAAAACAAAAAAAAAACCAACAAAAAAAAACAAAAATTAAAAAAAAACCCCACAAAACCAAAGTAGTTAGAATATTTTTACCTCTGACAAGGGTATCAGAATATTTATAACTTAGAACTAGAACCATCTAGTTTTTCTGGTTTATTTTCCCAAATATCTCAGCCTGAAGCAGGCAGAAAGCAGAAAACTTTCACATTGTGTGATTAAAGCTTAGAAAAATTGGAAAGAGTTAGAAATAGGATTTATTACGGAACACATTAGGCAATTTTACCACACATATTAGTGACAGTTCCCTTGTGCTAAAGTGTTTATTTTGTCTCAGTTTATATATTTTTAAACTTCTTCTACATAATTTTGTCAGATGTCAGAAAACTTGTGTCAGAGAACTATTACTTCTTTTCAGAAGTTTCATGCTCTATATATAGAAAAAAGAGCATGGTCCTTTCTGGAGTCCAATGTGAATTTTAAAGCAAGTATTATACCATTCAGCCAGCCATATAAAATGAATTCCTTATAGACTTACTGTCAGTGAAACTTCAAAGACTGTTTACATACAGGTCATTGCATAACACTAAGCATCTTTAAAACAGTAGCTAAGAAACATCTTCCTGAGGAAGTAGTGCTGGCTAGTGGATACTTCCCTTTACCATAACACATGCATATTCCTTCCTGCTTATACACACCTGGTGCAAAAAGACTGTGGGCAAATGGAAAAGTTGGAGCAACAGAAAATTTTGGGCAGAGAATTTGAGAGATTATCAGATTAAACTGGGAATATTCAACCAAACTGTCACTGATACTCATGGTATCCTGGGATGCACAACAATGTCCACAGATAATATTCAACCATTAGCATGATTGCTTTTTGTCATGTGTTATGCACTTATTTAAGGAAACATGTTTTCTGTTTCCTCCCTCTTCTTTGGAAAATGCTTGTTACTTTAATTTACACATTAAGTATGCTGGATCAAAAAATAAAATCAATGAACACTCACTGATCATCCAACATATTAGCTTTATATCATGCATGACCATTATGAAAATGATTTCAATTTATCTAAATTTTCCTGTCTAGATTTCTAGAATAGATATTGTGAGATGAGACTATCTTGTGAAACCTTGAATTAATTTATTTCTGGACACACCCAGGGTGCGTGATCAAGATAAAAAGCTTTTCTTTCAGTATTTTCAGTAGATGGTCTTTCATTCTTTATGAAAGAAACACAATTAAGTGTTCACTTATATCAAGTTATTAGGGTATTTTTTAAAATAAAAAGCCTCTTAATTTTTTGTTTAGATTGATTGTCCCCCAAAGAGCTTGTCAGAGATGGTGACAGAGGCTATGTAGTGTATGTTTCAACATTGCTGTACCAGTGTGGACAGACTTCAAACCACAAACTGGATGACGGTTGGACTGCAAGTTAGAAGTTCCAGTTTCAAATACAGAAGTAACTCTGAAAACTGCAACCTCATCCCTAGACATGCAACCAGACCCAGGGCTTGGAAGACTGAGGGGTCCAGAGATCCCTGGAGACCACCTAAGACCCCTCAGAGATGGTATTGGGCAAGCGTGCCACTGCCAGGGAGTGGGGTTTCGTTAAGCAAAACAGTTCCCGATAAAAGAGCAGAAACCACCAACATCGGATGGAACGTTCTCCCACCAGACCTGGAAAAAAATTGGACTGACGGGACACCTCAGATCCGTGGTGGTAGTTATTGTGACTGACCCTTTTTTTCCTTTCTTTCCTTTCTCTCTTTCTCTTTGCTTTGTGAACCTTTTGTTGGTCAAATAAAGTTACTTGGCACTTGACTCCATTTTGAGTCTTAATTCTGTTCCCAAGAATACGAGCAAAATCTCTCCCTGGTCTATGACAAGTGAGCAACAGACCTGTATTCTACACAAGTGAAAGAAATTCAAAATGGAAATAAAGAAGTTAGAATTCATTCTACACATGGAAGTTAGAACTCAGCTGTTAAGGAGTGAAAGATAATAGCTTAAAGGAATGAAACAATCTATGGACAAATTATTTCAGACATTGCTTTATACTGTATTGTCTACCATTATCATTACATAGCTGTATTGTTTTTACTTACAAGAAGTGAACTACAATCGTCACAAATTCTCTAGTAGTTGCAACATCTTAAATAATACCCTTTTTATTTATCTTTTGTTTATTTCAGAACAGGTATCTTCCAAGTGACGTTCAAAGTTTTACTTTTTTCAAAACAAGCAAAACCATCCCACCAATTATGTAGATTGAGTATACCCTCCCATGTGCTTTTTTTCTTCTTTTTCCCCTTGTGATGATAGTTATTCTGGATTTTTAGTGAACAGTAAGGATATTCTTATAAAGAGTTCATACCTGGGAAACTCCATGCTTTTTGATTTAAAATTCTTCAATTTCCTGGTTAAATTTCTAGGTTGCCTGGGTACGCCATCCAATAAGCTGAACAATATACCAGTAAGATACTCTCTTCCTCATTTCTCATGCCTGTACAGGAAGTCTATCCTTACCACATGATGTTGCATCTGCTTTAAAAAATGTGAATCAAACATTATCCAAGATGGAGTAAGCAGATCAAATTCCTTCTCATCGGTGAAGAAAATGGCATTTGCCTTTCTTCCTTCAGTTACTGAACAGAAAGGAGCAAGCTTGCAGTAGAAGTGGCTTTTCTTCTACGAGTACACCTTTAAAGCACTATAATCACTGTCTGTGTAGATGATTTAAGGACGGTGAATACAGCTACTCTAGAAAGTCAGTGGTATCCCTCAGCAGAGAGGTTATGCCAACCAGAAGAGCTGAAATAAGTTTCAGGTAGAAATAAAGAAGATCAGGGAGTTCATGATGTGTGTGGTGCCCACTTGATCCTGTTGCTGAGAACCAGAACATTCAACAGAAACTCTTGAAAAAACTCTTCTGTGTATGCTAAAACAGTGCTGAGAACACTGGAAGTATTGCACCTGTTGCTATCAGAATTCGACAGCTCTGAAACCAGCCATTTAAACATAAAGCTAGCAGCAGAAGGAAGCTCCTTTCCACTCTGTTTCCTTCCCTTCCCCAGTGTGTCATGCCTTGATATAAAGAAGAAAGTTTTACAATGAGGATGACAAAACGCTGGAACATGTTGGCCAAAGAGATTGTACATGTCCTGTCCCTAGAAGCATTCAAGGTCACATTGGACAGGGCTTTGAACAACCTGATATAGTTAAAGATTTCCCTGATTACTACAGGGTTGTTGGGCTAGATGACCATTAAAGTCCCTTCCAACCCAAACCATTCTATGATTCTGTGATTCTATAAAGTGCATCATTTTAAGGTCCTTCACACGAGACAAGGTAAATCAGGCACACCTTTAGTCACCTTTATTTCTTGCTCTCCTCTTCAGTTTTATGTAGGGATTGATAAGAGAAATAGATGACAGAAATAGTTGTTATCTAGAAGTAGTTATTCTAATGCCTGCAAGGACGAAAACCAGCCAACACTGCCCCGACCTTGAGGAGATAAGACTAAGGATGAGAAAAGCAGAAGCACCTGGCACCCTACCCAGACCCCCCCCATACAAAGTCTAACAGACATGGGTTTAGTTTTGGACTTAAAATTTCATTCTTAGAAATTTTTTTTCTGGTCTTCATCTCTTGTATCAAAATGGATTATAGTATTTTAAAAATGTATTGCCTATGTATGTGTTATGGTAAATATCATGTACTTTTAATTATTTACAAGATACAATGAAAGAAGAAAAAGTGGGGTTTGATGTATAGGTATATTCCTGTGAGCTGTGGTTTTATGAAGAGAGGTAAAAAATGAACAGGAGGTGGGAAAATGGTTGGATAATTTCTATTAAATTAAATTCAATTAAACAAGGACAGGTGCTTGCATCAAAAATGCACCAGAGCAGATTCTGTTTTTTTCAGTTAACTAGTTTTCATGGAGATTTTGAGAAAGCCAGACCTGGCCATTCATCTGTTGAGCTGTGTTTGAAATTATTTACCTTTGCAATGAAGAAAGATCCAAAACAAAAGTAAAGTGTATACAATTTTCCAAAGAGCATATGTTAGAAACCCGTTATTAACATAATGAAAGGAGTAGTTGTAGAATAAATTGTGGACACATCCTGTAAGAGACAGGGATGGATTTTTTTTTTTTTTTTCCCATATGAAATGCAATGAAACAAAGGATGTGAACTGTGTGAAACTATCCACTCACACATTCTGTTGCAAGTCATCTGAGAGACAGGTGTTAAGGCACTTCAGAGTTAGAAAAAATGTATGAGCTGCATCATACTGCTTATGTCATCATCGAGTCTGAGCGAGCAAGTCCCTCTAGGTTTCTACATTGTAGATCAGATGGTGTCATTTACTAGCAGATTTTTTTCCATCAAATTGAAAATAAGAAGGAAAAATACAGAAAACTTCTATGAGGAAAACAAAGATGAAAGACATGGTATGCGTTTCACTGTTCTTAGACCATTTTAGCACTGGAAGGCATTAATATGAAGACATTTCTGTTTTGCTTGTTTTATGTAAACGTACAATTTAGGAAGCTGAAAAACATGTTTCTTTATGGAAACTTTCATAAGGGAAGCCTTTTTTGTGTGTCTGTGCCTTTTCTCATTCTTTGACTCTCTTTGTTTCTGATTCTTCCTTTGTTAAATACATTTACTTAAAACATCTAATTTTTAACAAATATCTAGTTTTCAACAAAAGAGAATAACACACCTGAAGTTCTACTAACCAAACCAGCTTGAGGAATTCTTCATGGCTTGAATGACCTATCTGCTAAAAAATAATTAAGTAAAACATGTAATTTTGTGCTTCAAGAAACCAAAAGAAGGAAATCAGAAGGAAGTTTCTGTTTTGCACTGACTTGTATAATTGACTAGATGCATTCTGGGGATTAATATTAGGGTTTTCGTACAACAGATTTTTAAAATTCTATCTACTGGAGTGAATGCTGAATGTCACTTACAATTCCTTGTTTTCAATAACTGAAATTTGATATTTTTGAAAAAAAATCAAAACAGTAATCAAGGCTCTGTTTAATATCAATAGAGAGAAAAGAGCTTTTCATGTCTTCTGATTTACACTGAGGTTTTTAGTTAATGGTCTAGAGTCCATTTATTACCAATAAGGAGAAACAGGCAGTTTAGGAGTACAATTAATTTAATCCTGATTTAGCTTTCTCACAAAGATGATTTATTTCCTCAGAGTTCATTACTCTTTAGTTAGTTACTCTATACTGACTAGAAAGAAGTACTGCTTTCAGATGTATCAAATTTGTAGATTTTGAATTCTAAGAGAGATCAACTGCTTATGCTGAATAAAATTTCACTGAGACACATGCTAGAATAATGCTCAAGTAAAAGCCTCTTCAGTAGAGAACTGTTCTTGTCATGTGTGACTTTGCAATAGACATATTTAGGATACTCTTTAAAGACTCCTTTATTGTAAAACATTCATGAGAATTTTCATATTTCCCTCTGCCACAATTTCCCAGAAGAAAGTGCTTTCTATTAAACAAGAGAAACTGCAACTGTGTTAGTATGAGAATTTTTTGCTATGATATGCAAAACTAAAAGCAGTCCATCTCTCTTAGAATTTTAGTTAATTGATTTCTATTAAAGACTGAAGAAACAAAACATAAACTTGCTGTTTGTATCAGGTGGTTTAATTTCCTTGGCAAAAACAACTCTAGTATAGAAATAAAACTGTCTTCTATATATGAGCATACTCTGATTTAGCTAGTTCTTATATTTCTTTCCTGGTATCAATTTAGCTATCGCAGTCTTCCTAGTTGTCATTAAAATGCAAAACTTGATCAGTATTTCACAGAGGTAGTGAAAGTAGCCTGCTTTTTTGACTTAAAAGATGACAGAAACCGTTTTGTGTAGTCATTTCAAACTACTCAAAAGGTTTCCATGTGAAAGTTTCAATTTCTATAAAAAATCCTTATTAACTTCAAATAGATATGCTCTGATGTGTGGATATTTTCCACATCCTTTTGTAGGATAAAAAAAAGAAGATGTTGAGGCAGAAGGGTGCCGGAGAAGAAAATGAGACAGATTCATTTTACAACTACATAGAATATTTTAAAATTCATCAACACATTACATTTCTGAAACTAATTCTATTCCAATGATTGATCTTCAAATTTAAATCATTCTTTTAACATATTTTCCTATTTTATTTCAGAATTCAATAGTATAGTCTACAACTATATATTTTTCAAATGTATAGTCTGCCTTCCAAATTCTTCAAGACAAGATCACACACTTCAAAGGATATTTTTTCTGTCTAGTAGTTGCTTTGCTGTCTTTCCTTAAGTCATGAAGCTTTTAATATAACTAATTTTTTTCAACATGGTCTTCTCACCAGTACGCAAACCACTCATTTCTTGAGAAGCATGTCCAGCAATAGTCTGCAGGCTATATCTACTGTTTCTCAAGCTTTCTACTTTACCCTTGAGTCATTTTTAAGAATATTTTCTCATATATTTAAAATCCAGTATTTTAAATTTCAGTATCTCTTTCCTGTACCCTTGAGTAGTTACAATTCATGTAAGTTTTTTATGTTTTCAAGAGAAGACAGTTACAGTACCATAAAACAATTACTTCTACTGAATGTTGTTTCTGAATACACCCAAAATGTTTTCAGCTCATCATTTGCAGCATACACGCTTCTCTGTCCCGTCTCCTTATGTATTTCTATTCACTTTCTGTATTTTATTTATCCACTGGAATTCTGTCAAATTTGCATTGGCCACTTGGGTAAAATGCTAACTCTGTTAAAGCCATTTCGTTTTAGGGACGAAACAATTTAACAGCCTCTGATGAGTCAGTTCAGCTGTTTGTGTGAGTGTTCCTTGTGTTGTTTCCATGAAAATGGGTTTCATTAGTGCAGATCTACTATTTCAAATTTTTAGGTTAAGACTGTTTTGACAGGCAAGATCTAGTAAGTGATATATATGCAGCACATATGGACAGATTGGAAGACAACACAACCTCTGAGATCATAGAGTCCAAACATACACCCAACATTATCATGACCACTAAAGCATATAATGAAGTGCCACATCTACATGTTTTTTGAACACCTCCAAGGAACATGACTCCACCACCTCTCTGGACAGCCTGTTCCAATGCCTTACCACTATTTCAGTACAAAAATTTTTTGAAATATCCAATATAAACCTCTCCTGGTGCAACTTAAACCCATTTCCTCTTGTCCTACCACTAGTTACTTGGGAGAAGAGACCAACACCCACCTCACTACAACGTCCTTTCAGGTAGTTCTAGACCTTATTGTTCAATAAGGTGTCCCCTCAGTCTCCTCTTCTCCAGACTAAACAATCCCAGTTCCCTCAGGCACTCCTCTTATGAAATGTTCTCCAGATCCCTCACCAGCTTTGTTACTCTTCTCTGGATGTGCTCCAGCACCTCAATGTCTTATACTGCAGTGCCCAAAACTGAACACATACTCAAGCTGTGACCTCACCAGTGCTGAGTACAGGGGCACGATCACTTCCCTACTCCTGCTGGACATACTATTTTTGATAGAGGCCAGGATGCTGTTGACATTCTTGGCCACCTGGGCACACTGCTGGCTCATGTTCAGCTGTCTGTCCACCAGCAACCCCAGGCCCTTTTCTGCTGGGTGCTTTCCAACCACTCTTCCCCAAGCCTGTAGAGTTGCCTGGGGTTGTTGTGGCCGAAGTGCAGGACTTGGCACTTCACCTTGTTGAACCTCATACAGTTGACCTCAGTCCATCGATCCAACCTGTCCAGATCCTTCTGCAGAGCCTTCCTACCCTTGAGCAGGTCAACATTCCTACTCAATTGGTGTCATCTGCAAGCTTACTGAGGACAGCCTTGATTCCCTCAACCAGATCATTGATAAAGACATTAAACAAGCATGGCCACAAAAATGAGCCCTGGGGAACACCGCTAGTTACAGCCATCAGCTGGATTTAACTCCATCCACCACAACTCTCTGGGCTTAGTCATCCACCCAATTGTTTTAACCCAGCAAAGAATACATGAGTTGAAGCCGTGAGCTGGAAGCTATTCTAGCAGAATGCTGTGGGAGATGGTATCAAAGGCTTTCCTGAAGTCCAAATAGACAACAGCCACAGGCCCTCTCTCATCCACTAAGCAGGTCACCTGGTCATAGGAGATCAGGTTGGCCAACCAGTTTGAGTTCTATCTGGATTTTTGCCTTTCTGGTGTTCTCTCTGAATAACCTAACTAGATCCCTGTACTCTTCTTGAGTTGTCTGCCACTTTTCCAAAGGAGGAAAACTCTAATTTTTTTCCAAAGTGACAGAAAAAGCTACCAACTCAGCCAGGCCAGTTGTCTTCCCCACTAGTTCCTATTATGACAGATGGGGATAGCCTGCTCCTGTGACTAAGACTTCCTTCTTGAAGAATGTCCAGCCCTCCTGGAACCCTTTGCCCTTCAGAACTGTCTCCCAAGAGACTTTTGCAACCACTGTCCTGAACAGGCGAATGTCTGCTCTCTGGACATTCATAGAGCAGTTTCACTCACACCCTTCCTTACTTCACAAAGAAGTCTATCATTTCATGGTCACTGAGCCCAACACAGCCTCTGACTACCACATCACCCACCTGTTTATGAACAGCAGGTCTACCAAGTACCTCCCCTGGTAGCCTTATTCACCAGCTGTGTCAGGAAGTTATCTTCCACATACTCTAAGAACCTCCCGGACTGTTTCCTCTCTGCTGTGTCATATTTCCAGCAGACATCCAGTGAAGTGAAGTCTCCCATGAGAATAAGGGCTGGCAATTTTGAGACTACTGCCAGACACAGAATTCTTCATCTGCCTCTTCATCTTGCTTGGATGGTCTATAACAAACACCTGACAGGATGTCTTCCTTACTGGTCTTCCCCCTCATCCTTATCCTTACAGACTCAACCACACCATCACAGTCGTTTTGCTCTATAAAATCAAAACACTCCCTGACTCACAAAACCACCCCACCGCACCTTCTTCCTTGCTTTTCCCTTCTGAAGAGCTTATAGTCATCCATTGCAGCCCTCCAGTCTTGACAGTCATCCCACCAAAAGCAAAGTTAGCAGAGGATGCTTTCATTCCATCAACCTCTGGATTATGGGCCCAGCACACTTTTGCTGTACCACTCTGCTCCTAAATGCTCCCAGACACTCTACTCCTTATGCATTGGCGTAAGTGTAGATAGACTGTTGAGAGCTTTGATGCTATACTACAGCACATCTAAGAATTTCTAGCTCATATTATTTTCCTGTCAGACCTTTTCTCCACGTTGGGAACCAAAAATAGGTCTATATTAGCCACAACCACTTACAACCACAGAAGCAACTTTATATATGTATTTATATACATATATATGTATAAAATATATATATTTTTATATATATATTTTATATATATGTATATATGTATACATATATATACATATATATGTATTTATATACATAAGTGTATATATACATACGAAGACATTTCCTCAGAAACATATGACTGTAATAATAATTTCATTCATTAGAATGAATACACTGTCTTCTTTGAACACTATGTTGAAGAAAACAAGGCATGAGCGGTCCAAAATCATCAATATAAGCAGACAAAACGGCTGATTGCAAAACTGATATTTATGTTAAATCAATGATTTTTTCATCATTTAAACATAGTGGGATATGGGACAAACTGTAGAAGGTGTAATCATTTGTTGGTTATTGCTGTTTTTATCAAATCTGTCTTCTCGACATAATAAATGTTTTACCTTCTACCTAAACAGAGAATACTCTATAAAATTCTAAATTATTGTAGATAAAAAAAACAGAATAATACTCATGAAATAATACATTATCAATTCTTTAGGATTAATTTTAACACTCATCTTTGCAAATCTGTGTTCCTCATCATGCAATTAG
Organism: Todiramphus chloris collaris; assembly: GCA_025345505.1. Taxonomy (NCBI): domain Eukaryota; kingdom Metazoa; phylum Chordata; class Aves; order Coraciiformes; family Alcedinidae; genus Todiramphus; species Todiramphus chloris. The sequence continues at coordinate 17,026,696 of JANVCC010010406.1, forward strand.
AAACAAACAAACAACAACCAAAAAAATGTATTACAGTAAAGTCTTTATTGTGAAGTATAATTCATCCCCAAGAGTTAACTTCTGAGAGATATTTATGGAATTAAACTACCTTCTTCCAGATCTACTTAGGGTGTTCCAAAACTAAGCGGTGAGCTGATCTATTGAGAAGTTAGCTCAGCAACAGTATTTTCTTCCATCTAGTCCCTCTTTGGCTTATATAGGTGTTTACTATCCCATTCAAAGAATGTCTGTTGCCTCAGAATTTTTAAGTAGGTTATGTCAATTGCACCTTAAATTCCAAATAGCATAAATCATGGTAAACTGTTGACCTTTTCTGAGAAAAGAATGTTTATATTTGTAGGGTTTGATTCTGTTTGCTTCACTCACAGAAACACACCAACACATATGAGGCTAAAGCAGGTTTCTCAACATCTTAATTCTGATGTCTCACTCATTTCTCTATTGCACTGTGAAGGCTTTTCCTTCAAAAAGTGTTGGAGGAAAGTGAGAAATCTGTGGGGAATGTGCATGTGCAAATACATGCTGGGGGAGGGAGAGGAACCATTACAAGCTCATTAACATAAATAAAAATGTGTGACACTCTTTTCCCACTCCTGCCAGCATAAGGCTAGGAGCTGTCACTGAGGGGAGACAGGAAGAACCTGGAACTGCTGACAGGGTGGAATAACTCACACCAACATCTGAGGTCTGGGTGTCTCTGATGATCTGATATGGTCTTCTGACTTTTGCAAAGGAGTCAGTAAATCTCAGCCACTCACTAAGGAGTATTTGGAAGTAAAGCACATTTAAATTAACTAAGTTTCACTTTAGAGTAATTTGCTATTATTAGACTATTGTAGTAACAGAGAAGCTTTAAACAGCAGGTCATAATTCTAGAGCAGAAGCTTAAGTAAGATGTGGTAATTAATCTCAGATGAGGTGCTTTGTGTATTGACTTCAATGTACCTCAGACAATAACCTGCTTTTTGATATTGTTTGGACATATCCTACTTGCAGTAAATTTTTTTAAAGATTAAAAGTCAGAAGTGAGGCCATTACACTCCTAGACACTCAAATTAAAGCTAGGCTTAATTTTGGTGCAGCATATTTATTCATAATTCCAAAACATCTTTACAATATAGATGATAAGCACACTCACTTATTCGTAGTGAAGCCATATGCAATGCAGGCTTATTGTAAAACTCTCAATATGCTATCTTCAAATGCCATTTTTAGTTGGGAACCACAAAGCACTTTGCATTTAAATCAAATATTATTGCACAGGGACACAACATATATTGAATATTTCTGGTTTATCATGGTAAAACTGTTAGTTTATGTGAAAAACAACCTATTTCAACACAAAGAGAGGAGCATGGAGGAAAAAAGATAGGTCAGGGAGCCTAGATAACACCACCACCACTGTGAAGAATCCCAGGGGCACCAGACATAAACCCCAATCCCTCCCTAAGCACTACCCAAAGTGTCCCAGGGATCTTTTATTCCAGAGGCTGAGCAGCACACAGAACCATGAGACCCTGTGGCCTCTCTGTGTCTTACCACAAACCAAGAGTTCACTGCCTGGGTGCATGGGACACTTCATGGAATGCGGGGGCTGGAACAAGGCTTATTGTGGAATGTTTAGGGAAGGAATCAGAGGCAGGAGACATGGGGATCAGGATAATTTGAAGAGGAGCAAGCATGAGAAAACAGAGTGAAAAGGGGATATAACAAGCTGGACAGGGGCAAGCAGGAGCTGCCCATGTGCTTGTGCATCCATGCCCTGCACCCAATTGGCATGGTCTGCCCTGTCTTGTTTCTGATCTACATTTCTGTTTCTCAGGCAAGGAGCCCTGTCCCATGCATGCAGAAGGGCAGGTGGTGGCTGAGATCGAGGACCAAGATCTGTGTGTCTGTCCTGGCAGCCACTGGAGCCAGTGTGCATTCATGTACCAGTGTGTGATCACCAGCAAATGTGCAGTCTGACTAGATGGGGAATAGGGTAAGCAGCCAAGGCTCAGGCTGTTGGTGCACCTGAGGGTGAGGCATTTGGAAGGCTTGGCTTCCAAAAGGACCAGGAATCCAAGCCTAGTGCTGGAAGGACTGTGAGGATGGGGATCATCCGAGACACCTGGTGGGGGAGGATGGTGGTGTATTCATGCATGTGAGAGATTCAGGAGGATTCAGGGGAAGTTATTGGACAGACCATGTGTCTAAACCCAGATGCCAGGGGATTCACACTTATATGTATGTGTGTGTGTGTCATTTTGAGGGGCTTTATACCAGTGTCAAGGATGAGGATGGGTCTGTGTCCTAGTGTTTGCATGTCCAGGATTCAGCAGATGGGGACACTGGGATTCAAGGGTAGCTACGGGATATACTGAGCATCTGAGTCCCACTGCTGGAGGGATCCACCTTGTACTTTTCATGTACATGTATGGATTCCCACTAACTGACCTTCAGCCTGACCAGCCAAAGAGGGAAATAGGATGAGGCTATAAGTGCTATTTGTACGTGTCTGCAGGAGTGGTGGTGTTTCTGGCTTCTCTGTCTATGTAAATATATGTGTATTGCAGATGTGTGTTTCTACATGTGCTTACTGGCATCATATGCTCACACTCACCTTCAGCCATCTGCCATATTTGGCAAGTCCTAACAAAAAAAAAAAGGCATGCAGAGTCTATTGGTAGAATACTACATCTGGGGTTTACATAAAAATGATATAACTGACCGATGTTTTGAATTTACATTTCTTACAGTAGACAAAGAATTTTCTGAGAGATTTAGTTTCAACAAGAGTTACATCAGATCTTATATTGCCAGACTACCTGTGTAACACAAGCCTCACAGTGTCCCCAGTTCCACAAGAGCCATTGTGACTGTATGTAAATGAGAAAGTACAGTTGCACTTAGGATCTTCAGATGCAGAAGCAAATAAGATTGTCATATCCTATGTGATGTTACGACAAAGTAAGAGTACAAATTGACCTCTTTCATAGGCCATAATTTCCAGTGAAAGGTGATTTGACTGTATGCAAAATTCAGATGACAGGAGTCACTCACTCCAGACACTCAAGAGATCCACATCCCACTGCAACACACACCTACATCAGAGCTACATTCAAATTACAGCAGAAGTGTTACAGGCTATCTGAATTTATAATATAGGGGGAAAAAAGTCCATTATTTTTTTTTCATTAATAAAACCAAAAAAAGAAACCCAAATCTTAATTTTTTAAAATGACAAAAACTTTAATAAAATAATTTCCTTTTTGGTGAAGAAGAAACAGAATTATAGAAGGAAATTAAAGAACATACTCTAAAATACACACATCTCCTTTGTAAAAGCATTTGCTAGAACAGCAGCAGAGGTCCTTTTTCCTTTCTTGAGCTATCTTCATAGCTATGTTAGTAGAAAGTGGATGAATAAAAAGTTAGAGTGTAGGCATTTAAACTGCCTATGGAGAACAACATATATGGTACCACTAGGTATCCAGTTACTGAATTGCCTAAATTTAGATCCTTTAGATTGAAAAGTGCCCTCAAAGTAAAATTATCTAACAAGCGGAAAGATGAAGCCAAAAAGTGCAGAAATAATGGTGCATCTGCCAGAAGCAAATGCAGTACCAAGGATGATATTGATGATGACACCCCTAATTTATTTTGTAGAAAAATTTAGACTAAGAATGGAAATTAGAATAGGATGTGTCTATTTTTATTACATCACTCAACAATAAAATGTTACCCTAGGCTATGAGCATGCAGTTAGTAATTTTAGTCTGTGGTTCAGTCCAACTTGTAGTCAGGGTTCACTCAAGTGTTGTAACTTCTATATGTAATATATGTATGTATAGTTATAAATATGTATGTGTATATACACATGCATGCATATGTGCAAATAAATATATATAGTATAAATACACAGTGTACATATTACATAGATGCTGTGTGTTTTATATACATAAATATTCATGCAGGTGCTTAAGGGTTTTTGTAAGCATCCATGTACACAGTCGTATAAGTCAAGAATTGATAAAGACGATCCTTTTAAGAGAAACATTACTGAAATGTCAGAAGCTACACACGTTTTATCCTATACCACATGACTCAGTCCTTATGTGACAATGAAAAAAAAAATGTGCCTTTGTACATCCATTGTCAAAATCTAGCTGAGTACACCAGCCCCGCAATTATCATCTGGGAAGCCATGCAATGTTGCTTGAGGAAATGCATACAATATTTGGTCTGTTTTGGGTTGTGCTATAAGACAATTTGTATTAAATTCTTCCCCTAATGATCATATGCTGTGTAGTCTTCCATCAGAAGCACAAAGAGAGAAGTATAGAATATTTTTGCAGTATTTTCCCTGTCATGTTACCCACAGCTCTAGCAGCTGGATCTACAACTATTTGCCTCATTTGAGTTTACAGACATGCTTTCCTGCTGATTTTGTGCATTCCTCTTAAGTTGATAGCAGCAGCTTTCACAAATGTTGTTCCTTTTAAAGAAAATTTTCAAAGGTAGGCAACTGAGAATTAAATTGTTAATTCAGACTAAATCTGGACTAGTTTCCTCCACAGTTGTCCACATAGCTGGTGTGAGAATATTTAAAAAAAACAAGTGCCCCAATGGTATTGTTCATATGTCCTTTTTGTTATATAGGCAGAGAATACATGTTACACCAAATAAATTTACAATCTTATATATCCCAAGGAACTCAGATCCTGAAAGCAGCATGCTTGCGAAGAGCTAAACAGAAATCATTTCAGTACAGATTAAATCAGTTTATCACAGGTGGCACAGCTGAATTCCACATTCTATAAGTGCAGAAGTATTGTGTTTTATAATACAAGCCTGTATTACATGTCTAGGCCAGAAAACAAGTATCAGTTTTCTACCTACCTTCCATATTAGATACTGTTACCATCAGCCTTGAACTCTCCCCTCTTTGATATGTGACAAGTATATATAAGTCTTCTGTCCTAGCATGGACTTAAATACTTACTGACCTAAATATCAATAAGGTTGAACATTATTATAAGTAGTAGTCTACATTTACAGCAGAGATCTATTGGATTTAACACTCAGAAGATTTAATCCAATGAATTGTCTAATGTGAAACAGATTTTAAATCTTAAATACTTGCCAATGCCTTCATATTCTACATATTTTATATATATATATATAGGATCTAAAAATCTATGAGTCAGTATGTAATTGTTAATGCCAAAATACACTGGAAGCTAAGAGCTGGCCTATAAAACATACTCATATAAAGTTAGCATTTACTTCAAGGAGGGGTTTTAATGGAACTGCTTACGTCAGTAAGTACTTATCAGTGTGAGTTAGGGCTCCACAATCTGGCCTTTTAAAGAAAATTGTTTCTCTGAGTTTCAGGTGGCACATTATGCAAGCCTGTACTGCAGCACCTGCAGCACATGATATAGAACAACATATGCTTCTCTTACAGCACCATTTATTTAGAAATAACACACAACACATCTGATGCTAAAAAGAAGAACAAAACAAATCAACACATTTGTTTTCAGAACAACCAAATATTTTAAGACCATGAATTTTTCACTGAGGTTTTGAGGGGTTTGCTTGGTTTTGTTTGGGGCTTTTTTGAGGCAAAGGCAGTAGTGGAAGGGAAAGAATATGCTCTGTAAGTTTTTTTAAAACATTTGTTATAAAGCCATGCTTCAATTAAATCAAATAAAACATTTGGGTAAAATAGGATTTTCTGAAAACTTTTACCACATAACTAATGGTTATAAAACCAGAACTTTATGTTTCCCTGAGGTGTTAACATCAAAATTAGCAGCAGAAAATACTGTGTGCCTCTGCTTGAAATGCTGCTTATGACTATCTTTTTTTTTTTTTTTTTTTTTTTTTTTTTTT
>JANVCC010010406.1:17037655-17067571 GCA_025345505.1 Todiramphus chloris collaris
AGAAAAGAATTAAAAAAAGGGATGCCATTGTCTCTTGAAACTGGGTTATCCTGGAATATCTTGTTCTTAGATTTTTTTTTTTTTTCCCTGTAAAATATACCAAAATCCTGTGAAGTCCTAAGTCTAAAGGGAATTAAACAAAAAGAAGTCCTAACCATTTGCCTCTGTTGAGCATGGGAAGTCAGTCCCTAGAAAAGAACATTGTATTATCTCAATAAAGCTTGTGACTCAAAAACTAACAGTATGACAAAACACCATTGCATTATTACAATGACCTCTTTATTTCCTCACTACTAATTTGAGCCTGAATTTTGAAAAGAGCAACCAGAAATGTTCTTTCCTTGCATTCTGTTTCCAGAAGCTAGTAATTCATGCTACATGTACACCATCGATTCCCTTATACTCATTTGGTGGTACTTTTTGTCTGCCATCTGTATACCACTAGAACTCCTAAGGAATAATTTATAGGATACATATTTTTCTTCCACAACAGAAATATCACTAGCCTACATATCCTCTGTAGTGTCTAAGTACTTACTTTATTCTTCTCTGTGCTTCACAGCTGTCAGCTAGATTCATAACCCTTGCTAAACTTTGTCTAAAATCTTGTTCTAGCTTTCTTCAATATAAAAGTTAAAATACTGTAGAAAAGCATCTATTTGATGAGACGTCACCTGATCATATAAAATAATACCATTTTGTGGGATTTCTTGGCGTTTTGTTTTTCCAAGTGGGGATTCTCAGTTGCATGAACATTAAGGTATTTGTTTCTGAAATGTATTAATTGAGGTGTGCTGCTCTGAAAATTTTGACTTCCATCAAGATCACCTTTCCTGATCTTTTTTGTGTCATTGCACATTTTACATAGCACCTATATACCTCAGAAGTGACCACATGCACCAACACACACACACATACAATCACAGAATGAATTTCTTTCACAGATCCCTGACAACTATTAGAAAATGGAAATCAACCCAATTTTTCACTGTAGTAGACTGGAACATGTGCAACAAGACTATGTACATATCTCTGAGCACTGTAGCAATGTAAATTAACTAGAAGCATATTTACAAGAAATGCTGTAACAAAGATCTCAGATTTTCCAAACTTTAGTCGTTAAGGGGGATTAGTTTGCTTCATTTACTCAAAGAGAGACTCCTAGAAAGTCAAAGTATCTTTTAGCACATGGTGCTAGTTGTGGAGTGGTTTCCTTTGAGTCTGCCATCTTCTAGCACTGGGGTTAATGTGTTGTTTGTGATGAAATTAATTTACATGAAGAGAAGCTATAAATATTTTTAATAGTAAGACCACTCTTCCATTAGGTAAATTTAATTACAAGCACTTGGCAGTTCTGTAGATGGGTCCAGAATCAATGGGCTGAGACCTATTGTATGAGGTTCAACAAGGCCAAGTGCCAGATCCTGAACTTTGGTCACAACAACCACAGGCAACACTACAGGCTTGGGAAAGAGTGGCTGGAAAGCTGGCAAGGGATGTGGGTATGTTGATCAACAGTTGGCTGAATATGTACTGGAGTGTGTCCAGGTAGCCAAGAAAGCCAGTAGCATCCTGGCCTGTATGAGAAATAGACCAGCAGGACTAGGGAAGTGATTGTTCCCCTCTACTTAGGACCAACCTCTACTTAGAACCAATGAGAGGCTGAATCTTTCCAGAGAGAACTTGGCTGTATAGACTTGAAAGTCTAAATACTTAATAAAATCAAATAAACTTTGAGTAAGGGACAGTATTAATTTCTGATAGTTTTAATATACTTTAATACCTCTATACACCAGTAAATGTGCAAATAAACTCAATTGATGAATAGAAGGAAAGACATTTGAAGCCAAAAAAATCCTGTAAAATTTTATACATTTCCAAATATCTTAAAGTTGGCTTTACTGATTTTTTTTTTTCATTGTCAGATGAATGTACTTCACCTGATACCATCAGATATAATAAAGCATTCTATTATCAAATAAGCAGTTCTCACACCTCTTGTCAGAAATTGTCTTGCTTTAATAACTGATTAAGTTATCTTCTGTGTACATTTGTAATGGACTTTGTGTGCTTTAAACTGAAGTATGATCCAAAATATACGGTATTATTTGCATATATGGGAAAATAGAGTGTCTTTCACCTTATTCTTGTACCTATTGGAGTGTTACAGAAATTAATGTTTTAGCATTTTATTTCCAAGATGTTATTCGTATTTCCTATAGCTGTCACCATTTATCATGTATATCATATAAATGTGGGGTTTTATTTTTTTGTTTGCTTCTGAATACCATTTCTTGCCATATACTTGAGAGGATCAAAAATTATTTTAGTTTATGTAGAGAAGAATCTGCTCCATTCTTTTAGAGTCATATATTGTAAGCATTGTTCTTGTCTAAATGCAATAGGTTTTTAACTGGTGTGATTACTACAGTTAAGAAGTGGATACTACACCTCTTCAGTCTATTTAATTGGGAAAAAAATAATTCATTTGTGGTAAATTACCTTATTTGTTGCTGTTATTTTTCATTTTATTGGAAGATAAAATAATGTTTTTGAGGCTAGACTGGTTGTCACTTCCAGTTATTGTAGGTGAATGTGATATGGCATGCAAAATTGCACACCATGTTGTTACAACCAGAAAAACAATGGGTATCACCACTGTAATGATTGGTAAAAATTTGGTGTTTGATACTGAAATCAGTTACCTACCAAAGATGTCTTATGGCAGAGGCTTTTCTAGGAAGAATCTAACAGAGCCTACTGACTCACATTCAATCAACATATATAAAAATGAAGAGGCTTCAAGGAAATATAACATCACAGTATGTATTTGTGTGTTTCAATCCACATAAAAACTTTTTAGGAGTGAAAATGGTGTTTGAAATTCACAGGAAAGAATAAAGATAAAAGGTGTCTTTCACTATGTATGTGGTGATTACATACAGGAATGAAGTTCACTCATTGCACGAAGAGCAAAATAGTGTTACTTGTAAAAATGGAAATATGGGGAAAATCAGTGTGAGAGAGAAAACACTGAAAATCCTTGGAGAGGAAAAAAACAAACAAAAAAACCCCAAAAAACAAACAAACAAACAAAAAAAAAACCAAAAAAAAACCAAAAAAAAAAAAAACCAAAAAAAAGAAGAAGAGAGATTTTACATTTTCAAAATCCAGATTGTCATAACCATCATAAATGTTTGACTGAGATCATTGAAGAGAAAAATAGAACAAAAAAAGGAATCAGGTATAGGGGCCATTTAGCTGTGAGAAGAGAAGAAAATAACCCAAGAATGACTTAGTATATTTAGGACATCAAAGAGCTCTCTGTGGGAAGCTGAGTGATATGGCACAAAACTATGATAGCAGATGAGATCATGAGGATACTTTTATTTCTTATCCTTCTTATGGGCCAAACTCTTAAAAGCTGGTTCAAGATGGAATTTGTACATAATAGAAATAATGAAGAAGTAATCATACCGTAAACTGCAATGAGGAAGGGCTCAGATCTGGTATGATTAAATTAACAAACTTGATTTTATGAATGCGAAATGGTGAGATACAAGGAGAGAAAAGGTGGTTGCTGTTTGGTCCTTCTGAAGCAAGTGCTGAACTTCCTTTTCAGACAATGCAAAAAAGTAATCAATCAATCAGAGTGAGAGGCACAGTCTTTCTTGTCTACCAAACTTCTCTACCTGCTGTGGCAGCGGGGAAAACAGATCAGAGATTTCCTGAGGTTTCTTCTTGGAAGATTTATGTTGTTCATACCCTGGAGGAGAGTTCCAGTGTTAGGGCCTGGGAGTAGAGCCCTAGATTTTCATTGTGTGCAGCTGAATGGTTTATTCAACAGATTTTGACAATACTTCTTGATGTATTTCTGTCTCTTTCCATGATCATGAGGCTGTCTCTCTGACATAGACTGCTTAACCCTGAATTACAATGGAGAATTAAATGAAAAATAAATCCCTGCCTCACCACAATGGACACTTTCATAAGGAGGCAGTGCTGATATTTACCAGACTTCAACTCATAAAGACTTTTATGGCTAATAGCTATACTGAAATAAAAATTTTAACATTTTTAAATTTATTGAGATGACCACTCTGACTTTCAGTCACCTATATGCAATATAAGCTCAGCCTTTTCAAAAAAACTCTAACTTTTTTCATTCAATATTGTTCTTCAGAATGCTTGTAGTAGATAAAGTATCTATCTTGTTTTAGATTAAGATGAATAAAAGGTTTTAATCTGTGGATTTGAAAAGTTATCTGAAAATAGACCACCACTGAGCAGATTCATAAACAATTCTATTACAGATATCTCTATTTAATGTTTTGGTTTTTTTCACAAAATCCATAGTAAAAGGTCTTGAATGTGTGCAGACTGAGTTACCAGTTCATTTTAAAATAGGTGCAATGGTAAACAGAAACAAAAATCTTTATTTACATAAATCTGATCACACTGTAAATGAACAACAGTATTTGAAAACAAAGCATAGATGGAGAATAGATGCAAAAATTAAAAACTGCAGGTCACAACTATTGTATAAGAGAACACATGACAGAATATCAAAAAGCACTCATTTGAAGGTGTATGTAGGACTAAATTCAATCTGATAAGTATACCTCACTAATTTTAATATTTTCTAATCTTTCCATACTATGGAGTTATTTGTTAAATAAAAAGAATACACTTTCAAACCAAGAACATCTTGATTTTTTTTTTTTTTTTAACCTGACATAAACCATCAGGAAATGACAATTTTCCACTCTTGTTTTCTTCTTGACAGTCATGCTTTCACTGTGAAGCTAACTAGCAGTGCTTCCTTTTGCTCTTCATTTAGAAGAAGTTATTTTAGGATTAAACTAATTTCCCAAATGGAATATCATACAAAAGTCTACCCTACCTCACACAGAACAAAAATAACCAAAACCAAAACAAACAAACAAGCAAAAATACCAACTTGGGAGTCATTATAAAGTTTCTTCTGCTGTCATAAAATAGGTGCAAGAGAAAGACCAATAAATCACTGGTACCTATTCATCTAACATATATAAAGACTCAGCCAGCTGTCAGTACAGCAGGGAACCTCAGCTGAATTGACCTATTTCTTGCCTAGTGTAAAATTCCTGACTCCTTCTCCACTAATTATACCTTTAGAGACTATTCATGTTTGCTAAATATATTTGCGTGTGTGTGCATTTATATTTCATCTGCTTTTTTGACCTTATTACCAATGCTGCACTTCTTTTTTTATTTCCTTTTAATTCTCCATTTCTGTAAAGACAGATCTTCAGGCATCATTTAGAAAATTCAGGATTCTGTGAAAAAGAAGAAAGCATTCTGTGCCCCAGTAGTTTAATACTTGTTAAATATAACATTTTTATTTCAGTTCATAATAAGAGGATGTATGGGTCTGGTGCAGTTCAGAGAAGGAAAAAGAGCTAATATGTAACTGCCAGAATCTAAGATTATAAATTAGATTCTATTGTTATAATCTTAGTTTTTCCATGGATTTCTGTCTTACAACTGTTCATCCATACTGTTGTATCTCACAAGGATAAAATAAGTTCATTTCTGAAAAATGCTTTGTGAAGCATTCACAGTCTAGCCCAGAAAGAAAAGGCTTTAATGGTTATTTTAGTTCCAGAATAGCTGCATTTGAACAACATGCACCACAGAGGTGAAATGGATAAGAAAGAGAATGACCAGGAAATATGGTATGCTCTATAAAAGTATGTGTTCTCAGGTCACAGTATCTCTGTTGCTGTACAGAAGTATTTGTTTCGTCTTTCTGTTTTTTTCTTGTCCTATTTTAGAGATAAAATCTGTGTGGGACAGTGAAACCAGAGAAGAAGTAGTTTATGGGGGTTTTTATACTTTTTTTTTAATTTATTTTGAGAATGACAGTATATTTGTACCTGGTTCTGTAAAGAGGATGTGGGTGTGGGTTCAAACAGGCACAATCTCATTTTTAAATAGAATCTAGGGCAATGATATTCTTTACACTCCCTCTGGTCTAAAAGTCATCATCTTTGTCAGAAGACAACTTTTTCAAGGGAGACAGATGGTATGAACTGAACTGCGTGGAAAATGTGTTTGTGCTTTCTCACCACACCTAGAATCACTACACCTAAAGTACAATGCTGCTGTAATTCCAAGGGGGCAGAGACAAAAGTAACCTACAAAAGAGGGCCATGATTCTGCTTACTCGGCATGGCAAATACTAACTGAAATTTCTCCTGCATCTTCTCTGCTGCTGCATGCTAGTGGAATAATTTTTTTAAGAGACATTTCTTTTATATAAGTAATGTTATAAATATCTTTCAAATCCTCTGGTGGTTTTTGAGTTCCTCGGAAGCTTGCAAGAAATACAGTTACATTTAACCAAAGGGGAACCTTCACTGGCCTTCCTATATCTAATGTCTTCTACCAGACCTAATGGAAAGAGCACAGGGACCCAGATCACACACATAAAATGTTTTATTGCCTTTAATTGTTCTTCCAGCAGTGTCTGCATTTACTGTGCAGTAAAGGAATCAGCACTCCTGCCTAGGTGCCAGCATTGGTACCAAGGTTGACACCAAGTGAATTCTTGCAACTTCTGTGACAGAAACTACATATGACATTTGCTTGCATTTTTCTGTCTGGATTCCATGCTGTGTTTGGAAAAACAAAAATCTTTTCCCCTGACATGAACTGCTTCTTACTGATTTAGTTGGAAATTACTGCCAGGAAGAAGAGGTTCCATTTTTCATGTAGGAGAGTGAGGCAGGCAGAGGGAAATGAAGGGAAAGTGTGAAGGACCTTCAGGTGCAAATGCTGACAGTGAAATCCACTATGCACCAATGGTGACAGAAGAAGGAGGTTTTCCTGAGGACTTTACTTCAACCCATGAAGATGCTAGAAGTTGTTGGACTGTAATGCATGACTAGAGTGAAAGATCATCACCAGACAAATTTGACAAGCAAAGATTTTTATCACCTTCATTTTTATTTTCTTATATATCAGCCACTAAACCTTCTTTATTTGAAAGACTGTCCTGTTCTTACCTTTCTCCTAATACATAGTTTCAAGATCTGAAAGCTGTTTCTGTGCTTTCAGAATGCTCATTTTCAGGAAAAGCTACAAGTAAATGTCCTACAAATGTTTCTGCACTACAAAAGTTTCTGACCATTCAGGGTCCCATCTGCACTTGAAACTGGTTACTGTCCCTAGAAGTTTTGTAAGTATATATATTTTTATCTTCTCTAAACTGACAACTTTCCTATATTAGTGACCTAGCAGTATCAATAACACTGTCACATAAAAATGTGGGTTTAACTTCACTGCTAAAATTGATTATTTGTTACTCACAAAGCAAAGCTTAGTCTTCTGTTAAATAATACTTCAGAAATAGCCATTACATATTTCAAGGAGACCAGTAAAATTAATCCTAGTTACAAAAAAATGTGGTTGCTTTCATGAAAAAGCAATCACCTCAAATAACATGATGAATGCCTTTCTTCCTCATCACACTTACTGATTATAGTTCCATTTATTCATAAGAACAAAAATGACCTTAAAACTAGAGGAATTTGGTTAACCTACTTTAATAGATCAACAACTTTTCAGACTTTTCTACCTCTCCAAAGACAATTAGAAAAAAAGCCAAGAAAAAAGCTCTAGCTATGGTCACTACAGTGGCAGCACGTTCACAAGGTCTAGTGGAAGGTTATGTTCTGTGTCACGAAAATGCCTACACACTTTTCCTCATGATTGATTTTCTGTTAAAATGAGGAGTTATGAAGTGACTCATACATTAACTTGGCCCCTTAGTTTATTTAATCCAAACGAGCATTTTGATCCAAACCCTTAGCACCAGGATACTGAAAGTTTTCGAGGCCCAACCAAGCAGTTCTGCTTGTTGTAATAGTAAATAATTTACATATTGAAACTACAGAAAAAATTGTCTAGAATACAGTTCTTTTCATCCCTAAAGTGAGAGTCTTAATAAGTACATTCTATTGTCAATATATTAATGTATATCTGGCTTAAGGTAATATCAATACTTTAATATAATCTAATTACTCTCAGCATTATTACAAATGTACTTCTCTATTGGCCTGGAAACAAAAGAAAACACCAGAAAAAGCAGCTTTTTATTAACATAGTTTTTATCCAATTCCCCCTCCCTGAAGTAAAAAGAACCTTTAAAATCGTGTGACACTTTTTTTTTTTTTAGACACTTTTTTTTTTTTAGACACTTTTAGGAAATGAGACAAATTAAGTAGTTATCATAGTAATGGATTAAACTTGTGTAAAGCCTGTCATCTAATGAGTTAACACACAGCTGCATCTCTTGTTTGACTGCATGAATACATGTCCTTCTATTATTGTCCAGTGACAATTAGAATATGTACAATCATTCCTGTTGTTGTAGTTGAGCTTCAAATAATTCATGTTTCTTCAGATCTACAGTCACATGTGTTCCTAGATCATATGTGATGTATGTACATATAATTTTGAATGCTACTGAAATAATAAAAAAAAATCTACTATAAAGTTCCAACCTTTTCCCGTGTAATGAATTAAGATTAATTCTATATAATGTTAAATTTATATTTAGGCTATACCAGATTAAGAGAGTTCATTAGTTTGTTTGCAAATATCTGATATTTATTTTAAATCAGCATAGACTACTCAGAATAAATTAAAAAAGAAACTATGTGTTGACAATAAAAAATTGCCTTAAATTTTGAACCAGAGGATAGTGAAAAAATATTTTTATTTTAAATACTAAATGGAAAGGTCTTACAAATGAAGACAAAAATATTTCTTCTAGCTGCCACTATCTTCTTTCATTCTGATAAAAAACATTAATAGGATACCCTTTAATGGTCACCATTAGAAGCAATTACAACAAGGAAGCTAAAGAAAACTGCAAATGAAAAACTTGTCATTATCAGAAAATGAGATAATACTTTATTTTTAATTTGTGCTGCAGCGCAGCTTACAATCTCAAACCTAGATGGAAATTGAATTGCGTTAGGAATGTACAAGCACAAGGAAGATGCGGTCACTGCCCTAGAAAGCCTAGCAGCCTAAGCAGAAGAGACAGACAAAGAGAAAAATTGAAAACCTATGTAGTTAGATGCTTCTTCTTGCATGTTTTCTTTGACCCCCTCCCCCGTTTTTCAAACAGCAACATGATTGATGTTGACAGTATGCTTCTTAAATACAGCAGTGTGTTGAAACAGTGAACCATTCATAACAGTGTGAACTGAAAGAGAGAGAGGATTGTCACTTGCCATGGCAATAAGCAAACCGTGTCACAGCAAAATAATATTTCTTTGCTTACATACAGCATTTTTTTTTTGTTTTTTTGATTACATGAAAATCAGGATGCATCTATGTTCAAAGAGCACAGACTTCAGTTAGTATAGCAGAAGAGATGATCCTTTTCTCTTAAGGATTTTCTCCCACCTGCAAATACAGTTTTGCCTCTCCATATTACTTTCCTCCCTGATATTTAAGTCCAAGCTCTTCTGAAGAGAACAATCCTGATTAATACTCCTTGTTTCTTTTTTGTTTGTTTGCTTGGTTTGTTTGGTTTGTTTTTTTTTTTTTTTTTCTTTTTTTTGGTTTTTTTTTGTTTTGTTTTCCTTTTTTTTTTTTTTTTTTTGTTGTTTGCTTTTGTTTTGTTTTGCTTGGGTTTTTTTGGAGTTTTGGGCAGGTTTTTTTTGTTTGTTTGTTTTCCTGTATATGGGTTATTTTGTAGCTCTGAGACATCCACAGAACATCTGTTTGGTAGCATCTATTCATTATAGAAATTTTATGTCTTTGTTACATGTGTTTTGAGGAAAGGCTGAAAGTATTGACCCCTCCACTCCACTGGTGAGTTGTTAATCACAGAAATACTCCTGAATGCATGACTGAGTGCCTGCTAATGGGAATAAAGGATTTGCTACCTGGCTCTGTAAAAGTAGTATTACAAAGGTTGCGTGGGAGCAGGGTTGTTCATAAATCTTTTGCAGATATTTCCACAAAGTATTTATAACTGAAGTAGTTTTCAGTTAACATATTTTTTGTGACACCACGGTTAGGAGCTACGGGAGCAGAGTCAAATGCTTCTCTCTTATGGTGAGTTAAATCAAGAGTAACTATCACAGAATTCTGAGCAAAATCAACAACAGAGAAAAGCAAAATGAGACCATACTGTTACTAATGCAACCTATAAAATAATCCTGTTCAATTCACACTCAGAATGTGTATTTTTGTGAAACAAAAGGGTATGTGTGCCTGTTGTGGATAACATTACAGGGCTGAGTACTGCAAATTATTCTTGTGATTTAGATTGTGGTAAATACACTCTCAGAAATACGAAGCTTAAATTATATAAGATGCCTAGCTGGACTGATGAAATGTGTTTTATACCCCTACAAAGCTGAGGAATTTAAATCAATCACTAGGAAAAGCAAATAGATCAAGTGAGTGCCTTCCCATTAGCACTGCAATGCTTGACAGAAATAGGACAGCAGAGAACAGTTTTTTCTTGGTGCACATGGGGTTCTGTTGATGTCATCTGAATTTTATTCCACATTGCTTATGCACTGTTGCCTGGAGGAGCCCTGCAGTCTTGAGGTAAATACAGTAACTTAAAGCTTCATCACTGAACATTTCCGTGACAGTCTATTATCAAGATAATGGGCTCTTTTTCAGGCAGCAGAGTAAAGTTCTAACCAGATACTACCACAAAATTAACAGAATAAATAAAGAATAGGCAGTGGAACTGTTGAGTCCACCCAGTACAGAATCACAGAATATCACAGGTGGGAAAGGGCCCATAAAGATCACAGAGTTCAACTCCCTGCTCCTCTCAGGACTACCTAAAACTAAACCATATGACCAAGAGCATCATTCAGACACTCTTTGAACTCTGACAAGCTCAGTGCCTTGACCAATTCCCAGAGGAGCTTATTCCAGAGTCTGATCACCCTCTCAATGAAGAAAAATTTTACTAATGTCCAATCTTCCTCTGACACAACTTAATTTCCTTTCTTCATGTCCTGTTGCTAGTCATCAAAGAGAGGAGATCAGCACCTCTTCCTCCTCCACTGTCTTCCTTGAGGAAATTTTAGACTGTGTTGAGGTCACCCCTCAGCCTTCTCCAAGATGAACAGACCAACTGACCTCAGTCACATCTCATTACATGACCTTTAACTAACTTGGTTGCCCTCCTCTGAACACACTCTAGTAGTTTCATGTCCTTATACTGAGGCACACAAAACTGCTCAAAGTACTTAAGATGGGGCCACACCAGTGGAGTGGGACAATCACCTCCCTTGACAGGCTAGCAATGCTGTGCATGATGCTCATCAGGACACAGTTGACCCTTTTAGTTGTCAGGTCGTACTGTTGACTGATAAACAACTTACTGTCAAACCAAAACCTCAGATGCTTTTCTGCAGGGCTGATCCCCAGCCTCTTGCTCCCCATTTTGTACATTTAACCAGGATTACCCTGTCCATCGTGGAGAATTTGGCACTCACTCTTGTTAAATTTCATATGATTGGTGATTGCCTAGATCTCTAGTTTATTCAGATCTCTCTTCTCTGTAAGGCCTCTCTAACCTTGAGACAGTCCACAGTTCTTCCCAGTTTAGTATACATTTCCAAAACTATTGAAATTTAATTATAGTAAAATGAAAGCAAAGAAAAGAAGTATTTTGATGGTTTTCTAGGTTTCTGTTCCTATTTCTGTCTTCCATACCTTCTGGTGTTTTAGTAGGATACCTACCTATTAGCCTTGCAAAATATATTACCTGGGTATCATTGGTCTGTGTAAATGAGGATGTAGTAGCAGATTTGGTTAGTCTGAGTTTATTATTGGTGAAGTAAATGTAGACAGCTTTTTATTTTATGCTAGACTCATACACCAATAGCTGTGCAGAAGTGCTGGATTGTTATTTTTTTATTCTGGTGAACAACATTTAACTAATTTAGTACAAACTATTCCAAAGGAATACAGAATATATCTAGAGAGAGTGACAGTCTAGCCACCAAAAAGATCACTGAGTTTAACCATAAAGTAATGTATCATTACTCTGCTCAAATAAAACAAGTTGACTTTTCAGCTGGCTTTTTCTTTGTGTCTTTTTTTCCTAATTTTAACTTTTATTTAAAAAGAAGCCAGTGTCAATGCAGTTTTTTTCTCTGATTCCCCTTCCCTTTATGTAATTTGAAGAGTATGTGACTAAAATGAGGACAGTGTAAAGAAAGCTGTGTTTTATTCACTATATATGACAAAATCAGAAATAGTTTGATTTATCTTTCTGTGTGTGATAAAGAAGAAATAGAAAGACATAGCAGCTGGACAGAGACCACTTGAAGAGTTTATTTCATAACTTCTTCAGCATGGTAATGTTAAATCATCCAATAGCCAAAAAGTACATTTTTATCCAAAATTTCATGTAAATATTTTCTTCTGCCTTCATCAGCCTGTGCTTCAAAGTCATGTCTGTCATGGAAATAAAGCAGTACGTATTTTGAGTCTTAGGAACTAGAGCTTTCCTTAAAAATTATAGTCTAATAAACATTGTCTTCTTTGGCACAAAGAAAGTGGAGACCTTTGCACATAATTTGTCAATTTCATGACAAGTAATTGATAAAAAAGTAAGGTAGAATATACAAAGTTTCAATTGCCTAAATCTAAGGTGCGACATCTTTTCAAAACTTTCCCAGAAAACTCCCTGGCTCTGACCTTTTCTCACTCATATTCTCAGCATCTGTTCAGCAGGTGCCTGGTTTTCTATTTCTTCTCTAAGTTTTTCGGTGATGTTTCTATACTTCCTCTTTTCCTATCATGCACACATACACCTCTCTACTGAAAAAAAAAACAAACCAACAAGCCAAAACTGGAAAACCCCACAAGTCTAAACAAAAGTTGCTTGTTACAGCTATCTTGAAGAAAGGTTGACTGTTAATCTTGCCTACCTCAGTGATACTTTATCCAGCCTGCAACTTTACATAAACCTAATATTCATTGTCAAGATATTGCACCATACCTCTTTCTTTTTGATTTTGTTGTTGATATCTTTTTCTGCAGATAGTTTCACAGGTAACATTAGAAGAGGTATGTTTTGAAGGATTGGTTTGGGGTTTTTTTGTGTTTGGTTTTTGCTTGTTGGTTTTTAATAAATATGTGTTCTTTTATCAATTTGTACTCTAGAAAATGATAAGATGCACCATACTTGATTTATTATATTTATTCAAGAAATAGAACAGGTAACACAAGTTTCAGAGAGGTAACACTGAAAACCCAAGTTCCTGAAAAAAAATTAAAATTGACACAGTTTTGCATTACAGGAGAACACAACTATGATAACAAAGTTTTCCACTGCCATAAACACTAAAACCAGGTATAGTTATCCCTGCTCTGATACATTTATAGCATTTGGAAAAGTACTATCTGTCCTTATGAGTTTAGGCTGTAAATGAACAGTCAAGTCAAATAATGGAGAAAATGGAAGCATTATCCACATTTTACAGCCACTAAATCAGAGCAGAAAGATTTGCTGACATTTGTCTGCTCTGCACCCAGATGCTGCTGCCTTCCACAAGGGTATTCAGGGTGAAAAATCTCATAATAAAGTAAGAAAGCTTGTTTTCCAACCTACAGCCAGGGCTTAAAACAGAGCATTCATTTAGTTTACTAAGCTCCTACTGAATGTTGCTTAATAGTGAGGATTTTGTAACACAGATGGTCTGTGAAACAGAACAGGAACAAAAACTACAGAATTTTCTTCATACACTCTTTCTAACTGCCATCAAAGAACAGTGATTCAAACCCTGCCAGTCATGGCTGCACTTGAACTAATGACTTAGAAGTGAAAAGACTGTACAGTCTATTACTAATCCCCTGAGTCATCTGGGCTTTCAACCCTTTCTTAAAGCTATATTTACTGGGATCAGAAGAGCTGCCCTTCTTAGAATAGATTTTATGCTGCAGCCCATAGTCCAGAGTTCAAAAGTCTTCCACTTACAAAAGAATAAGTCATAGTGTCCCTGCACAATCACTTGCTGGCAGCAGGGCAAAAACTTGCCTATCCAAATAATAGGATGTAATTAATAATTTCTTCTTCCAAGGGTAGACATCTCAGCTTTCTATGAATGCATATGTAAAGACAAGTACCTTCTATTTTATATTATATCTCCTATTTATTTTTTTCACTGTTTATTTTTCTTTGTAAGAAATATACAAGACTTAGATAATTAAATAAATACATTTTTAAATTTTGTATTCCTGTGTTACTGGAATAAACTAAAAAATGAAGCTATGAAAGAAGTAAAGATATACAAGAGAGGAAAAGACTATGTACATGAATTGTGCTCATCGGTTACCATCTATTTGAGACAGCTCATGTCAATTTATTTCACAGGGTGTATTGAATATGCTTTTCTGTTTTCTGTCTCTTGACCTTCAGAACTACTATCTATTCTACTGGAGTATTTGAAAATGTGAATAACTGTTACATGCAGATTTAAAAAACCTACCTATCATATCATACCTATCATGGTCTTCACATCTGCATTGAAAGTCATACTTCACCTTTTCAAGTTCACGGATGTGTGCTTGTGCAGTGTATGCGCATATGAGCAACCACACACAAGAACATTTCTAAATTCAGGTGCTGAAATTCATCACTGCACTCAGAGTGGAATGTAGCACACATGCAGGGGTCATGCTCATGTAGTTAGATTTTCTGTAGTAGTAAAGCAGTGAACAGAAGCAGTTTTGCTGCACTACATTTCACATGGAATATGCCAGATTTAGATTGTAATGCTAATGCAGAGATGAATACATTCAAGTCTTTAATAGTTATAATGGACAATATGCTGTCATACTGAAAAGTTCCATGAAAAATAAAAATAACATTGCATACTTGCAGTGTGAACAGTCTGCTTGGCATAAGTCTGCCTCTGTTTCCGGAAATACTGAATTCTTATTAAGCGTGCAGGAGACTGTGTAGTCTTAGCTCAAGCAACAGCAGTTTTGTCTCATACAGACATGATGTGGCCATCAGATCAAGGGAGGTGATTCTCCCCCTCTACTCTGCTCTCATGAGACCCTCACTGGAGTACTGTGTCCTGCTCTGGAGTCCTCAGTATAGGAAAGACATGAAAGTGTTAGATCGGGTCCAGAGGGCCACAAAAATGAACACCTCTCCTATGAGGAGAGGCTGAGAGAGTTGGTGGTGTTCAGCCTGGAGCAGAGAAGGATCTGAGGAGATCCTATTGTGGTGTTTCAGTACTCAAAGGAGGCCTATAAGAAAAATGGGGACAAAATTCTAGAAGGGCCTGTTGCTACAGTGCAAGGGGTAATGCTTTAAAATAAAAGAGAGTAGATTTAAACTAGATAGAAGGAAAGAATTTTGTGCAGTGAGAGTGATGAAACACTGGAACAGGCTACCCAAAGAGGTGGTAGCTGCCCCATCCCTGGAAACATCTCAGGGTCAGGTTGTATGGGAGTCTGAGTGACCTGACCTAGTTTAAAATGTCCCTGATCACTGCAGGGTGGTTAGACTAGACAATCTTTAAATGTCTCTTCTAACCTATAACTTTCTATGATTCTATACTGTGATTTGATTTGTACAGTCGTTTCCATGGTCATAACTAATATTTATCCTTACATAAGTTTGACAGACACCTAAAAAAAAGCTGCACAGTTGCTAAGTGCTATCACAGCAATTGCTCTTCTCTTCTAGTAAGTATACTAGCATATTGTGTTGGAGCACTGCTCCTTTGAGGGTTGGAGAAACTTGCTAACATCCAGAAAGTGCAAAGAAAGATAGGAAAAAGTTTATTTTTGTGTTCTGTTTCCCAATGTTTCTAGCTTTCACAGTATCACCATACTGGTAATCAGTATATCTTAGATTGCCACTCAAATCTGACTACTCACACTGTCATAACCTCAGTAGAAATATTTCTAAGACTCGTGTTAATTACTGTGTCTGTGTAGGTACAGCAAGTATGGGACCTTTTACTGGGAAGGTCTAGGACTCTTACCTAATTTTCTGTGTGAGGTTTTGTCTGTTCTTCACAAATAATTATGAAAAAGGAACTGGAGAGTATTCAGCACACATATTACTTCATTTATATCTTCTCCACAATGCACCATCCTGATCCTTAATGAAGCCCATGTTCCAACTTAGGTCTTCATCTTGGTAAACAGGGTAAGATTTAAAGCACTTTTAAATCGATGAAGAGGGTTAACAGATAAATAAGAGGTAGAATTGACTATGCAGTAAAGATGCACACTCCCTAGGAAAATCTACAGAAAATGAGTTATTGTGTTAACAGAACCCCTAAGTGGTTTAAAAAATGTGTTTTGTATAAATATCTGCTAGTATAAACAAAGATTACTTTATATTTTTTCCTGACTTATTTTCAGCCTCAGGATATTTGAGTCATTTATAAAGCAGGTCAGAGCTCTAACTTTTATGTATGAATGCCTAGTCAGCTGAAAAGAAAAAAAAAAAAAAAAATCTATTTGCAACCGCAATTCCTCCAAGAGTCACAACAATGTTTCAGTTTATGAACATCGTAACATCAAGAGTACACCAACTTTCCAGCAATTAGAATTTACTTAGAGAGGCAGTATTCCTAGGAAATGTAAAATTGCATTCAATGGAGCAGGGGGGAAGAAAAGTAATTTATTGCAAATCTTCTGATAATCATGTTAGAACTCTTAATTTCTGTGGGGTCATTTTTTAAAGACCTTTATATTTGTAGACTGAATGTTAGACTCTGTTTCTTGAAAAATGTATGTGACAAGAATGGCTCTGATGTTTTAAAAGATCTGTACTTGAAAATCATTTAGATGTAAAGACTAGAAATTCCCAAATAATTTTAAAAGTCTGAATGCAGATTCAATATCCATCCCACAATGCTGAGCTCTTCTGTGGTCTCAAAATCATGGTATGCTACATGAAGACATACAAAAATCAATATGGTAAAAAGTCCTTAACAAAATATTTCTAGGAATATTTAGAGCAGGTAATCTATACATACCTAAGTAGGACAAAAGGAGATGTAAAAAAGACACTTCCATACTGGCTAAAACCTCTTTATTTGAAGTTACAGTTCAAACATTCTTGCCTTATTTGTTCACACAATTACTCTGAGTCTAAACCTGGAATACAATAATAAAAGAGAATACATGGTCCGGTATAATTTACTGAGTCAATTCTCAAGATGTCTGTGAAGTCACAAGCTTCATTCCAGTTAGGTTTTTCCCAAACCTTCCTGTTACTCAGAACAGATTTCATTTTAGTAATCTGATTTTAAGTTACTTTTTAAGGCTGATTTTGTAAAACTTCTTTGATATTTTGTGGATCTGCAATTTTATAAGAGCCATAAATGTCACAAATGACAGATAGGGAATAAAATTTCAGTAGAAATTATTGCTGGTACCAGGCTAAAACTTGTGTTACTGGATAGTGAAACATATTCATACCTTCATTTCTCCTAACAGTTTGATTAGATTAGGAAAACACTGTTCAGAGTGTTCAAAATTATATCCTTTGATTATGTAAATATTCTTGTACTCTTTTTTTCAACAGCCTTATGACTTATAGGCTGTATAGAATTTCTGGCTATTTGTCAGTTAGGCTAAAGAAATCTTTACACAGACTCAGGACAGTCCTTTAGGTCTTCTTCAAAATATTCTACTAATGAAAGCATCAGGGATTGAAAAGGGGCAGAGAAAGAAGAAGACACATCATTCTGTGACTCTTTCAAATAAAGTCTTTTTATGTTGATATTTGAAAAGAATTTGGAAACTGTAACTACACAAGGCAAAACAATACAACAAATATTCAAGTATTTAAAGGTGCCATGTGAAATTTTGTGACATGCTTCTGACACAGTGCGAAGCATCATAAGAACACTGTTAGCTAATCATTTAGGGAAAGTCTATTTTCCGTCTTATTTCCTGACAAAATTAGACTGGCTTCTTTTTTACCAATTTCTTTAGACATTTTTTTTTTTTTTTATAAATAACAATCAGATCTTTAATAATAAAAAATAAGAATTTTCCAATGGTATCATTTCTTAAGAGTACACTTCCAAAGCTACCCTTAAAGCCACTTCTGCTAATTTGGAAGTATTGCATATTGTCAGCAGAAATCATTGGTATTACAGATCCAATGTCTATCTATTTAATTCTGAAGTTTAGGGAAAGCTATGTTTTACTTTAAGGTGTATATAATTTTTGAGGTAAAATTATTTTTCACTTTGTCCAGCTTTCCTGTGTAATCTCAAGTGAATATTCTTCCTGACTTCAACATAGTAAATTCTCAAAACTGTATTTCCTATAGTTCACCAGAGTCAGGGTGTGTTATACTGTTATATATGATGCACAGCCAAGAAGAAAGACATACAATGTCCAGGTAAACAGTGTCTGCTCAAGAGAAATGAAGGAACTTTAATGGATCTCTAACTACTATGTGTCACATGAAATTTATACACCCATATCAAACAAATTTATGCAGATCTTCTAGACAGATCATTTGCCTTTGGTAATAATATTCATTAGAAATTAATTCCTGCTGATTTTTTCAAATAAGCCAATATTTAATTTAGTGTAATGTTTGCATTTTATCTTAATATTGAAACTCATCCCCTAAAACCACCTTGGCCTGATTTGTGTTCTTGGCTATATCATCACGATTATACTGTACAGAACATTTAACAAGCAGTACCACCCTTTTTACTATCGTTTTCTAGTGTAGCAAGATGACAA
The DNA here is from genome assembly GCA_025345505.1 of Todiramphus chloris collaris. Classification (NCBI taxonomy): domain Eukaryota; kingdom Metazoa; phylum Chordata; class Aves; order Coraciiformes; family Alcedinidae; genus Todiramphus; species Todiramphus chloris. Next base: position 17,056,436 of record JANVCC010010406.1, read on the forward strand.
TTCATTCTGTTTTCTCAGTAGGTTTTACAAAGATATAGGATGCATGTTCCTGAAGAAACATGACAAGAATCTAATTTTAAAACTTAAATACATAACAGGTCTATATTCCCCCCCCCCCTTTTTTTTTGTTTCCTTGTTTGGGATTTTTTGTGTGCGGTTTTTTTGTTTGTTTTGGGTTTGGTTTTTTTTGTTTTTTGTTTCTTTTGGTTTGGTTTGGTTTGGTTTTTTTAATGGAGATATATTGCTAAAAGTAACTGAAAATATAAGTATGAGTGGAGAATTTGTAGTCTAATGATATTTTCTCAGGACAAAAGTGCTTTACCTGAACACCAATGATGTAATTATTAACAATTAGCAATGTGTCAATAAATTCACCATCATTAGATTTCAGAAATAACTTTTTTAACTGAATGACAGAGTCCATGCTTCTTTTTTTTCCTGAAGAGTTATTATGACAAATCTGTATGCATGTAAGCTGATATTTAGAGTTTCCGAAACCAGAGTTGAATGGAACTGTGGCTTAAGTCGCACAACAAAATTGTAAGAATTGTGAATAAAATGTTCTTCTTCCTGCAAAATACTTGGCAATTCAGTACTTTCAGAACATATCTGCCATACAGTATTCCCTTCTGTACCTAGGATAAGAGATTTCATTCCAGTGGTGCATGGTCAAGTTGGAAGCCTGTAGTCAGTGATTTTCCCAAAGGTCAGTGCTGGGTCCAGTCTTATTTAACATATTGATCAATGACCTAGTTTACTGATGATACCAAACTGGGAGCAGTGGCTGACAGACCAGAAGGCTGTGTTAACATCCAGTGTGACACAAACAGGCTGGAGTGTTGGTCAAAGAAGAACTTAATGAGGTTCAACAAATGCAAATATTGGGTCCTGAACCTAGTGAGGAGCAATCCCATGCATCAATATAGATTAAGGGTAGACCTTCTGGAAAGCAGCCAGAAGGAGAAGGATCTTGGAGTCCTCGTAGTTCAATGGTGAGCTACAAAGGTGTTGAGGAGACTGGATCACCTCTCTCATGAGAAAAGGTTGAAGGAACTGGAACTATTTAGACTGGAGAAGAGAAGACTGAGAGGAGACCTTATCAATATCTATAAATATCTAAAGGGTGAGTGCAAGGAGGATGGAGCTGGACTCTTCAATGGTGCCCAGTGACAAGACAAGGGGCACCAGGCACAAGCTGGAACACAGGAGATTGTATATAAATATGAAGAACAACTTCTTTACTGTGAGGATGACAAAGCACTGAACAGGCTGCCCAGGGAGTTTGTGGAGTCTCCTTCTCTGGAGACTTTCAAAAGCCACCTGGATGCAATCCTCTGTAATGTGCTCTAGGAAAACCAACTTTGTCAGGAGGTGTGGACTGGATGGTCTCTAAAGTCCCTTCTGATTCCAACAATTCTGTGATTCTGTGAGATTTATTGTTGTTATTCTTGCAGGAAGACTTAATAGATAACTAAAACAGAGAATATCAAAGTACTTGAAATTTTGGTCTGAAATAGGACTTACGCATATGCATAACACAACATGATTTAAAAAAATGATTGAGCAAAGTGCTGGTCTGATGACTATGTGATATATAAACTGTCTATATTTTTTTGAATATCACAAACTGGGGGCATGACAGGAAAACATAGATTACGTTTTTCATATATTGACTAGTCCTAAGGAGCTCATGTATGCCATATCCTTCCCATAATGAATTTTGACAAGACACTTATTTACAGCCTGAACAGACCGTAGAGATACATCAGCTTTCCAGACATCCTGTCCAGTGTTTCTCTATCTGTAGCACTTACTAGGTTTCCTGATATTTAATGGGATCTTTATGTCATTGTCTTTTAAGATCACTATTTCCTAGTCTTTATTCCATGGATGTGAAAATATTGTGTTCTTATTTTATAAACCTGAAGATTTCTATGCTTGAAGACTTCTGTCCTCATCACTGCCAGTCTTTCTTTTTTCTTTTTTTTTTTTTAACTTTCTTTAAAGTTTTAGTTAATCTCACAGATCACATGTTCTCTCCACCACTTTTCTCTGTACTTCCTTCGCTTACTCTCTTGAAATGCAGTGTCAGTCCTGCAAAAAAAATATTCTAACACCTTACCAAAACTCAGTACAATGGTGAGGTTTTTTTGTTGTTGTTCGTTTTTTGTTTTTGTTTTTTTTTTTTTTTTCTTTTTTTTTTGGTAACAGTATCTTTTTCACTGCATTATTCTGTGACTTGTCTGTCAGTATGTAACATCATAACAACTTTACAGTAAGTAAACTTTCAAATATTTTGTTTAGATTCAGTGACACTCAGGAACTCATGGGAGGGGAAATGGACCATTGGAAACTTCATATAAAACTATAAAAAAACTTCAAGCCCAAAAGCTTAAACAGGTACAACAGTGTTAACTGTGGATCCATTAATGCTACCTTAACATAAATATCCATAGTCTATACCTGTCTTGGCAGCCCATGTTCAAATAAACCTAGAATTCATGTACCAGAGAATGACAGCACACTAAATCAGAAGTATTATTTTTTAAAAAACCTAAATAGATTTTCATGTCTATTCCTGAATTCCATTCAAAAAAATACTCAGCAAATGTTGTTGGTCTTAAATAAATTCTGCCATGTTCATAAAAGAAATGAAAACGTGTTGTATCAATGTCTCCCAGATATGAAACAACCTGTTGCTTCATCTGAACAATGCAATATGGCTTCATTGAATTAATTTTCTTTACTCCAAAGGACTGCTCAGTTGTATGACAACATTGCATGACTCCAGGCTGCTGACTCATTCATACAATATTCTCCTCCTTTATTTAATCTTACTGCAATGTTTGAGGGAAATTCAGCACCACAGTAAAAAGGAGTCTCTCCAGCAATGTTCACTGCTCTTAGTCTACTGAGACATAACATGTGCATATGCCTTCTCCCTTTCTTTCAGCATTTTATTTTTCAGGAGATTTCTGACAAAGCTTCTATTGAACTAAAAATTTTTTAAAAAGACACAATTCTAACACAGAAAACATGGTTAAAAAGCATGATATTTTTCTAAAATGTTGATTTTCACTGTTGTAGTATTACATCAATTTTTATATGGAAGTGTACTCATCTAGACATCATCAGGTGATGTATTTAAATGAACGTGTAACTCATGTACTGTAGAATTTCAGTACATGAAATGGCTAAATATGAAATGTGGTAAAGAAAGTGCTTGCACTGCATGCAGAAAGGCTCTCTCACTGCACACACAAGTGTACAGCTTCTGCTTTATTTCTTTGTTTGTTATCTATTTTAGTATTAGTGAACTTAAAGAAGACAGTAAAAGATAAAGCAAATAATTATTAGTTTATGCACTATCTTGGAAGCTGCTTTTGGTCATTAGAATAATGATGCAAATACAACAGATAAACACTGTAAATCACTCCTGTTAGTTCACTGCCAAGCCGTAAAGTTTATGACTGAATTCTCTGAACTCTGATTCACATCCCCTCTCTAGAGCATTTCCCAAAACAACATAGAAAAACCTGGCCTAGCACTTTTTCCAGGAAGATCTCAATATCACCACAGTTTCTCAGGTCAATTATTCATTCTAAGATGAGACTGACTTTCCTAGAATGTCTTCATGGAAGGACAGGGTTATGTGCAGAGTAACCTGTCACTTCCATGATATCGAAGAGCCAAAACTTACCACCTTCTCACTCCCTTCGGTACTGACAAGTGTCATAGGAAAGTGAAGACATACTGTTTATAGGAATATCTTTGTTGTGTGTGGTGCACTGAGAGCACTAATTCATTTTGCAATACCAGAAAGCATGATCAAGAGCTGCTACTAGCAATAGGCCCAGTGTTGACTAAGCCTTTAGGAAACATCTGAAATTCCAGGAAATTTATTGAAGTAGATTTGTTTTTGCCAGACACAGTCAATAGTGTTTCAGTGTTACTACCTTTCTGATTAACACTTTATGCCTATGATTTCCATGTGAGAAATTCTTCCCTTCCCTTCCCTTCCCTTCCCTTCCCTTCCCTTCCCTTCCCTTCCCTTCCCTTCCCTTCCCTTCCCTTCCCAAAACTACCCTTCTTTCAGTGCCTCTTGAGATTTTTTTTTCCTTTTTTTTTCTTTCTATAAATACAATGAAGATCCTTGGCTCTTATATTTTACCATAAAATCTGCTTTATCCACTCATCTGGTGCTGAGTGAAAACTTGCTTCTGCAGGCTATGTACATTAACAATTTTCACCATCCTTCTGTTTATAAGCTAATTCCTGAAAGCTAAGAGAAATTGAAAAGAAATAATCAAGAGAAAAGGAAGTAAGCTTATTTTAATGAAAAATATTAATGTCACAGATTACAATTTTGTTACCTGTGAAAACAATATGTTGCCAGAAATTAAAGTGTTTTCAATGTTTTTATCCTGCAGCCAAGCAAATGGGAGAACAAAGGTCTATACCAACAAATTTTCCTCTGTAAATGAAGCATAGAAACACACAGTCCCATAAAATACTCTAAAATTTGGATTCTTTATTAAGGTCTCATTAGGTAATGGAGTAGAAAACATAGATGTGCATAACCTGAATATAGCTGAAAACCATACAAAAAAACCAACATGAAAGGTATTGAGTCACACTAATGAATAAATAAAGTCACAAAGATGTTTAGTTTTCTTGAAAAATACATTTGTATAAATATATATGTGTACATAAGTGTATACAAATATATATACCTATACATAAATATGTGCAAACCCACACACATATATGTGTCTATACAGATAGATATATATGTGTATGTTTGTGTGTATGTGTATTTGCCTGCTGTCAGGAAAGACCATTGCTGAAAAAACTGCAAGTATGATAATAATTTTATGTGCCTCTGTGTGTGTGTGTGAATAAATGGGTGTGTTTTGTATTTGCATCCATGGGGAAATACAATAGAACACATCACAATCATATAATAGATGATGAATCATACACATTTTCACCTGATACATAATGTAATTCAATCTTTATTACCATTGTCACTATAATCAATACATGCCAACTACAAGTGACATATAGAGAGACAGCATTAGTATAATGAAATGAATTTTGATCAGCAAAGCCACAGCAAGTCAGTCCACATGCAGAGAAACTTCATTAAAGTATCCAAGCAGGAAACAAAAATGTACCATCCAGACAGACAAATGCACAGATTGTTCACCCCAAGATATGACTTTCTGTTCTCTTCTTCGTCCATTTCCTCCTGGTCTTCATCATAAACTTAAGAAATCAACAACATCATGCTGTGAAAGCCCAGTTCTCTTGTTGCCTTACATTAGCTGTGAAATGTAGTTTTTCTTGCAAAATGATGACATTTTCCTATTTTATAGAAATTGGCCCTCTCATTCAGAAAACGTTAATTTGTCTAATAATCCTGAAATTGTTGTAATAGATTCTCAGTATTAAAACAAAATTGATAATCATATAAAAATATTAAACAGATTGAATACTAATTGTACGATCAAGAAAATTCTACTCAGATGACAACCAACTAACCAAAAATCTGTAATTACAAGAAGGTAGGAACTCAAGTTTTTCTGGAACTGTCAGTGCTGACAGTGAAACTCCAAGTGAAATACCTCTTTGTAGTTTTTTTGCTGCACATGCTCCAAGACAACTATGTGATATGACTCATCTGTGCAGCCAGTTCTGCTCACCATATTCAGATATTGTGATGTACCCAAAGGTTGTCACTGGGTCTTCTGATCCACTTTCTCTTTTGGAACAGGCCACTTTTCCTGTATCATGAAAATGTTGATAAATATAGCTTTTTTTCATTTGCAAACCTTAAAGTATTTTATGAAAAGCATGTTCCTCCTTATCTTCTGTTTTTCATCTGGGCAAGTAAAGACAGGTGAAAAAACTTACTGGACAAAACCTGAAAGAGTGGAGGATATTTTTTTCTCCCAAGTCCTCCTTTGTATCTATTAATATCTGTGGCATGTAGTCAGGAAGATTTTCAGTAAATTCCAGAGCAACATTCTTTCTTATTCTGTATCCTTTCATAGTGTTTTGCAGGAAGACTTCTTAAAATGATCTCTGAGGTCTACATAAGATCTTTGCTGTCATCTGCAAGTGTTGGGATTTTGGCCCATTTCAAGTTGGAAACAGAGAACACTAACAACAAATCAAGTTTTCCCTCTAATATTCTGTATCTGTTATAGTTCTTCAATAAGTCAAGAGTATCCCACCAGTAGGCTAGGATATCCCTGGTGAATACCATTGTGAAAGACGATCTTATGAATAACAAGTAGTCAGCCAGAACAAGAAGACACTATCTTGTCTCTAAAATTCCTTACTGAAGGCAAAAGCAATCAACTCAACAGAAGGAATCTCCCAGAATAAAGTAATAACTAAGCTGCACTTTGATTACTTCTTTAACACTTTTAAGCTCAGAGAATAGATAGCTTTAAATATTAAGTGTACCTGACATTTTTCTAGTTTGCTATGCAGCTCAATTGTCTGCATATATCAATCATTTGTCTTGGGGTAACTATGACTTTGATTTATACAGTGTCAACAGAACAAAAGGCCTTACTTAAATTTTGCCTTCTTCTCAGTGTTTTTCATTGCCAAAAGCATTTTCTTCAACTGCAGTTCAACCTACATATTAGTCAGCAGTAGGAATAATTTTCCCAGGCTGTGACAGGAATTTGGTCTCTCTCTTTTTATTATCTTATTTGAAATAATTTTCTCTAATTTGAAATGTAGGCATTTGTATCTAGATGATGCTCTCAGTCATATGATTTCATTTTAGGGAACAGTGAGCTTACTCGATGATCCCTGTTTTCCCCTTCGCACTCAAGATATTCTATGAATCTATAATATCTGGCAAAACAATCTTAAAGCTTCTAAATCAGACACAGAAGTTAAGAGATTCTGGTTTCAGATTTGCCTTTGTAGCTCTTCTGCACATACATATTTAATGAGAATCTCTGACTATAACATACCCTTTTCACCAGAGGACTCTTGACTTCAGTGTCTAAGGCAGAGAGTGCTCATTACCAAGCAGCTCTTTTTATATTTACTCTGTTTTTATGTTTTAGCCCCATACCTTGCCAGTTGAATACTATTCAGACTATGTTCTAAAATGCAGAATTATTCATATGCTTTTTGAATGTTCTATGAGTTCAACACAATCAATGATTAGATTTTTTAAAGCATTCCTCTGAGAAACAGACCTGTCTGTAGGTATAAGCAGTGTAAAAGGCTACTCAGGATGCTAAGGAATGTGTTGGGTTTTTTTCCTGTCTTCTTATTTCTCTCTCCTCCTCACTCACAATTTGTAAGATACTCATCCGTCTGTGGAAACACCCCTGTGCATATTCTTACTTTACAACAACTGCAAGTTTATTAGTTAATTGTTTTTCATGTAGGAGTAAAGGAACCTGAATTTTCTTCTGATGTCACAAGGTATAATGATAGGATTTGGAGTAGAAGAAGAGAAAATATATGCTTAACAAAATGAGAATAGTAAAGGGGTTGGACTGGTTAAAGGTATTTGACAATTCAATGTGAAATATTTTAGAGGCAGTGAATAGACAGATTTACTTATTTTAAGCCTTGTATTGAGTTTAAATTTAGGATTTTTATTTTTGTCTGATCTGCCCATTAAAGTGAGTACATGATTAACTTCATAATACAGATGGAGACTAGAGGCACAGAAATCTTAAATTTTAAAACATTGCCAGCTAAATTTTTTTCAGAAGTTTTAGATTTGTATAAGACCATCTTACTTGTTTAGCTTGGCAATATGTTTATATCAGATTGCATATATTTAAATATAAAATATTGAAAACTTATAGTGAGTGAGAACTGGAAAATAAAGACAAGTATAAAATCCAAGCTCAATGAGAGATTTCAAACAGTAAGATTTTTGTAAGAAGGTCACTAGCATGATTAACAGCAGTATCATGACTATATATGGAGTTGGTCCTCACAATGTCTGTCTAGTTTTGTCTTCATTAATACACTAATTACTAGTTTTGGAAAATTTTGCTCACTTAGGGTAGGAACTATATGCTTCTGAAAATCTAAACGAGTCTCAGATTAGCTTTGACACTTAGGAAGAAGAAACAAATTATTATATGGCTGAAGAGACATTTTATGGAGCAACCACTGATTATCAACCACACCATATTTGAACTAAATGCAAACTGCAGTTATTGACTCACAAGATTCTGAAAAGTATGCTATGAAAATCTCACAGTTCAGCCTTATCACAGAGTGAATTCTGTCACTTTATAATGTGATATAGATGATCCTTGATTGAGTAGAAGCTTTTAATTCAATTGAGGAGTTCTGCTGATACAAGAGCAGTCTTCAGGTGATTTATGAATGGAAGTAGATCACCTCACCTGAATTATAGTCTTGATATTCAGCTTGGAATGGGTTTGCAACATACATCATTATCTTTATTCTGGAATGGAGGGAGGAGGGGAAGTTAAGGAATTAAACAGTACAGAGGATAACATCTGTGAATTTGAAACCTATGCAAGGAAATACCTTAATCTAAAATTTTGAAAAGATTGTTTATAATATTCATTTTGTTCTTTGTAGAAGTTTGAAATTTGTTTGGACCTAAGTTTATGTTTCCACAAACCAAAACATTGTGGAACTTTTGACTATTTCATAACATATATCATGATTAAATGACAGGTCTTTTCTATATAAAAAGTGATTAATCAAAGGGTTTTTTTACCAACTCTAATTGAAGAGCACTTAAACCAATGTTTTCATAAGTATTCACAGTCAGAAAAAAGAGGCAACTGTTCCTATGCAGACTTTGGACACTCTAAGTGGAAAAAATAATCCTAACGAAATGAAATTTTCCTTTAATGTGATTTGGTTGCAACATGTATATATTCATGTGGATGTTGCTCAGAAGCAGATGAAGGCTACGAGGTTACATCTCACTTCCCCTCTGTGTTTGCAATTATGCCCTCTCTGCAGGTTTCAAGGCTTCTGAGTCACATGGATCCCATTTCACATGTGTGCACAGATTTCCCAGCAGATGAGGACCTCAAGAATGGCCCATGCAGGTGGCTTTGTAACACACTCCAGTATAAATCAGGGCAGAGACAGCATGCTCATGAGAACCCAAGAAGTCAAAGTGGATCTTGGGTCTAAAAATGCAGTGTTAGCCTTAGAGAACTGATACATTAAGGACATTGTATAACCCCTTCTGGAATTGCCACAGAACACAGCAATTATTTAGTCCTGAATTATTCAATTGTACACAACTATCACTAATATTTGATATATTCAATCACTGATGCGGCTTATGAAGTTCTTTTCATGTATTATGAATACTGCATGAGACCATGAACAGGTAATAACAGTCATTATGAACAGGCAAGGAACAACATGCTTGAAGTAGTAATGTTTGCCTTATAGGGAAGCAGACAGGTACATGCTCCTTGCAGGGTTGTTCTGTAAGTACAGACTTAAAAAAGAAAAAAAAATAGGAGTGCTGCTGGAAGCAACTGTACAAAATGAGTTGCACCAATTCCCTTTCTGAGATACCATTCCTTCTCAATTTCTTTTGGCGCTGAGGGCAAGGATTTTCTACTAGTATACACGATACCAAGTAGTTACTTCTCCTGCCACAAAGGTGGTGAGCTAACAGAGGAATGAGTCAAAAAGTGAAAGTTTAGTCTAATTCCTACCTGTTGTCTAGCTACATGTTATAAATAGAGCAAATCAGTGAGCTTTGCTTCCTGTTTCATCTATAACAGTTCACATTAGTATGGTGGTGGTTTGTGACAATGAGCAAGTTGGGGCACAGTTTGGAAAACTACTATTTTATCATTAACGTAAATTGCATCATGAATATCATACCAACTTTCTGTCTTACCTCCACGTGAAATCCAGCAATTTATATTAAATTGTTAAGACAGAACGTATTGCACAGACGGTTTGGAATAAAAATGAAGCAAACTGTACCATGGGAGTAAAAGGAAATTTGTTACTACAATCAAATGTTAAAAATGTTTTTATTTAAAGTGATCAACAATAGACCAACAAGATCTGATCAACTATATAAGCAAGCAGATTTTAAACTACTGGCGTCATAGTGAATATGATGAAGCGCATATAACTTTACCAATCCTCTCCTCTCCTCTCCTCTCCTCTCCTCTCCTCTCCTCTCCTCTCCTCCTGTTTCCCTTTGCTAAACAACCACAGCTTTCTCAGACTTTCCTTATATGAGATATGCTGACTTCCTCAGTCATCCTAGTGACCCTTCTCCAGTATTATTCCAGTATGTTCATGCTTCTCATGTACTGGATATCCCAGAACAGGAAACAGCACTCCAGATGTGTCTCACCAATGCTGACTAGAGGAGAAGGATCACATCCCTTTATGTACTGGCAGTACTCTACCTAATGAAGCTCAGGATGCTGTTGGTTTTCTTTGCAAGAGCACATTCCTGGCTCTTGTTTAATTTGGTGTTCACAAGGACCCCCATAGCATTTTCTGCAAAGTTGCTTGCCAGCTGGTCAGCCCACAGTCTGTGCTATTCCTCCTCAACTGCAAGACTTTGCACTTCCCTTTGCTAACATTAAGAAGATTCCTGTCAGCCAATTTCTACAGCCCACTGAGGGCCTTCTGAATAATAGGACACCTATCTGGTATATCAGCATCTCCACCCTGTTTTGTAGCATCTGCAAATTTACCAAGGAGGTTACACTCTGTCCATCACTCAGGTAATTTATGATGATGTTGAACAGTATTGAACTCAATATCAACCATGAGAGAAATCCAGAATTATTGGCATTCAGCTGGACTTTCTGCTGTTGATCAAAACCTTTTGAGTGTGGCTTTCAGACAGTTTTCAGTCCAACTCCTTGTTCACTTAACCAGCTGGTATTTCATCACTTATGATAGACAGTGTTGAAAGCCTTGTTGTCCTGGTTTGAATAAGAACAGAACTAATTCTGTTTAGTGATTTTGCTTTTCAGCTCAGTTCTTATAACTAACTGCACTTTCTGATGTTAGCAGCCTGTTCTCACAATGTCTGCTTTTAGCAGTGAAAACACCCCATGTTTAGAGTTACTACCAAGGACTGGTGTGCAGACCAAGGCCACT
>JANVCC010010406.1:17072571-17212415 GCA_025345505.1 Todiramphus chloris collaris
AAGTCATATTTGGCATAAAGCTGAGGGATCTGAAGGGTCTCTGGACTCCTCCCCTCTTGGACCACTTTGCCAGCTCTCCTTGTCTTCACTCAGGTCCTCTTTCAGTTCCTTCCTCGGAGCACCCAAGCAGGACTCTGTCCATTCTGCCTTTAACCACAATCAGTATGTTCCTGAACCCGGTACAAGAATCCAGCTCCTGAACACAGCTCCCGTCTGCTGCAGGGCCCAGTCTGGAAGTTCCCCAGTGCCCGCTCCACAGCATCAGTGGTGATGTAATTACCATCAGGGTGGTTGGGTTTGATACTGGTTTTGTATATATTTGTATATATTTGTATATATTCCATTTTTATTATTCTTAATTTAATTTTCATTAAAGTTGTTCTAGTTTCCTTTTCTAATTGCTAAGCCTCTCTCCCTTCTTCCCTTTCTCTTCCCCTTTGGGGAGGGAGGAGGGTTAACAGAGAGTGTCTGTTATAGATCTACGGAGCCATCCTGACCCTAAACTTTGACACTTGTTAAAGTCAAGATAAACATCAACTGCTTTCTCTTCATCTCCTGTTCTAGTTACCTCATTGCAGAAGGCTGTCAAGTTTGTCAGAATTTATATTGCTTTATGAATCCATGCTGACCATTCCCAACCACTCTCCTGTTCTCTATATGTTTGGAAATTATTTTCAGAACTATTTGCTTATTTGATAGATGATCTTCCTAGGCCTCCAGGGGAGACTGACTGGTTTCTAGTTCGCCAGAGCCTTTTCCTGACTTTCTTGGAGACAGGTGTGACATTTGCTTTCTTCCAATCTTCAAGAAAATTGCTTCACTACTGTTACCTTTCAAAGATAACCAGGAGTGGCTTTGCAGTGCCATCATCCAGCTCCCTCAGCTTTCATGGGTGCATCCCATCAATTCCCAAGGACTTGTGTCTGCCCAGTTTATACAGATGTTCCCTAACCTGATATTCCTCCACCAAACTAAGTCTTCCTTACTCCATGCTTGCCCTTGTTTCTCAGGGACTCGGTGACCAGATCTGAAAGCAGGTCTTATTAATGAAGAGAGAGGTGAAGAGGGAATAGAGTCTCTTGGCCTTTTCTATGTCCTATATCATCAGGGCCCTTCTTCCCTTAAGCAGCAGGCCCTCATTTCTCTCATCTTCCTCTCATTTCACATCCCTCGCCAAATTCAACACTACATGGCTTTTTGTCTTATCTTTGCATGCTTGGAAAAGTACTTCTATATTTCCCTTGGGTCTCTGATCTCTGTTTCCACTTCTCCTATGCTTCTTTTTCTCTGACTAGGTTTAATCAGGATCTCCATATTCATCCAATGCAAGCCTCTCTCACCTTTGCTTGACTTCCTGTTCATCAGGATGGACCATGCCTGAGCTTGGAGCATAACCTGACTATGAACAAGCTTTTCTGGACACTTTCTCTCTTCAAGACTATATCCCATGGGATTTCTCCAAGGCATTCTCTGAAGAGGTCAATTTTTTCTCTTCTGAAGTACAAGGTTGTGACTCTGCTTTTAGGTTACTTCCTTCCTCAGCATCCACCATTTCCGTGTTATCACAGCCAAGGTTACCCCCAGACTTTACATCCTCAGCTCATCTTTGTATGTAAATATAAGGTCCAGTGGAGCACCTCCACTCATTGGCTCCTCAATCACCTATGATAAGAGATTGCCATCAAAGCACTCTGAAAACTTCCTGCATTTCTTGTGTAGTCCTGTGTTGTCCCCCCAACAGATACCAGGGCATTTCAGTGCTTCACATGAGGACAAGCGATTGTGAAAGTGAGGCTTCTTCCAGCTTCTGAAGAAAACTTCACCTTTTTTTCTTCTAATTAAGCAGTCTGCAGAGAACACATAGAACATTTCCCCTGCTTGTTTGACCTCAGCTGCTTCCTTGACTATCCCTAAGCAAAGCTCCATGCATTCCTGTCACCTTCTCTTATGAATCCTTCCCCCCTCACCATCCTAGCCTGTTCTTCCTAAAAAGCCTGTAGCCATCCATGGCAGCATTCAGTTGTGTGAGATATTCCACCATGTCTCCATGATCCCAATGTGATACCAGCCCCACAATTTAAAGTAGACTGCTAATTCCTCCTATTTTATGCTGCATGCACTAGTGATATACAGGTCCTTCAGACAGACACTCAATTTTTCTGATTTCTCTGAAAATGGATGTTAAATTGCCACATACTTCTGCTTGCACTTCCTTATTTGTGTGTATATACTTGAGATGGCCACATATCAGCCCTGTTTTGTTGATTATAATGCTGCTTTTGTTCACATCACCCTGCATCTTTTTCTTGTAAACTCTGACCACAACTGCCTCAATTAATCACAGGTCACCACATCCCTTCTCCATCATTCCTAATCTAATCCTTTTCTTAACAGGTTGACTATCCTCTTGGCAAAGATGCTTTTGACCCATGTGGTCAGTGGTCTCCATCACCTCTTAGCAGTTCCTGAACTTTCAGAAGGTCGCATAGTTGTAAAGGCTGAGTCCTCATTGTTAACACCAGCTGCATAACAATTTGTTGGTCTGTGGGATTCATTGAATCCTCCAGGACTTCCCCTTGAGCAGCAGGACTAAGGAGGCACCACTTGGCTACCAGGTATCAGCCAACACCCTCTGAGACATGTAGTCAGGCTCCTAGTCTCCACTGGATATGTCCAAGGTGTCCATATGGAAGAGCATCTGAGAGTAATAGTCTGAGGGCCAGACTACAGCAATCCTCAGTAACCGCCAATCCACAGCATTCAGGACCCAACACCCTGGCAAACAGAAAACCTTGCCAGATGACATGCTGGACTGGAAGAGGTGCCCGTGTCCCTGCAATGGAAAGATTAACACCACTGCTCCTTGTCTCATTCTGCCTGCATTGCTGTAGGATACACACATAGCCAACTTGGAAGCTTCAATGGACAGAGCTCCCTGTCTTTGTCTGCTGTGAAGTCTCAGAACCTGCTCCATAGAGCAGGAGTTGTCCTCCTGGTGCCAGAGCTCACAAGCTCCCAGGCTTCACAAGACTTAGCATCACCATGCCCAGCCGGACAAAGTTAATGCTTTGCTTTAGTGTGGTGGGGGTTCAGGTTCCTGTAGATGCAGTCAGGGGATGATCTGATCCAACTCCTTTTCAGCATCCCTAATGTTACACATACTGCTTACCTCCCACAGCTCCATTACCTTCTGGCATAGACCTTTCACCAGTGTAAACCTCCGGCAAGTGCCAAGACCATGGCCCCTGCACCATGAAAAAGTCACATACACTGATGCAATTCCTTTCCACAGAGCTAGCTTCTCCATCAGGAGCTTGGGTCTCTGATGTTACAAAGACAGGATAATATTTCCTTAGTTTATTACAATACTCATCTTTCAGTAAGACCTTTGGCTGTAGACATCCACATGAGATATTACTTCAACCCAAGATTAAAGCTAACAAATAACTGTGACACAACTAGAAATAATTACATTGATATGATGAAAAATATGCTGTATATGCTAAAGCATACACCTTGAGACATATGTATCTGTATTTTATATGGGGTCATGGCATTGAAAATAAGATCTCAAAAGGAGCCTTTCCCCAGCAAAATCTGTGGAAAATACTAACTCTTGAAATATTGTGGTGCTTTTCCATGATTTTTTTTTTTTTGCACATGCTTGGGAAAGGAGAAATGATCTAACTGCATAAATTGACCTCACATGGAGGAAGAGAACATTTAAAAAAAAAAAAATCCTTCATGTGTATCTGCTATCTTCCAGCTCAATACAGGGGTGAAATATAGCTTTCAAGGGTATCCTTTCTGGCACATTAGGGCTCTGTCCTTCTGAGTTTCAGTCTTCCTTGCCACAAAACCCTATTTCTGGATCTGAAGAAAAACAGAAGAATAAACCACAAACAAAGAATGAAGACCAGCCGAATCTGGGGTTGGTTTTCTGGAATTTTGTTGTTATTGTTTGTTTTCTTGGTTTGGGGTCCATTCTTTAAGTGCATGCAGAGTGAAGGAACCTGACAATATGAAATTAAAAAAATACTATTGTTTTTTTAAAGGTCTTGAATCAAACTGGTAAGTTTGGATACATCCAGTCATAAGATTTATAATGTGTAACTGGAGAGAAATCAAGAATTCAGCAAAATCATGTTTTAGCTTGAGCCCACAGTGGATAATTAGACTGATGTGCATTTCACTTTATTCAAGTTACATGTGAGTAAATATCTAATCCCATCTTTCTAGCCTTGTTACTCAATACTATAGAATAAAATGAAATGAAGAAGCTGGTAATTACATTTTCCTATGTATACCTAGAAGCCATGGACTCATAGAGATTTCTTCATTTCTTTTTCTTAGCAATAAAATGAGACATAGAGCTTTAAATCCCAGCAGGGCTGCCGTGTAGTTTAAGGGAGGAAATGTATTCTGAGAGCAGTGTGCTAATAAGATGCCACTTTACAGACTCTCTTTGCAGTCTTCTTTACATAAGGGGATATATCAGAAGCTTTGTGAATAATGAGAGATGAATAAGCTAAAGAACAAAAACACAACAGATAAACCTGTGAAATAGATTAGGAGGCTACTCTCCGGCAGTATTTGCCTCTGCCTTAGTAGACAACATTAATGGTGCTTTAAGGACAAAGATGCTGTCTGTTTTTTGTTGTCTGAGAGGTTTGTTTTTTTCAAAAAAAAAACCCTAAAAAAACCCAAGGTGAAGCTGTTAACAAAAACAGGGCTCTTAATACATTTATATTGACTCTCTCCTATTTGGTTTAATTCTTTTGTGTTTGAAGCTCAGCCTTTAACTGCTGACTCCACATTGCCTCTTTAAACCTATGCAATGCTGCTGCTAAACTCCCTTGTTGCTATTGTACAGAGTGGAACTGCACAGTATGGATGTGAAAAATGTGATTCAGTGATTCTGCAGAAGGTGATGTCACCTGCAATGTATGTTGTTTCTAATAACTTGCTGAAGTAAATGGATAGAGTCTAAGGAACATAATGGAGGACATTGCTTTGCTTCTTGCCTTATTGAAATCTAGCGTCTTAAGTTTTAGGATTAATTTTCTCCCTGCCTTTGACATCAACTATGTAAAATGGACAGACATGGATAATCTAAGTCAAAAAGACTGGGCAAGTCTGTGACTACCAGCTTTGTAAATGAATCTGCAGCTTTCTAAACAATGATGGTAAAACAAAGAAAGCAGATGTGGATGACTTAAATTAACTGAAGTGATAATTTATAGAAAGAACATTATTTGATTACCTCTGCTACAGATGATTTTTCTGATTGTAATGATCACATCAAGAAGATGAATTTTTACAGGCTCACTGACGGCAGTTGGATGGAGCCCCTAAAATTCCTCCAATTACAGTTGTAATAAGAATAAAATATACAGATGGGCAGGAGATAAATCGTCATCTAGAGATCTAGTAGGGGATTAAATCCTGAGGATTATTCCTTCCCTATGAATTATTCCCAATTATTTTTGCCAGCCAACATCACCAAAAATAGTGTTTCCCCTACCCACACTCGGAACTGGTCCAAAATTAATTGTTAGTGATTTAGGATTTTAGTTTTGTGTTTGAGCCAAAATATCACATCCTAATGTTTTACAATACTATGCCAAGAAGTTACCTGGTGTGTAATGAAACTGCAGAACTGATAAAGTCTTTACTAAGCTAAAAGACGTGACAGTAGTTTACACCAAAGTATTGGATAGATAAAAACATTCAGGTTTTGTGGGGGGTTATGGAGCATAAACTCAACTTCAAGTTTTATTGAAAAATTATTTTAATAATTATTTATTGTTTTCTGGTTTATGGAGGTTAGATACCACATTCATGCAAAATGATGGCAATCTAAATATTACAAAATAATACTAAATTACTTTCAGTGATTATATGGGGGTGGAAAGAAAACAAACCAAACAAAGGATTAATTATTCAAAGCTATTTCAAAAGTACTAGGTAAAAAATCAGTGTTAATTTAACATACAATACCTTCACCAGAATAGGAGCATTTTCAAAACATTTTCCATATAATACACCACTTTTTGTGTATAGGGCAAATTCTTTGTGGATTTTCATAGAGACCGAGGCATTATTTTGCAATAGATTAAACTGCTTGTGGGAATGCCATGTGGAAAATCCAAAGATGTATGCCATGGAATGAATATTCGTGTCAAAAATCTCCAAATAAAATCATGGCATAGTTCCTCAATGAACATTTTGTGCTTCTGAGTGGTTCTTCCAGATTGGCAGATATACCAAGATGAATGTTATACTAATTTTGTACACCCTCCAGTGTTATCAGAAAAAGTACTAACCTCATGAGAGGTATTTCATAAAACAGTATGCTGCAGGTTTTTAATTCTATGTTAATAGAAAAATACAGGTTGCTACAAAGTTCTTACATTCTTTTTATCCCCCATATACTCATCTTAACAGCTCTAGCATGTTAGGTCTCCCAAGTACCTTTTCCTTCTCATACTTTGTACACTTTACCCTTGGGTATTAACTCATTGCCATAACTCACCGTGTATGCCATTTGGAAATTAATGCAAATAACTAACAGAGAGAGAGAGAATACAGAAAAGAAGTGCAGTGGCACAAAACATCTGCAGAGAGGCATTTTCCAGTACATTTGCAATTAAGAAGCTAGATAATTAAGTTCTCTAGATAATTGTGATGACTGTCCAATATGACAAAGAAAAGAAATCTGTTCACAGGAGTGAATAGAAAACTGATAGAAGGGCCAGGTCCAGATTGCTCTGATCAGTGAAACAGAGTCTAGTTGGAGGCCATTAACTGGTGGTGTATCTCAGAAGTCAATACTAAGTCTAATATTATTTAACATCTTCATTAATTATTTGCATGATGGGGCAGACTGCAATCTCAGCAGGTTTGAAGATGATTACAAAACTTGGAGGAGTGTCTGACGTGACAGAGCACGTGCTACTTTTCAGAAGTATCTTGACAGGCCAGAAAAATGGGCTGTCAGGAACTACATGAAGTTCAGCAAGGAGGAGTTCAAAGACCTGCACCTGGGAAGAAATAACTCTAAGTACCAATCCATGCTGTGGGTTGACCAGCTGGAAAGCAGCTTTGCAGAAAAGGGCCTAGGGGTCCTGGTAGACTCCATGTTGAACTTGATCCAGCTATGTGCCCTTATGGCAATGAAAACCAATAGCATTTTTATCTGCATCAGACAAACTATGGACAGCAAGTCAAGGGAAACGGCCCTTCCCCTTTAGTGACTACTGATGAGAGTGCTGGAATGCTGGAGTACTATCCTGTTCTGCACTCACCAATGAAAAAGAGATGCAGAGATACAGGAAAGAGGCCAGCAAAAGACCACTAAGATGATTAAGGGATTTTAGCACCTCATATATAATAAAAGACTGAGGGACTGTTTATCCTGGAGAAGAGAGGGCTCAGAGGGAATCTGTTCAATGTGTACAAATATATAAAGAGAGAATGTAAGGAAGACAGAGGCAGGCTGTTTTCAGTGGTGCCTAGCGACAGGACAAGAGGCAATGGACACAGACTGAAACAGAGAAGGGTCCATATGAACATAAAGAAATACAGTTTTAAGGTGAGGGTGGCAGAGACCTGTCACAGGTTGACAAGAGAAGATGTGGAGTCTCCAACTTTGCAAATATTCAAAGTCATCTGGACACAGCCTCAGGCAACCAGCTCTAGGTAGCCTTGTTTGAGCAAGAGAGTTAGACAACAAGGCCTTCAGAGGTCCCTTCCAACCCCCACCAGCCTCTGATTCTGTGATTCTGATGTTTGTGGTTTTATTTCAAAGCTGATGTTTTAATAAAAAGACAAAGTATCAGTCATGTAGAATCTCTTACCCTTTCCAATATGCTCCAGTAGAATGTCTTTATTAACACTTAAGGTTTTAGAGTTATTTTTCAATTAGTTGCCACTAAAGCTATACAGATCCTCTCATGCTTGTGCTCAGGTCACTGAGCAGTAGTTAAAATGCCCAGCCAGTGGAAAAATGCCTTAAATTTTGAAACTAAAGTGTTAATAATTTTCCTGCTGAATAAGGAAAACCTCTGCAAACTCTCAATGTATTTTCTCATCTGTTTTAACATTCTGAAACTGGTCTACTATTCTCTACCTTATTTTTTTCTGTCTCTTTTGCAAGACAATTCTAACATATTTATGGTGAAGAAAAGGGAAAATCTTGAAGACAATTTGAGATCTGTAGAAGATGCAAATAATTTAAATTAATTATGTTCCAAAGTGGCAGTTTTTCAATTCCCATTTTAAACATTGACTTGAAGGATTTTAGTTTTCTGTTACCATTGTATACTTTTTCTTGAGAATAAGACACCACACTTTTTAGTCCTTCTGTATGGATTTCTAACTTCAGCCCTTTAGTATTTTATACTTTCATTGGAAAACATTAAAATTCCATGCTCTAATGCCAGACAGTTTGCAAACATAAACAAGTACAGGGACCAAACACTCTTAGGCAGACTATCGATCAAAAGGTCAAAGTGAAAGAGCATTTCAGTATTATAGCTTGAATACTTGAGTTATTTAAGTTATGGTATCTTAGTCTCATGTGAAAGAGTATAAATAAAAAGAGATGTCAGAGCATTAATTTGTTCTTACGGCCTAGATGGTGGTGATACGAAGAATTAGAGCATGGTCTAATATAAGAGGTTTTTTTATTTTTTTTCTGTAGCTTTTGAGTTTTGGGTTGCCAGCAATTTAAGCATAACATTGAGTGATATCAACAGCTGTTCTTGTCACTACTATCCTTGTTCTCACTCTCCTCTTCTCTGCTTTTGTTTTGTTTTGTTTTTCAGTTACAATAATTTGTCATGTCTTGTCTAAAATTACACTCTAAGATTCTTGGAGAAAGGATGCCATCTTCTTCTGTTTTTAAATTTCATCACATCATGGTGCCCTGATACAGGGCTGCTGGATACTGTCAGAGAACAAAAGCCACTGAAATTACAGCACAAAGGTATTTATCGTAACTAGATCAGGCCAAAAGTGACCAATCTTAGTGCAGTCTCATGCACAGTAACTTGCTTTCCTCTCAAAAAGGAAGTAAACTTGAAATAATGCCATAAATTTGAAAAGCTGCAGAAGATAAAGTCTTATAGTTAGTATGATAGCAGGTCTGGGCTTTGTTCTGTGGACTTAAAATGCCTAGTGCTACACTTCAGTTGCTGAGAAGACTAGTCCCAAAAAATCAAATCAGCCAAATGGGAATTATTGCAACATTAAACATATATTTATATATGAAATGCGATCGAAACTTAAATCCTCCACATTCAAGCAATTAATTTGGCCTTTCTTTTCAGCTGCTTCTACTTGATTTTCTGTTTTCATAAAGGTAACTGGTACATGATTTCTTTTTAAGTCCTCTACACTCAGGGGATGTGGTTTCTGAACACTTTATCCCTGGTCAGCCTAACTCATTTCATGTAAAAAAAAATCTCTTTTAGACATGTTTACTGCTATAGTCATAGGTACAGATTTCAAAAACCACAGTCCTTCCTACTCCTAGTAGTTTTGTTCTCTTGCAACTGTATATTACACTTTTAGTACTTTCATTATATATCTACTTTAAAATGATGGGATGGTGGCCAACTGTCTCTCAGATCATTAACCTGAGTGACAGGTTTTGTGCTTACTGACTTTCCTATCATGACATCATTCTCTCTTCTTCAAGTGGCTGTGTCTGTGTCACATAAATAGTAGGATTCTTGTTGATTATGCAGTTTTCACTGAGGTAGTGCAGCTGCCCACACTGTTATAAGGTTAGCAAGGTACATGGAAACCTAACTGTCAGATGACATGGGTGAAACATATATTTGTTGAAAAAACCCTAATGTAATATTAACAAACTTCTAAGAGTCAAGAAAGAAGATTTATAGAGAGACAGCTGAAATCTTCAATTTATTTTATGCTTATCTCTACAATCTTTCATTCTCTTCCTAAGAAAGAAAGGGTATGTAAAATGGCAGTCTCCCCAGAATACATGTAGAGGGAATGACATCTCTAATTATGTGGCCAAGAGTACTCTACTTAGAAAAAAAACCCCATTTTTAATTGAAATTATATTTTAATCTCAAACAACAAGGACAAAAAGCTTCTGTTAATGCATGCCAGAACATTGTAGCAACACATGGAATCTGTCAGTGCATCTCAGGGCATCCTTACATGTATTTAATTTGTACAGAAGCTAGTTACTACAAAAGATAGTAAGGTAATGATCCTGACCACATTATGAAGAAATTTATAGGCTTGAGTACTGTTCTTAATAAACAAATCACTCAAATCATTATTCCTGAGCATTTTACCCCTGAAACATGAGCTTTTTAACTGCTCTGATTTTCTTGTCCCTCTAAATTATTCTGAATTCCAGTAGGTACTGTTCTAGATATCATTTCTCCTGTGCTTTTTATGGCATTCTGTGAGTATAATGCTGACTATTTAATGCAGCAAAAAGCTTGCAGACTCCTAGAGGAACTTCAGTGGAAAAATCTTAAAGAGACAAGACTTTAATTAGGAATTAGGTGAGGATTTTACCTAACTAGAGGATTTTGGTTTTTTCATTTGTTTTATTGTTGCTCTTTTGTTGGTTTTTTTTATGTTTTAGTCTCAACTTTTCATTGAGTTTTGCTTCTATACCTTGCTAACTTCTCAGAGTTATTTTCTTATCATAAAATTGATTAAGTGCATATTTTAGGAATTTATATTTACTTTTACTTCTCCAAGAATTCTATTCAGCTTGTACCTACTCGGAAAAGTATATTCTGACATTCAAAATATATGCAAAGCCTTTCACTAGTAAAAATTAGCACTTTGTACATATATTAGAACACAAAATATATCTAATGCTTCAAATCAGTTTCAGAAGTTAATTTGAACCCATTACTTTCTCAGTAGCAGTTATGTTGCAGATAAACTATATGCTACTGGTACTCATAACACTAGAAAAGCAATTTAATTTATGAAGAAAGATTTGCAGGGGAGATGTTGGATTTATTTGGATATGGAGCATTTTTTTTGGTTTAGATGTGGGCTTCTTGTTTGCTTTAGTTTTGTTACTAAGTACCTATGACTGGACAAAACAAAAATCTCTTCTGATAGATTAAATTAGAGTCTTCATTACTGTCTACATCTATTTGTTCTGCATGTTGAAAGTACATAGATATCTAATTACCACCTCAGTATTAACTTCAAAGCTGTTGGTCAATTGAAGGTTCCTAAATTGATGTTTATTAACATAATATTCCCTGTATGCTAATATATCCAACATTAAAATTCTGAGGATTACAAAAAAAATTATAGGAATTTCTAGATCTAGTGTACTTTGGTTATCTCCAACTTCAGCATTCGATATAAACTATTTCTCTGTCTGACATGCCTAAGAGTCTTATCTGGGTAGCATCTATAGCACAACTGATCTACTTGAAAGCATAGCTGAGAAAGCAAGACTTGAACACATAAACTTTTAGAAAGAGTTCTATCTGCAAGGCTATAAATCCCTCATTTTCCCACCAGTATACATTTTTACACAGCTGTGGTACAGGTATTCATCAACACTTGTAAGATGAAACTGTTAACTTTTCAATGAACGGTATATTCACAGAACGAGTAAGACCAACATTCTACTATTAAATGTTCTGTGGAAGAAATAGGAATAGAAACCAATGGCCCATTCTCTAATTGAATGAATAGCTATATTTTTTATTGGAGTGGGATCTGAAACAGGAATATCTATTTAAATGAGTGATTTATGCATGTGGCTGTCCACATCTTTAATTCTAACTTTCAAGGGTGTTTTAATGTCATTGCAAGTATAACACACAGGAGGGAGTTAACACGCCATTTCTAGAATAAATATAATCAGTTTTTTACATCATGATTTTTCTTAAACTTATCCTAAATAAAATGTTCCTTATGTCCCAGTTCATGGTAATTCTCTACTAGCGGAAGCACAAGTAGCAAAAGAAGTAGTAAAAAAGAGAAGTAACAAAAGAGCAAAGAATTTCTTCAGAGCAATGTGGTTAGACTTTCTGCAATCATCAACACTGAAAAAAATATCACATCTAGCCATGTTGGGCTTCTTAAACCAAACAGACGTCATGGGTAAATCAGTGAACAGCCTTTGGCTTAAATTTCACTCATGGTCCCAGAATCACAGTTTGAAATAATTATATAACACTAGCCATAATAGTTAAAACTTGTTTCCAGTAGAGATCAAAACCTTATAGCTAAGGACAAGAATAACCAAGAGGAAAGGTGTAAAACAGTGCCTGAAACACTTTTCATTCTACCTGTGGTGTATGCTCTGTTGTATACAGCATAAGCAGTACTGGAGCACAGTTCATTTTGGTATTCTCTGTTGCTCTGGAATGAGATCCTAGGACAGCCCTCCTTGAAAGAAAGACTTATTTCAGGTCAAAGCAATTGTAAGTTACCAGAACTGAGAGTTTTTGAGAGAATTTTTCTAGAGAAAACTGTTCCTTCTTTAAGGCCGAGTTTTTCCCCTGCATAAAATTCTCCAAGGAAGCTTTGGGTCTCTAACATCTCTCAGATGTCTTTGTCCTCCTTTGCCATTAATAATAAAAGGTCTTCTGGAGCAACTAGGAGCACTGAATATTGTTTCATTTTGGAGGATCTCTTAGAGACCTGTTGCGCCTCCTTCTTCTAATCCTTCTAGCCCACAAATTCCCAAATCAGCCAACACAATCTTCTTTCCATCCCCCAGATTAGCTTCTACACTATACAGGACTATATAGAGAGATCTTGAAAATCCTTCACTGAACAACTAAAACTAATGCCCAAGGGTGGCTATCAGTGAACAAATATGAGCAACACCAGTGAAACCTGTGCCATGACCACCACTCCAGGAACTACATGTCTGATGGCATCCTTCCCTGACGTTTCAGCATTCTCTGAGAGCCAATTATTTGTGCCCAGTTGTCTGAAACATGGTATTTGGTCTTCATATGCATGTCATATGTGAATCCATGCTAAAGGATTAACTTCTTAAAGATGAGGCACTACACAATGCTAAACATTTCCATGGCTTACTTTCCTGTTTTAAAATAGAATCTCTCTCAGGAGATTTAGTTCATAACTCTAAAAAGAGCCTAGGGGGGAGGAGTTTAAAAAAGAAGAAAGAAAAAAAAAGAGAAATGTTATCCTCAATTAAGACACAGTCTAAATAGAATCCTTACTATGACTATTCTGCTTTTTGTGCCTAAATGGTTTACAAAACCCAAGTGAATTGAAACCTTGTAATTAAATACATCTAGACTAGCCAAAGGCAAGGAAAAGACATAGAGTTAAACAATCCCTTATGTCTTGACTATTTTATAAGCATAAATGTTGGGTATTAACTGTGTATATATGTGTTAGAAACTATATGGGGAACTAATATTTAATCAGTCTATGCATTAAATATTAAAACTGAATCTGATATCACATTATATGCTCTAACTATTACTCAAAAAAACCCAATAGAGAGTAACTTTTCCATCTAAAATGGGGTCCTAATTTAAAGTATATTTTGATACAGATATCTGATTAAATATAAGATTTGTACATTTTTTATTAGACTCCATAAGGATAAGAATGTGGTAAGGTTGGAGCTCATGTCTATATTCCAGATAGACCCATTATAATTTGCTGAGGCTCTGTCATAAAAAAGGATGATAATGCTGATGATGACAGGGAAATGAATGGGAAGTGGAGCTGAATGAGTTTGGTTAAAGCACTTACTACTGCCTGGTGAAAGGTTAGCATAACATTCAAAACCTTTATTTAAGTGTATAGCAATATTCTTTTTTGCTGGGGAATAAATTCCAAGGTAAATGACCAGTGAATCAATAAATACTCCCATTTGTGGCCTAAGAGATCATTTATCATGAAGCATTTATCTCCTCACATACTCTTCCATAAAAAACACCTTAATTAAATTTCATGTAGACTCCTTAGGTTGTGGTATTGTCAGCATGCACTAACAAACCACAACACTGACGGAAAAACATATCTGTAAGCGCACTTAAAGATAGACAGAAAAGACTCATTATTTTATTGTGTCTAAACTATCTTTCAGAATTAATAATGTATTAATAGACTGCACTATAAACAGTGTATATTGAGGAGTTATATCAGAAAATACTGATAACAACATTTAAGCAGTGAATATTGCCACAATCACCGTACCAATATTCAACAGTGTCTGTACTGCAATCAACAAATTTTTCACAGAAGACTTTATTTAGGAGACCCTATTCAGGAGATTTAAGAAACGGGCTTTACAATTATTCCATCTAAACCATAGAAAGATATTTTCAGAAATTATTGCGCTTGTTCTTCATTAAAACATCATCAATAAAGAAAAGCAAGATCTTAACCAGCAAAGAAGAAAGCCCTGTCTGTCTGTCTTTTGATAAAACTGACTAACAACAGTGCCTGCAAGAAAAAACTTTCAGAAACTGGTAAACAGAAGGCATTAAATTTTCAAATGTATTTATAGATCTATTTTATCTATAGATCTACCTATCTGTATCTATCTTTGTTATCTATCTATACAATATTAGAGAACTGAGATGAAGGACTTCAATATTAGAATTTTTATGCTGACATTAGTACGTATTAATGAGGTGAGCAGTAGGCATGATAATTTAAATTTAAAATTTGTATTTGACAAAACAAAAGGACTTTCAGACAGCCTTTTTGTCTGCAGTTGGTTTTAATGCAAAATATGCATTTCATCTTTATGATGGGTAGGACTAGAAAAATGAGTGAAATGACCCAGAAAAGGTTTTTCCTTGCCCACTCATTTATGCAGTGCTAAACACACTTAGCAAGTAGGGAAAACTCAGAGTCAGTTCACTCATCTTCCTAAAGACAGATGATTGACAAGTCCTACCTCTTAGAAATGTGCTTTATTTTGCAGGCAACATGATGCACTGGGAAGTGTGCTTATTGTCTCTTCTATACATGGCTACATGTCATCCTTCCTTTTTTTTTTTTTTTTTTTTTTTTTTGCTTCATAAAATTCTTCTTGCTTTTTTTTTTTTTTTTCTTTTGAAAAACCACATCAATGTTCACTTCTTACGGTTTTCAAAGAATCTAATTTCCTAACAAACCTTCCACTAAAATAAATACAGAATAGTTTTTCATCTGAGGTCAGAACATACTCTATCTAATCTAGTTCTTTTCAGATTATGAAATTCACATAGATACATATATCACTTAACACATTTTCATGGGGTCCAAATTTTTGTAACATTTTAGTTAATCACTTGACTTAATCACTGCAAGTTTATTCACTTTTTACAGGTGTAGAAATGATGGGGTTTACAAAATGATGCTTTGAAGAAGATCATAGTACTCTTACTTTAATTTCATTTGCATGCTAGCATAAAGAAACGAGCTGCTGTACACAAAAGCATCTCAGTGCCATAAATTTTTCTTCTGAAAGGATAGCTCTTTTGTGAAAACATGCAATTCATTATGTTATGCCAAGAAGTAGGACAAACTTTCCTAGGGGGAAATATTATCTCCAAAGAAATGTTAGTTCCTCAGAAAAAGTAAGGGAAATTGCTAAGAAGCCCCAGAGGATCCCCTATATTTTACAATCTCCTTAGAAATATGCAGGAAACATTCTTCACAATGCTCAGGAGGTAGCTTGAAGGTTGAACATGTAGTTGCATTGGTTACATAAGCCTAGATGATACTAATGAGGCAAATTTGGTGTCCCTTTGAATAACAAAGAGTCCCCAGTGTAAAACTCCTCAGTGCTAGGTGATTCTAGTTGCTCTCATGCAGGGTAAAAAGGAAATTTGACTTCCATGTAATTTCACTGCTGTCTTTGAACTACTGTGTAACAGTATCAAACACATTACATGGAAACAATTTTCCAGGGTTTTTTGGACTGACAGGAAAACAATTTACACTGCTTACAAGTATTATTCTTTATTGACTAATAGAAGATTTAAATTTCTGTTCCTCAGATTTAACCCTGTTTAAATTCTTTGAAATATTTGCTTACTATGCTAGGTAAAAATATAACAAACTAGCACAGTATTTCAAATAAGAGAGGCAGTTGCTTCTGAAAATTTTTTTTTTTTTTTTTTTTTTTTTTTTTTTTAGTGGGATACATATTTACCCAAAGTCTTAGACTGTTTCAACTGTCTTGGTGCTATAGCCCTAGTTAGCAAGTTGTGAGATATTCAATAAGAGAAATGTGGCTTTCTTGATTAAAATGCATTAAGGCAGCCACTTGGCCTGAGGCTTTGGAAGCACAGAGTGCATATGCACAGTAGAGAACCAAGAAGCAGGTTTTCCTAGCACAGAAGGAGTGACACACTTAGGCAATATGGCTGTCACAGTTTAGGGTCAGGGCAGCGCCTTAGACCTATAACAGATGCTCTCTGTTAACCCCCCTCCCTCCCCAAAGGGGAAGAGAAAGGGAATAAGGGAGAGAGACTTACCAATTAGAAAAGGAAGGGGGGTTAACAGAGAGCATCTGTTATAGGTCTAAGGCGCTGCCCTGACCCTAAACTGTGACAGATTTATTGGTGCCCAACGTGGGGCTCAATCAGAGCTCTGATAGATTGCCAAAATAGTTCAAATTCTGGTTCTCTCACTTCAGAGAGTATCACCTTTTTCCTGAGTGTCTTTAAGAATTGGAGAGGATGTTTTTTGTGTCTGAACTATCTCACTCAATTTCTCTATGTAACTTGGGTCGTGCCAGGAAGACATACTCACTGCACTGCATTGTTCATAAATATCTTGACCAGTCATTTAATTAGCAAAATTTCACATATGTTATTGGACTCTTACTGTTATATGCCACCTCTCACCATATACTACCAAGAAGAAATAAACCCTGTTTTGAATTGGCAGTATGAATTTCTAGCAGCAGCACTTATTTCTGGATTTTTGTAAGACTACTTCTGTCATGAATGGCACAAAGATTATTATTGCTATTAAACAGTGTCTCTGATGAAGGTTATTTGTTCTACTTTTGTTTCTGATTTCCTTTCATCCATCTTCTTTTCTGATGGACACTGACATAGAGAAATCTACTATGCATGGTTCTAAGTGAGAAAAGCCTTAGCTAAAAGATTTGGAAAAAAAAATCACACAAGCCTGACATTCTGTTATTTTGTTAATTAAAAATGTTTCTCCTTAAACTTCCTTTGCTTGTGACTAGAGCAAACCATCACTTACACTGACAAGCAACACATTTCTATTTCTTTAAATTTTTAGAATTAAGACTATGCTAAAAGGAAATCAGCTATTCTTGAACTACAGGAAGGAGGAATGTAAGAAAAAATATTAATAGTCTTTCAAGGGGAGCTCACTGAATACAGAAAAATAACACCTGCATATGAAATCAACAGAATTGTTTCATTTAGTTAAGATTACATGACTTCCTTGGTTTTTTCCCCTTTATTTTAATATCACTGACTTTGTTTAGTTGGTAGGTGTAGATCACAAGTCAGGAATATTTCAGTAAGGCTGTGAATTCCACCCTCTGGAGTCCACATCAAGTACACAAACAATAAAAAGCCCAAGCAATTTTTAAGCTAGCAGACAAAGTCATAAAAACAAGTTGAACAAGCAGAATCTTGAACAATTCAGAGTGGAAATAAAGTGCAAATTTAACAGTGAGAATAATTAGCCGTTAGAATAGCTCACCACTAGGCTCACCACAGCTTAAAGTCTTTGAAGGAGCTTTTCTCTGAGAGAGATCTTATTCATCTGAAAGTTGTTAGACTCAATGCATAAATCACTTGGGATTTTTATGCAAAATGCTAGACTAAATGAGCATACACTTTAGCCTTATTGATAATATGAAAATTACTGTCAATTTAGTCTAATACTGGAGTATGATGGAAGTGAGGTCAATTAGATTTATCTTGTCAATTCCAACATGGTTTGAGTGAAGGCACAGTGGTAAATTGAGTGGTTAACTGCTTAAACACATAACAGATAATGAAGTTAATCTACCAGCTGGGTGTTCTATTCAACAAGTCATGAGATTTCTTTCCTGCTAAAAACAGTCACTGGAAATGTTGACATATTTTCTTTATTTCAGTTTGTTTTTTTTTTTTTTTTAAATAGAAACAGTTCTTTTTGAAAATTTCATTTTGTATTGCTTCTTTTCTTTTCTACTCTTTTGGTTTTGCAGCCAATCTGGCAGAATGAATCCTACATTGACGGCCATGTTTCATTCCCATTAATCCTTTCTGTGTTATTCAGTTATCCTTTCTTAACTCCAGAAAAAACTTTCAAAATTTCCTAGCTTCTGAAAAGTGATGTCCTCAAAACTAGAGGGTATTACAAATCTGAAGGGGAAGAATGGAGATTACAAACTATAATATTTCAGAAGAAAACGCAGGACATCATTAGTTGCCTGTATCTGTTGACAAAAAACTCCCAAACATACAAACCAAAAAAAAAAAAAAACCAATAAAGACACAAATCTTAACATGTGAAATTCTAAAGTCTTGAAGAACTGAAACCTTCCACAAAAGTATTTTGCAGAGAATACAGGTATGTGTCTTCTCATTGCCATGGAGTGGAACCATATTAATGTTTCCAGTGTGATTACTTTTTTCACCCTCTAATTGTTGTAATGTTTTGTTTGTATACACTGGTGTGCATAAAACTTATACTTGATGAATGCTGTGCATTACTTTGAACAACCTCCTAATGTCTTCAACAGCAAAGAGAAAGACAGTTTACTTAGCTCAATGGATTAAATTTTAACTTGTCCTTCAAAGAAAGAATAATCTCAGGAAGAAGAGAAGTTGTGACATGATGCACTTCAGATGACAAAAAAGATGATTTTGCCATTGCTTTTATTGGCACAGTAGTCTACTTTTTATTAGGGATGCCTTATTTAACAATGTTTTCCTCAGATTTTGTAGACTGTGACACATTTTACCTACTGCATATCCAGAATATAGTTAGTGGAGAGGTAATTAAAGCATGTTATCAATATCTCTTCTGGAGACCACCACACTGGGAATTTAAGACATGCACCTCAATCTGTGCATAAAGATTTGCTCACTGTGTACACCCTTTCCCTGTCTGAAAGAATACAACTGTCAAACTGACTGTGTAGCTAAACAGGTCTTTAACAAACCAAATCACACTGAAACAACCTTAGAGCTGTCTCACAGAATGCTGCACGGGACACAGCTTTTTATGCCAAGTTCTAGCCCAATAGATGTGATTAAGAGATGTCTTTGCCAACATTTGATTTTTGCTCAAAATATAAACAAATGTACCACAAGTCCCCTAATGAGCATACAGAGATGCAGAATAATTATGCAATATTGAAAGAAAGGAAAAAGAAAAGGGGGATGAGGGAAGGGAAGAAAAAGAAGAAAAAAAGGAGTAGAGATGATACGAAAGCAAAGTTGGTTTTTTGTTTTTTTTTTTTTCCTTCTTAAATGCAGACTAAAAGAAAAAAGCAAAGTTAAAGACAAGGCACTCTTCAAACTAAAGACCAAGCTGTGGAAAAAAATTGCATGGCTATTCTGAAGCACAACAAAATTGAAAAGAAGATTGGAAACCTAATGAAATGGCATAAATATAACTATTGCTAGATGTAAATAAAAAATATTTTGCAACCTGGAACTGTCATTCTAGACAACGCAATATGTAGTTTTGTACTGTGCCTTTCCACTTCCTAGATATATTACAATGCACTATAAACTTCAGCATGCAGCTATGAAGTGCTTCCCTGGCTATCCTGGCCTCCTCTAAGAATTCTATATAAAAAATAATGGATTCAGCTTTTACAAAGATGTGGTTTTATATAGCAGACATGTGTCTGTTTGAAGCTATAAATAAGAGAAAATAAAAGAATTTTTTTAAAAATTAAAAATGTATACTTTGAAGTTCTGTATGTAACATCAGCTGGAGACCTTGTAGGCTGGCTTAGAAAACCTCTGAAAAATACTACAGAGACACTAGGATGAAAAAAGACAATGAGAAGAGGTAGGGAAAACAACATATTACACTGTATATCTGTTGAGTGGCAAAGTGAAATGCTGGAGAACTTTTTTTCTATGTCATAAATATATTTTATAAGGGAAATTTTAATAATAACCCTAATAGTCAAACAGTATTTGCTCTGACTTGAAGGTCTGCCACAGTTTTCCTGCTAATATGTAATTTATTAATTTGTCTACTTTAAGTCACTGCAAAAGTCTTATTTTATTTAACAAATATTTAAAGAAAAAGGATTTAGACAGTAGAAGGGATAAATATGGAGCATATAGAGGGGCAGGAGCAGTAATTTTGTCCCCAGGCATGAACATATTATGCTAGTAGCTAAGAGTGTCAGAGGTAAGTCACATGGTTTCTGCACTACAAACAAATATCATTTTTGAAGGTTTAAGACATAGTAGCTCACAAGGAGAGTTGAGCTAAAAGCACAGTTTACAATGTTCATTGATGCTTGAAGGTTTTAACTGATATTTACTTAACTTGCTAACCTGAAGTTTGGGTAATAGGGGTTACTGAACAGCAAGAGAAAATGCAGACTAAATTAACCTTAAGTGACTAAATTAACAAAGATCACTCTTCTTTTTCCAACCATGAATAGAGTGACGATTATCAGAGTATCTTTATTATGGCCAGGTACACTGTGCTTTCAGAAGTATAGATTTCCCCAAGACCTGTGTATCCATACACATGCACAGAATTAGGGAGGTGAATAAAATGGAATACCTTCAGGAGAAAAATTTTATTTAGTAACAGATGTTCACATACTTCCTCCCCCACCCCCCTAATTATTTCAAGTTGAAAAACGCTTACTAAAAGTGTATTAGAAACCATAATTTTTATTAGTAAAGGGAGAAGAGATATAACTGAGCTAACAATAAATTCAGGAATTGTGATTTAGTTTCTTTGAATTCAGAGAAATTTCAAAGCAGTTTATTAGTGTTGATGCATAAAGGAGATTTCAGTTACTCCTACTCATGTGTACCTAGCTTCTCTAGGTCATGTGAATGTACAAGGCTCAGACTTTACTCTTGCATTTTTTTGAGCTCTCTAGTCTTTATTTTCTCTCAGCTTTTGAAAAAAAAATAGGATCAGTAAAATATATTTCTGGCTGTACAAGACCAAAGGAAATGCAACTCAGAGAACTAATAAAGCAATCTAACTTTTCCCCAGTATATATATATATAAAAAAAAAAAAAAAAGTAACACTATAATGTATGTTCTCCTTGTAAACTGTTTTTTAAAATGCAGTTAATTTTAAAGAAATCTTGGATTTCATGTTCAATGAATATAGAAAAACAATGAAAAGTATTTTAAGTGTGAGGCGTTATAGCCAAAGAACCTAGAGAGCTTACATACTTTCCCTGGAACATTTAATCACACCAAACAATGTTAATTTATCATAGTACCATTTCTTTATCTATTTTTATGCAATGCATTTATTTGTAGCCACTGCTGGTTTATGTATCCAGCCTCTGAAATGGATGTCATCTATTCGAGAATAACTAAGTACTAGGACAAAGAAGTCCTATAATTTTGTGTTCAGCATCTCACATCCTAGTCCTGCAGATTCCTGTCTTGCTGTGCTGTGGCTTTCATCCAGAGCATTTATAACTCTCAGTGTGCCATTTACTTGACCTTTTCTTTGCAATTTCCTTCTAGCTTTACACTTAAACCTCTAGTTCTCCCTAGGTCCCTTGTCAGATGATCAGGGAGCTCTGGGTACAGATGAACAACCTATGTGCATTCAGACCATGCCTTAGTTCTCCTTCTGGACATTCCCAAACAAAGTTTATTTCTGAGACTCAAAGTTCCATGCACCAGGCTACATAGTAAGCATCTGACTTCCAGATGCGGTGCTACATGTACTGAAGGACCGTTAAGTACACTGACAATCATCTTCTGAAAATACTGTACTGAGGGATCAATTTGTATGTAACTTAACTGTTTTGAATGTCTACTCTACAGGACTATCAAGGCTAGTGTGTGCAAATCTGTCTTCCTTCAGCCCTGAACATTCTTTGTGATTTTCTACATTTTTATTGACACATGTGACTATTGTGAACAAAACCTATCCTTGCACTTCTCATTTTACGAAAAGGCAATGTTCACAAACCTAAATACATCTTCCAAAGAGGAAACCTATATTTAAGTAGGTCATTATTGTACAAGAAGAGTTGTTTTCAAAGGTGATGATCACTGAAATAAAGAGCAGTAGATGCTCCAGCCTTTTAAAATTAAACTGGCTTTGAGATGCCTTAGCAAGAATATAACTGCTTAACTTTATGAGGGTTTGTTTTTTTTTTATTACTAGGTCTCAGCATAACTTAACATTTGGCTTTGTAGGATCTGCACAAATATTTTGTCCAGTCAGTACACTCCTCAGTTTTTGCTTTGAGTTTCACATTCAAACTCTGACTTTCAAAGCAAAATTGCTTAGTACCACCTGGTTTAATATTGAAACTTTGAAAATCTGCATATTTCACATCATGCAAAGTCATATCATGACCCATTTTCAATACAATTAACTAACCAAAAGGAAAATGTGGTGGTTTTTTTCCTCTTGAAGTATGAAAATTATGCAGAAACACATTCTTTATTTTTAGCACTCAGAAATCTTTGGGCCATCTTCTCTTCTGGATATCCTAATGGTTTTCAGCATGCAGTTGGCCTTTCTCACTTTCAGTAAGGGACTTTCTTTTTCCATTCAATAATTTGAGGTTACAGTAGCTGAACACTGGAAATACTATGGGCCTCATTATTTCTTTTGACAAGCCTCATTGATTTCAATGCTACATGACCATTAATTGCTAGTAATATCTGCTAATCCAGGTGTAATTGATTAGCAGTTAGAGCTATTTTTCTGTTTAGTTTAAGAAACTACCCATCCTCATCAGAAAGCTGTGATATCATTAATTCCGCTCTGCTGCTTTAAAGGAAATTAATAATCAATTTTCCTTCTGCTCTCCTTAATTTATAATGTAATAAGGACAAAACAGTCAATTTAGAATGGCAGGGAAATTATGTGTTAAAACAGATTCTTAAGCATTAGCTGAAATCTTCTTATTCGTGACACTGAATTTGAAAAACCAAGTAGTAAGGATCAGTGCACTTTAAATAAACTGCAGAATCAATTATGCAGAATACTGCAAGTGCCCTCCTCATTCCCAGCACACCTTCATAACAATCTTATCGATCCTGGAGGCACATCTGAAAAACAAAATGTTTGGGGGATAATTATGTTCACTTTTGACCTTTGAGGAACCAGTACTAAACATAAATCTTTCCAATTGCCAGCAATATCTGTTTCAAAAAAGGCATGTCTTCAGACTAAGTGCTTTAATGATGTAGCAGTCTTTAGTAAAACTGATTTCAGTGTGAGCATTTGGGCTGGAAACTGTACAATATAAAGATCCTGGAACAGCTTTGCAAGCAGAGAATGGTGTCATTTTATCTCTATGTCAGCCTCATGACTGCAACACATCAAGGAGACTAGTAGTAATCTGATGTTTATTATCTGAAGTGCTTATGCAGTAATGCCTGAGGACTGATTAAAAAATGAGGTCTTGACCTACACTGCATACCAGATTCTTTGTGAATAATGAATTTCCCCCCCTCCCCTCTTTAATACTTCACTGATGTCTTGTATCTATGCCAAATCCTTCAGATCATCCATGGAACTTGCACTTCTGTGCCTGTTTTGATAGGAATGGAGTTTACACAGCAGTCTGTAACCAGCAAAGCTCCCTGCTAATTAGTAAATCACATTGTTAATACCTTAAGCATGGTTATGAAGTGGAAAACTGCATACCATGCTGCCCCCTGCTGTAATATAAAAAGTTCTCTGTTGTTTATGTGTAATATTAAGTGGAGGAAGATATCACATGAATGTGAAAAAACAATTAAACCACTCACCAGGGGTATATATGAATTTATAATCCTAATTTTTAATTTTAGCTTATGTATTGTTATGTTTCTTATAAATACCTAACTTCTTGATTGCAGGGTTGGTTAGCAAAATATAGGCTGGTTTCTGTAGCTGCAAGACAGAGTTGAAATCCAGATTTTAGCACTATAATCATATTCTTATTTTCTTCAATGAAAGAAAAACATTCCATTTATAACAGGTTAGTAGTACTCACTACAGAAAAAATTCTGCATACTCTTCCAAATGCTAGTCAAAGTAATGAATACTTAGTATAGGATTCTGTGCATAGCATATAAGATAGTGAATCATATACTGAAGATAGTTATTGTGCTATTGATTTTCTGAAGACACAGATACCAACTGATACTGGATAGAGATAATGATTTAAAATAAACTGCCAACTAAAAATAGATTTGTTGCTCATGTATTGAATACTCTCAAATAAAGACCATTCATGGAGGAAAAAGGCTATAGTTTAAGAAAACACTGACAGATTTAATTTTCAATTGCTTCTAGTTTCTCTAATTTCTTCCTTATTTAACTTCTATTTTAGTAACATTTTGAAATCAAAACATGCAATAATTACAACTTAACTTGCCATTGCCTCCCACCAGTGTGGTTAGTCAAAACTTCAATGTAAAGTTGGTGCACATTTCTGCCATTCTAACTTGAAAGTAAGTTTTACGTCCATTTGGAAACAAGAAGGATAATGAAGAAGGAAGATATTCACTAAGTGGAACAAGCGGTGGTTTATCTCAATTTCCAAATGCTGCCAAAACTATCCTGAAAATGTCTGGATTTAAACAATGATGCAACTTCTCCTGAGACAACAGGATAAATAAATGAGCAGAGACTACAAATATGAACAATTTTTGGAAAATCCAGTTCATAGCAGGCTGATGTCAGGGTAGGGAGAGAGGGACTCTTGGCCCATACTGGTTGTACACAGCTTTCCTAGACACTTCCTGTCTCATCAGCATGCTCCGTGCTGTATTCACAGAGTTCTAGGCTATAGGAACAGCCTCTGGAAACACACTGTAGTGCAGCAGCTACCCATTTTCATTCAGCTTGTAGCTCTTTTGCTCAGAGTTAACACACCTCAAAATCTGAGTTGTATCTTAAGAGGCAACACATTGATTCCAGCTCATTCCTAAAGGCCCCCCACTTTGACACAAACCAAAGTCTTAACTTAGCTGACTGTGCCTTCTGGGTGGACTATGCCAGCCCTTTTTTACCTCACTTTAACTTGTGCCCATCTGCTTCTCTCCACTCTGATTAGTGGAAGAGAACATATGTCCCTAAGTACCTAACTCTGATTTCTTGCCACACCTTCAATTACATGGCCATATGTTCTAGTATCATACTGTAATTGCTGATAGTTAGTACTAGAAATACAAAAGGGGCATTTCACAAGCCAACAGGTTTACTTCTGCTACATAACAAAGTAGAAACAGCTGTGACTGTACCATCCTCAGATAATCTCTGACTTGCTCTGCACACAACACTTTCATAATTTTATGTACTTAAAATCATGCAATCATTCCTTGCTCATTATTTCTCCCTTCACTGTAAAACAAGCAAAGAGAAAGCCTACTTTTACATTGTTCTGTTACTTCAGCTTATCTCTGTACCCCTCTGTTCTCCATGGGAACAAATCTGGATCCCTGTTACTAGGGAGAATATACATCAGAGACATCAGAGAACAATGCAACTACTTAATTTTACAAGGATTTTATATTCTAGGGAATGCTTTGCTGATTTAACTGCATTACATTGCTGCCTAACTGAGAACAGCTAAAACCCACTGATTTTGCTGTAATAAGTAGGACAGTACTCCCTGTGATATTTTTGCATTGCAAGCATATGGTTGCAGTTTAGAAAATATACTGGAAGAACATTTGTGCAATGTGCAAGCACTCTGGATTTCTATTATTCATGGTGACAGTATAAAAGCTTTCACCTCCTCTAATTCACATTTAGTGCTGTCTGGATCTCCTTCCTTCCTTCCTTCCTTCCTTTCTTTCTTTCTTTCTTTCTTTCTTTCTTTCTTTCTTTCTTTCTTTTCTTTCTTTCTTTCTTTCTTTCTTTCTTCTCTCTCTTTCTTTCTTCTCTCTCTTTCTTTCTTCTCTCTCTTTCTCTCTTTCTCTTTCTTTTCCCTCTTTCCCTTCCTTCCTTCCTTCCTTCCTTCCTTCCTTCCTTCCTTCCTTCCTTCCTTCCTTCCTTCCTTTCCTTCCTTGCACTTTAATTATTGCAAGAACAATTTAATTAAAGATGGCAAATGAAGACATCTTAAAAATTAAACTTCACCCCTAGGGAAAACTGTGTATGAACACCAGTGCACAAGCTCTGTTGCTGGATTACAGCAAGTACACAAAATAGGTGACAATGCAAAAAGGACACACTTGGGGCTCAAGCTAAGCAATATGCAACCAGCAACACACAAGTTTATTATGGTTCACTCAAAATGAGGGTTTGCAGAGGAACACATATAACAGTTATAGCAGTAATCTGTCTTACATTCAAGGTGGAAAATAGCGTAAAAGGAAAAGATAATCTACTGTACAATAGGCATTGCTTTCTGGAGTCTTATTTTGTATGTTTACACCTACAGTTAATTTCTTCCTGAAACATATTATGAGTCTGACATTGTCATGCTAGCTGGTAGTCACTGATCTTTTCAATTTTTAATCTTACAATGAGATGTCAGTCCTGTTGTCAAGCTGACATTATTACAAAGCCATCACCTTCACTGTCCTAATGTGTAATTTGTGATTATGACAGCTTTAAGTGTTTACTTTGACACTACTTTACAAGGCTATTTGATGGTCTAGTCCAAAGCCACTCACTTAATGTAGCATGCACTCATTTAAATTAGAAAATTGACTGCTTACTCATTTGACTCTTTGAATTGTTGTCCTCTGCTGCTCTTGCTTTGTAAGTTTAAGCAAAATGCCCTGTATGTTGGAAAGAAGAGGGCTACTTCTTCAGCCATCAGCTCTTGCATAGGACACAAGAGTTGTGTAATATCTGGGACAGTATATTATGATGGCATGAAATAACAAGTAGAAATGTCTTCCAGATTTTCTTTCCTACTTCATTAATTTCTTTTAACGGTTTTGCTTAATGATTTCTTCGTGAATAGGAATTTGGATAAGTTTTTGATTCCAGTTCACAACAGGATATTAACTGCTGGAATTTTGTAGCATAGTATCTGGCCATACATGACACCTACAAGATGCATTTTAAACCTTCAGGTCCCAGTTCTCTTGACTTCCTGAAAACGCTCCTTCATTGATCCAGTATTACAAATGTACAGCAGAAAAATACTTCCTGACAGTGGAATTTAGCTGATGGAGACTTCACCATCCTATCTGATTTTTTATCACTATACTTTTTCATACTTCACTTGTTACTCTGAGTTTGGTCTTTTATCATTTTCAGGAGACATGCCTCCCAGTTCATGGACATACCTCTTATATCCCTGCTTCTTCTCCTGGATTTGAAGCATGAATCACTGTTGTGATGTTAACTCTTAACTCTTTGAAGATTATTATTTGATCTCCTGTAAACCAAATTCCATTTTGCACACACAGCTCATTTCTCAGTAGGTAGTAAACTCGTGTGGCACCCACTCTTTGCAACCTGGAAATCCCAGGAGAATGAAGTGTTTTATTGTCTACAGCATGCCTCCTGCTCAGTGATTTTCTGGATAGGCTGGCACCTTTTATTAGAGATGTGAAAATATCGTAACATGTTGATAGCCTCTATTCCCAATCCACACAGCCATCTGTGGTGTACTCTGGGAGGCCTGCCTTGCTTAGAGCACACTGTGGCATCACTGGCATACCTGGACAACACTGACTCCTCAGAACAGACTGCTAACAGTCTGATAGTGTTCACTATGGTGACTCAGATCTTGTTTATTCACTATGTTTTTTACATAGCTTTTGATGAGACTGGCCACCCGTGGGTGACACCAGCAACAGATGAAACTGCAGTTCCAAAGAACCTTTCATGAGGCCTTTTGACACAAATGAAGCAAAATTTTCCAAAACTAAGTGCTACTGTTTTATGCATAGGATTTAATGAATATATTCTCACTTATGCCTGGATGAAGACAAAAGGGGAGAAAATATTTTTATAACAGCTGATGAACTCTGTTCTTAACAGGAATGGCTACATTATTCCAATGGCTTATGTAGTATGTATTTGATAGCACAGTACCTGAGAAAATTTTCTATATATATATAAATGTAAGACCAAGAACAAACACAATTCAGTATGAGCAGGAAGGAGACATTGAAGTTATTCAGATTCTTCCCCAAATTTGTACCTTATGGAAACTGTATATCTTAAATTACAGTGAAGCTTCCTTACTGGAAGGGTCTGAGCATAGTGAAGAAAATGCTGCTCTGATGATGGTGAAGAGCCAAGTCTCACAACCCTGGAGACAGCAGATTTACTCCAGGCCAACACAGCTGGGAATGGATGTATTAGTCTTCCCCATCAAGCATCAAGCTGGAGTGTCAAATTTGGCTTGCACATGATTTCAGTGCTACATACAGATGATGAAATCAAGCAGCAAAATCATTATCCACTACACCTAAATAAATACAATGATCAGTTTGCACTTGGTAGATGCACACAGCAGTACCAGAAAGAAAAAGACCTGGAAGACTGCTGAAAGAGAAATCTATGAAACAACATGGACAGAAAAATGTAAAATATGGCCCACACAGTCTTTTCCACAGTAAAATAAACAGATACATTTTCTTCTTAGGTAGGTCTTGTGGTTCTCTTGATGCCCATGTTTACTCCAACCAGTCCTGGAGAAATTGATCCTCTGACCACATTTGATTAAATAAGAAACCAATATGTAATGTCTCCTTATATTTTTACTTTTTTTTTTTTTTTAAAGAGTAAAATGAAATAAAGTAAAAATAAATATTAAATGCTTTGAGTAATTCATCTCAGAACAACATCCTTTGTTTCCTTTTTCATCTTCAGAGAATAACGTTTTTGTGGGATTGGGTTTGCCTCTGTTTCTTCCGGATGACTAATGCAAAAAGACACTGATCTCTGTTATATTCTCTGTACACTCTAAAAATACCTGTGAATTTATAGTGGATACAAGACTGTCAGCTTTCTGCTCCATCAGCTCTAAAGAAAATACAATAGTATGATATAATATCTAGTAAACGTATTCAGTACATGGCAAAAGGTCATTTGTTATTGCACCAACTTTTAACAACATCTAGGGCAAATGGGCATAATTGTAATTTTAGCACCTAAAATAAAATTGTATTAAGGTAAATATGTTATCTAGAAATATGCATCATAAACAGTCATGGCATCTAGGTAAGATGATATAATAATCTACCTTAACATCTAGTGATTACAAAAGTAAACTTCAAAATTTACAGAATCAGTTCATACATTATTTAGACTAGATATGTTCCATTATACTTCACCATTTTTAGTTAATTAATTTATTAACCTTTTGTTTTACAAGACAGAGCCTTACTATAACCATTTATCCTCACATGCAGTGGCTACTGGATAACCTGTAAATTCAACTTCTGTATTTCACAGTTGATTATGTGTGGATCTGAAGCTCATGCAGTTGCTTTATTTCCTAAATTCCAGTGCAAGATCTGTTAAAGTAAAATAAAAAGATCTGGGACTTTATATCTGATGTACTAAAGTCAGTGCTTCTTGGCTGCAGAATTACTTTCCTTTAGGGATTCAAAATATAATGTCTCTTACAGTGTTGAAAATTGAATCTTATTTAATTAGTTGTACTTTTAATTAACTTCTATTCCTTTCTATGCTGTTAGATTTGGTGGAGGATTGTGGAGAGTAGTACTGCTTATAGTGCTCTGGAGTGCTTGTATCGAGGAAATATTTAAAACAAAGCAAAGATTTACCACCCTTTATTTACTAAATTCCACATCATGACAAGAAAACATTAGAAGAGAGAGAAAAAGGGAAAATGTATTAAAGAACACCACAAAAACTGTGTTAAAAAAAAATGCTGGGGACAAGAATATCTTCCGCTTTACAGAACTGTGCTTTAGACAAAAAAAAAAAAAATTGGAAATTGGAATATTGAAAGAAACTGTAAGAATGACATCAAATCTGTGACCACGTTAGTCATTCTGTAGAGGATGTAAAAATCGAAAAAGAAAAATAAAAAATTGGTAAAGAAAGCAAGCTCAGGCCTTAGCAGTCATAAATTAGCAGTCATAAACATATTAGCAGTCATAAACAGCATTGTTTACTCCACGCACTCTACACAACATGTCCCAGCTGTGCACATGTCATTCAACTGTCCAGCTCTGTCTATGCAGACTTTTCTTGTTGAGGCATCCACCTAATCAGTTTGTGGAAGCACAGTACTCCATTTGTTCAATTTGCCTGCATAGAGGAAGACATGACAGATGTATTTGAAGTAATGCTAAAAACTGCCATCAATGGGGAAGATACCAATCTCAGCTAACAAGTGAGTATTGTGAGAAATTCTAATGCAGCAGCAGCACATAATCACTCACATTTATATCCTGCTGTTTAATGGTGACATATATCAAGGCTTCATCTCCAAGAAGCTCAAAGAGTCACTCAGAAGTCAGATGATAGAAGAGAATGCAGCATAAGGAGCAGAGCTCTAATAAGTTGCTGTAGTTTGTATGTTGTTTTTAAAAGATCCAGAATGTTTTCTGTGGCCTTCCTATGTTTTGATTTTGGGTTACAGAGGAACTGCAGCACTCTATTTTATTTACGTTTTTTCCATAGTGATGATGCGATACAATAAAGGTATAACTTATAAAACAGTTCCTGTAATAGCATTGTACTTTAATTTAGTGTAATTTATAAATCATCTGTAAAGCAGCTTTACAACACAACAACAGTAATAGCTGTGTGAGTAGTGCAAAGGAAGTTTATATGACAATGTCTTCATGCCTTTCATCCCTAATTTTTTTTATTTAAATTTATGTGAGTTGTTACCCAGGGACTTCTTTTCAGGGAAGACTATATTTTAAAAGCAGTAGCCTGCTCCTTTTACAAGAAAATACAGAATATGCATGGAAAAATACAGTGTTTTGCTTAATATGGTCCTGACTAAATAAAACAAGCACTACAGCAGCAGTCCGGTATTTCCTGAATACTCAATTTGCTGTGAATACACACAGGCATGTATAAAGGGGAAATTTGTTATTGAGAGTAAAACAGTGTGGTGGGTTGACCCTGCCTGGGCAAGCAGGTGCCTACCAAGCCCTTCCATCACTCCCCTCAACCCCCATCAGCATGGCACACAGGGATAGTACATTGTGGATAGTACATTGCTGCCAAGCTGGCAGAATATGATGCTGTTGTGTTCTGGATCACTTTCCTCCACATGGGCTTTGTACATTGAACATCCTCTGGATCTTTAGGATGCTCATCATTATCTAAATCCCCATAGATGAATACTGCTATACTGCTAGTTCCCTCAGGTACTGGATACCTTCATCAGCAGTAGAACACTTCCCTGAGGAGGTAGAGTTCATTAAGTCTTCCTTAAATGGATATCTTACTTTGAGGCTTGAAAG
This sequence comes from Todiramphus chloris collaris, assembly GCA_025345505.1. Classification (NCBI taxonomy): domain Eukaryota; kingdom Metazoa; phylum Chordata; class Aves; order Coraciiformes; family Alcedinidae; genus Todiramphus; species Todiramphus chloris. Next base: position 17,104,114 of record JANVCC010010406.1, read on the forward strand.
GAGCCGTCTCCAGAGACTGCAAATTGCTGCCTCTTTTCCAATTCCTCTTTCAAGGACAGATGTTGGGCTTCCTTACCTTCTAGCTGTTGGGTGTCAAGTCCATTATCCCAGCATCAAAGCAGACAGGTAACAATCCGTTCCCCTATCTGGCAGCTGTAGTCTTTCCTCAGGTCTCAACGTTCTGATGAAGTCAGGGACCGGGTGGTTTCTGCCTCCTGCTTCAATTCTGTTACTCCCTCCTCCAGTTTCCCTGTTGAGGGTCCAGCCTGTTGGTCAAGCATTTCCTCTTCTTTCTCATCCCTCACTAATCCAGGGTAGGGACCTGTAGTACTCCTTGTCCATTGCTTCTTTTTTACTACTGGGGCAATTTTGGGGGTTGTGATTGTTTCAGTCCCTATCTCAACCCAGGTGTCTTCAGATGTAATTTGGGTCCCTGCTTCAACCACAGTCCTCTGACAGTACTCAACTGTGGCTCAGTAGGCACAGGCCAGGCCCCAGTACAGTGCTAAGAGCTGCTGATTCTCATTGGGGTAGACAAGGCACCCTTCTATTAGACGCCGTGTCAGCTTGCCAGGGTTGCTTGACTGTTCGGGGGTAAAGTCCCAGGCTACAGGAGGTGACAACCGTCCTAGGAACCTGCCCAAATCCTGCCAGACCCCTTGCCACCCAGGGACAGGCTTCCTCAAGGCACATTTCGATGTCACCCCACCCAAAACTTGTCTCCTCTCACAAAAAACTGGGATCAGGCTACACACAACCTGGATTAGGCCAACAATATTGATTAGTAGTATTAAGAAGCTCATGTAAGGGTAGACGGTGACCTGGGAAGCATGCACAATAAAATCATCTGTATCAATTTCTGGTAGACAGAGAGAGATGTATTCAATCATTTTCTCCCCAAGGTAGCCCCCCCAGCACAGCAAAGCCACCAATGCCAGCGTGAAACACATCATTACTGTTTGTGCCAGGGTGCTCCTGAGTCCCTTCATCCTCCTGAGACAAAGGCTTCCCCAGCACATTGAGGCTATCAATACAGAAGCAGAGCAAAAGGACAGTGTTTCAGTAAACATGTTAAGAAAACACCAGATAAGTAGCACAAGCAAACCCCATGGCCTGCACAGGATTTTGCTACGGATATCTAAAGCAAGCAATAGAAAAGCAGCTGCTTGTGCCCCACGTTGGGCTCCAAAGAAGGAACTGTGGTGGGTTGACACTGGATGAGCACCAGGTGCCCACCAAGCCCTTCTATCAGTCCCCCCAACCCCCATCAGAATGGCACACAGGGAGAGAATAAGACAAAAAGAGCTGTGGGTTATGATAGATAAAGATGTTGTTCTCTACTTCCCATCTGCAGGTGATGTCAGGCCAAATCAGCCAAATGCCCCTCCCCTCCTCCTCCTGCCCTCTCCCTTTATAGTTGAGCTGACGTCATATGGTATGGAATATCCCACTGGTCAGCTCAGGTCGGCTGTATCCCCTCCCCCATCTTTCCCCCCCATCGTCTGGTGCAGTGTGAGCACTGGCAGTCATAACACGGGTGTGTTATCAACACCCTCCAGCTCCCAGTGCTGCAGCATGAGGTCTGGGTGGGGAAAAGCAGCGCAGACAGACCCACTACAAACAGTCATACACTGAATCATAGACCGAAATATTTAGTAGAGATTTGGTTTCATAAGAGCAATGTGTTCCATAATCACATACACTTGTTACCAGGATATGGTATTTAAACTACATACATTTTAGCTGTAACCAAAAATATATGTACTTTAACAGCATAAGACATTTTATAAAAATCATATTCACAGCAATAAAGAATGGACAATTACCATTCATGGTCACTCTTAGTCTTATAAGTACCTGAAATAGATTAATTGTAGTGGAAAACTTAAAATATGAGGTGAACTTGCTTTGGGAAAGGCAAGAACATGAAAAGGAAAGATCTTGTTTTCACACCAAGTTCCTGCTGAGCGTAGAATTCGATATGACCTGTGAGACGGGGAGGGACTTTCACACAGAGAAGACACCAATCATTCCATCTACCCATTTTTGACAGGATTTTGACAGGCTATGGTGGAATTCTGTATGTGAATACTTCCACCACGACACAGGAAGATGCTGACATTTGGGACCAAGAAACGCAGAAGAGCCACCATCTAGCATATGGCATGCTTCTCTTTGTTTCCTCACTCACATCATTACATCCAGATAATTTACTGGCAAAAGATACAGGATGCCAGTTTCCTCTGCACTCTGTCTTTTAAGTGCTCATCCTGCCTCATCTTGGTATACATTCAGCAGAGGTTAAAACCAAAACTAATTGTCAGACAACTTCATCAAGCCAGCAAAGAATATTATGTCACCCGTGTGCTCCAGGAAGACAGTGCTGGCTTTCCCAGATAAGTAGCACCCTTGTGTTAGTGTTGGCATTGAAATTTCTTGCCATGAGAGAAGCTTCAGGAATCACCTTGCCACACAGAGGTACATGTTGTGTCCCTGGGGTCCCATGAAGAAAGAGGCTACACACCTGTTTTTAGTGGGTGCAGCTTTTTTCCATACTCAGGTCATTCTTTCACATACCTTCGCAGTCTTGTAGGCACTGAAAGCCATTGGTACACAGGAAAAAAAAAAGTTTTCCTGAACCTAAATTCTGCCTAACCCTAATAGAAGATTAATTCCAGATATGTTTCTAAAACCTGGAAGGACACTCAGCCTTTTTGACTTATATAATATTATTAATTCATAGATATTTCTAAAATAGTTACAGACTATTTCCTTTAAAGATGTTTGTGTATAGCAAATTTCTGTAACAGAAAGTGATTTCAGGATGTTTTTTGCCTAGTTCTTGAATAGAGGTTTTATGGCAAAAGCAATTATATCCTCCTTCTCTTACTCCTCCATACTACAAGATTGGAATTATTTATTTGGTCGGTCACTATAAAGTGTACTAGAAGAAAATTCATGCTTTTGTATGATGACTTGACAAAGATGGCCTGAAGTTCAGGAGTTTTTTTCCCTTCCAACATATTTTACATATCCTTTTGCAAAATACATTGAAAAAGCGTACCAACAACCAATAAAAAAAGTTAAAAGATAAGGAGAATAGAAAGGAGATAAAAAGGTCACTGAAATTTAGCTAGTTATGTTGCCCTGAGCTGCACTGTTGCTCTCTAAAGAAGATGGAACAGAAGGACAAAGATATAAAACCCCATACTGATCTGACTAAAGACTGAAAGAGCCATAAAAAAGCTTTACATAGCAATAACAAAATATTTGTAGAAGGATTTGTAACAAAATTAAAATCTCTTTTTGGACTACAACATTTACATGCAGCTGTAAATACAAAGTCAGCAGTGAACAACCTGATGGCACTCCACTCATCAGTATGGAATCAGTAGGAGTCAGGTACATCGGCAGTTACACAATTAGCATCTAATAGGCACATTGTGTCTCCTAGAAATCTTTAGTTTCTCACAGTGAAACTGGGACATAGAAAGACAGCAATTGACCATTTTAGAATGAGGTAATGAGCCTGTAGTTTGCAAAACCTGGCACAATGTCGAATTTTCCCATGCCAAAGTATGGATAAAAGCTAAGAGAAGATTCACTGTAAGATTTTTCAGTTCTCCTACATGCTTCTCTGTATCAGATGCACGCAATGTCTTACACCTATCATTGTTATTCTTCTTTCATGAAGGAAAAAAAAATAAAATTGACAAATAAATACTGTTTTGTGGTTCTTCAACTTATTTTGTTACTGAAGAAAATAATTAGCCTTAAAATAATTTACTACGTGCCTCATAATAAATTAGTTATGGAAATAGTGGAAATAAATTGCTTATATACCTGAAATAGAAAAGCTAGGAAAATCAAGAAAATTACACATTGACTGAAAATTGTTTAGAATAATAATACTTGATTAGACACTTTGAACCTACTTTTTCTCTTCTCTTACTTCTTGTAGGAAAATAATTGCACAGCTAATAATACTTTTGTCACACTTGTTAGTAGACAGAGATTAGGACATCATTATAAAACAGCATACCTCGTATCAATAAATGGCTGCCTTCATATTAAAAGTGCCACTAAGTAGTAGTAACCATCAATAAAAATATCATTGTTTAGTTGGAAACAAATCCATAAACTGAAGAAGTGTATAGTAAGGTATATATCACAAGAAAGATGTGTAAGTTTTCCAGGAAAATAGAATCACATTAATCACAGACAGACAAATAACTGTGTCAGTGTAAATTTGCAGAGTTTATACAAAAGTCATGAGTCCTCAAACAAAGCAGTCCAAGGAACCTGTGAGAACCACTGGTAAAAACAGATGACTTAGAAGTTAACAGCTCTGTAGACTGGAAATAAAAAAAAACCATTTTATGTCTGGTGTAAGTCACAGTTTCAAGAGCTTCAAAAGCAAATAGCATGAGGACATGGCTACTAATTTTAACAGAGTGGATAGCAGTGAAAAGAAATAATATGTGCTAAGAAATAACTTCACATTAAATTCATTTTGCATGTTTTCTGATGTTTATTTACACACAACAACTGTCATCACAGGGTAACTATTCCTTTCATCCATGCATATGTCGGTTTCTAATCAGTGGAGTGAGACAAATTCCTCAGAACAAACCAGTTCTGTTCTTTTAAAGAAAATGACATCATAAGAATCTTTGTGAAACTAAAAGAAAACCCACCACCAACAACAAACACCTTCTTCTGTACCAAAGCAAAAACTGGTAAAAAGCGCAATCTGAGTAACAGAATATTTAACACTGAGATGAAAATTTCCAACCCAAGTGGCTGCAGAAAATCAGAAATCCCTCCAAATTAAACATGCTTCTGTAGGTTTCATATATTTGCTGGAGGAAACAGAGAGAAAAAAAATTCTTCAGCTGGGGTAAATCATGACAATTGTGCTGCCTTTGTGGCAGCTCTACCTGTTCACCCCACTTGCAAATTGATTCTGCACTGGTGGATCTAAGCTAGAGAAAATAAGAACCAGGATACATCACTGTGCAAAAAAGACACTGTGTCAAAGTGCGGTGCATTTATTTGTACACAAAATACTGCACCCTGCCCTCATCAGTTTTACTGTACAAACTTGACACACTACTCCAGGTTTAACCAGTTACACCAGCTTCATAGATAATATTGCCATGTAAACACAGCATCTCATTTTAAAGTCTTTGGAAAACTTCAGATTCAGTCCTTTAATGTAGCTTCTGTTCTTCACTGATTGTAGTTGGGTCTTTTCTTAGTAGCACTTTTTTCTAAGTTTTGACTAAGACGACAATGTTTCTGTTACTATCATGGAAGCATCCACAGAACAGACAGCAGTAGCTACCCAAAATGTGGATTTATTACAACTAAAAATTAAGCAGCACTCTGATGGACCAAAGTAAACTACAGGTTTGGATGAGAGGCAGGAATATAGTAATATTCAACTAATTCCCAAATTTTGTGAATATTTTAGAAAGACAACCAAAAATGTGCACAAACTCATTCAAAAAAGGGAAAAAATCACACTCAAGGGAACTGAAAAAGGGATTGATCACTCACCTACAAGGGACAAGAGATTACTCAAGCATATACATGTATCTCTACATATACATGTACATATAGTCATAGATTTTTTACTCAAAGGAATGAACCTATCTTGAGCTTGGAGGAATTGATGTTTGAATATTAACCAGCTCTCTTGGTCCCCTCTACCTTCTATAGTCCTAGCCCAAGAGGTTCCTACAAGTAGGTCTTTGAAGAGGACAAAGTTAGCCCTCCTGAAGTCCAGGGTCGCAATCCTACTTATTGCCCTGCTTCTTCCTCTATGATACTAAACTCTACCATGTTTTGATCACTACCGCCAAGGCTGTCCCCAACCTTCACATCCTCAGACAGACCTTATTTGTTCATTAATACAAGGTCCTGCAGCACACCTCTCTCTTGGGTCTTCCAACATCTGCATCAGGAAGTTATCATGAATGCATTGCAAGAGCCTTCTGGACTGAGTATGCCTTGCTGTGTAGCCTTTCCAACAAATATCAGGGTGATTGAAGTCACCCATGATCACCAGGGCATGTGATCTTGAGGCTAATTGCAGTTGCCTGTAGAAGGACTTATTGACATCCTCTTCCTGGTTTGGTGGTTTGTAGTAGATGCCCCCAACAGTTTTTCCCATATCTGTGTGCCCCTTAATTATTACCCATAAGTATATACATAAGAATTATTCACTTATATACATATACTTGTACATTCAGTCATCTAAAATGGGGGAGGTGAGGGCTTACTCAATCCTGGGAAGTTTGCTTGAGCAGCGTCCCACACCAAAGGGACAGTCCCTCACTGCAGACCCACTGCTTCAAGGAGGACTGCCTCAAACCAGCTCTCAGGCAGGGGTCCATTTATACCCTAGCTGAGGCTGAACTGTGGATCTTCTAATTAGCTGGGGACAGAGTCACAATAAAGACAAGAAAACAAAGTAAACAGGTTTTAATGTCCATGAAGTCACAATCTTTGTGGGGTCTTTCGAAAGCCCCAGTTTGTTGTTATCAGGTCTTTTTCAAGGTGGGTGCATCTACCACACTGAGAGTCTTCAAATTCCAGTAAAATATAACATTACCAGTATATGAGAGCAAATTATTCAGTATCTTTACATTAAATCCATCCATCTATAAAGTCAATCAGCATTTTTTTTTTTCCCAGGGGTTCTTGATAGAGCCTTCTTCAAGTTTTTGCAGCATTATTAGAGACCAAGTTACTATACATTTTGAAGAGGGTAGAAAGTTAATGTAACTCAGTGTGACTCCATTACTACAAAAAGGACAGCACTGCCATTTTTCAACATGTTTGAGCAGTGCTGGACAATAATAGGAGAGGACTGCATGTTGTGAAATTTTCACATCCTAAGTAACACCATAATCCTCTCTGTGTTCTTTTTTACCATGGTCACTTTGGGCTCGATATACCTTGTCCCAACCATACTTATGTCTTTTCATCTCTCTCCTGTTACCACTGTGTTTGTGTTGGCAGTTAGGTTGTAAAGATTTGTTTAGCACACCTATTTTATAGTAGAAGTCATTAAATGAAATACCTGTGCATCTTTACCTCTCTTGTTCCAATGAATTACTGGCTTTGCACAGACTCCTCCTTATTCCTTATGTGCCCTGTTCTTAAAAAAGTAATGAAGATCACTTGGTGTCATAAGTAAAGACTGTCTCCCCTACACATCTGTCTGTCACTCAGTGGGCTAATGTCCTTCCTTGGGAAGAGTGTTTTTTTTCCAACAGAGTATGTTTGGTCATTCAAGCATGTACTGAGGAAATACTTTATATTTCTTTTCAATGACTTGAACTGGCCTTCCCAACCCCCTTGTGTCTGAGGGGCAGGTGGGATTGCATCACTGCAAGTAGCACAGAAAGCAGCTCTTTTTTAGGGTGAAAATATCCCTCTTTCTGGTCTGCCATGATTCATAATATACATACAGGTTGCTGTCTTTCACCTGTGCTGGCCATTCTTCTGAGGCACTGTTGTATCTTCAGCTGCTCCCAAGGTGGAGAGACTTTAGATAAAGTACTTTACTTGAGATTCCTTTCACTCTTTCAAATGCTTGATCTTAGATCTCTGTTACAATGCCACAATAGCTCAAAAAGACTGTTAGCTAGTCTATAAATCAGCTGGCTTCTTTCTCATTCTTTTATTTGGCATTTCTCAGGGTCCAGCTAGAGTACCTGAAAAGTCAAAAGCTTCAATAGAAAATACTTTCTTTCAAAATCTGCATGTAGGTCACAATTTTTTCCTCATTATGTGTTAATATCTGGGGGTTTTTCTGTTTCTTTTATTTGAATTTAAAATAAGACTCTGTAGTTTTCTCTTAGCATTCATGTACATCCATTGTGTCTCTCATGTGCTTTTGATTTTTAAACCAGATTTCTTAACAAAATAAGGCTTATTTAGTCATACTAGCTGACTATTAGTTCTTCAGCATAATTATTTTGAATCTTGGCCAGTTTCAACCATATAAAAATGGAGAGGTACAGTCTGATCCCCCAGCAATATTCTTTAGCTGTGAAGAAGAGTGGTGGTTTCTTCACAGTAAGGGGTACATATTAATATCCTCAAGAGGGTAAAAGGCCATAATATGAATTCAAGAAATTGTTTGGCCTGCCAGGTGGCCATTCATCTCATTTATTAATCACTCAAATAGCATATAAGTAGCCTCAAATCAGCTGTAATTCATGCTGCTGCTTGCCCATCTAGTACCTAAAAAAGTAGGTGGAAATTACATATACACTAAGGGAAAGAAGTAGGGAGCTAGCAAAACAGAAAGTGAAGTGATAGTGGCGACATGGTGGTATAAGACAGTGATTTCCTAAGTTTATACAGTGTACATGAAGCTCTTGGTGAAAAGATTGTAAGATTCTTAGTTGCACAATCTATATTTTTGGTGGGGGCTGGATTATTTTTTTTTCCTACTTTTATCCCTTGTGGCCCTTTCTGATGAACAGGTCCCATTCATTTCCAGTTTATTTCCAGTTTTAACGTATATTTTCTAGTGAAAATGCAGATTGCCTTGCCTGAAGTCCTTCCTAATTAGTGCCTGCTTTGTTTCTAGGAGCTGTCTTGATTCTATGTCACCATAGGTATGCACCTTGTTGGAGTTATGGCTATTACTAAGTTTCATGTGTTATAGTCCACTGAACAATATGAAAAACTTGATGTTCCTAGTTTAAGTGTCCAACTTAAGCAAGGAAGTGTCAGGAAGCATCAGGCAGGGCTTCTCCACAGGGGTGGTAGGGGCTGAGGGGAACACTAGTGTTGTGCAGGACAAGGCAGGCAGGGCTCCAGGTTTGTCAAGCAGGGAATGTCCTTGATAGTGACCAGGGATAGCCAACAGTCCTCCTGTGAACATGAGAAAGTGAGATGTCCAGCTAAGAAGTCCCATCAAGCCAGCTGAGGTAAGGATCAGCAAGGCCAGGCAAGCCAACAGCACAGCCCAAGCCATGCCTGAGCTCAGGTGCAGCTCCTGAGCCAAAGTACAGAGGGCTTGTGCCAAGCCCCCAGTGGAGTTGATTCCTTGCAGTCTGCACCATCAGAGATACAGCCCAGCACAGAGGAAGCTCAGCACCTTGGTGATGGCTATGGACTGAGACCTTACCGCTGGAGATGATACTTAAACCAGCACATAATTGGTTTATTGATGTATTATCTTTGTCTTGAGATATTGATTTAAATGCAATTAGAGGCATAGAATATTGGTCGAGAAGAGCGCCACAAGGTCAATGTCTATGAACCATTAATTAAGCAGGTATGCCTATTTATACTAGCCTGTGAGCTGGATAAAAAACTGTAGTTCAAATGAGGAGACTCTTCCTTAAGTTTTAGTTTCTTTGAAGGATGTATTTTTGACATGTTGATGGAGACATAAGAAAACATTACTTACTTCTGAGCCTTGCAAACATTTGTATGAGAAAATGAAGCTAATGAATGTCTTCCCATTTAATATATCCACTATTAAAAAAAAAATAAATACACACAAAAAGAACCAAAAAAACACAGACAAAAAACCACACACACACACAAAAAAGAAAAACAAAGAAAAACAAACAGAAAAACCCAAACAAACAAACAGACAAACCCCACAAAAATAATAAAAAACCCCCAAACAACCACAAAGTCTTACTTTTCTATTTCAGTTTCTTTTGGCAGTGACAGGCATGTCCTGAATCCACCTTGAAAGGACTGGCAATGTGACTGTGTTCCCGGGGTTAGTTACAAAGCTCTGCAACCCAACTAAATAAACTAATGGACTTCAAAATGCTGGCTGCAATTAAAATAAATCTACATTAGTGAAGATAGCATGAAAAGACCCATCAGTGTTCAGGCACTCAAAAAGCTGTGAAGAATCAATTAGGAAAAGTGAAGAATTTTGGTAAAAGATAGCATTTTACTGAAATATATGAATCACAGAGGTGATAAAGACTTTCCTACTGCTTTAACTATATGTAGAAACCTTTACAATATGACCTTCTATTACCTTATTGGATGATGACATTTGTCATAAGACTAACAGGTACAGGTATAGAAAGTGAAAAATATAATTTCTCATTTCAGCCCACATTTTCAAAAGCAATAATTTCCATTCTAAATGGTGACATCTGACATACCTCATTTCCTGTAAATGTAGTATGTTAGTATATGTTGATGAAAAATGAGTCCTGTAAAGGTGATAATAGCCCTGTAGTATATTGATAACCTTGAATGAGTGAAATAGTTGAGTATCTAAACATCAATCTCTTTTTACCCTCTTCAGTCTGTTTTGTTTCTTTCCATGTTAAACTTCTGAGAGTGTAGAAAATTTCAAAGTATAAACAGGTTTGTTACCAAGGAATCTTCACCATCTCTTTTTTGTTGGAATTAAAACATCACTTGTGATATCACAAATGATCATACTTTTTGGGTTTGTCTTTATTTTATTTTTTTTTTAATCTCTGAAACACTGCTTTAAACAATATTGAATAAGGGTGAACGTTTTTCTCAAAATTTATTGCTTGTTTGGGAAAAAAAAAAAACCAAGCCAAATCATTATTTTAAGACAGAGGTAAAATTTTCATCTGTGTCTTAGTTTGAGGATCATCTGTTATGATAACATTTGCATGTGCACACAGACTTTCACCTGAGTAGTATTAAAGAAGATAACATAAATACTTAATTCATTTGCAGAGTGTTTATCTGTTTTAATGCAAAAATATAGATGGAAAATTATCAGGAGGAAATTCACAGCAACAATATCAGCTACCTCTGTACCATTTTTAAGGTGAACAGGGAGTTAATAGCAATCTCATGCTCAGTTATTTTCACCATTTAATGTAAAAAAAACATTTTTGTAGTTACATATTCTGGGTAATTTCCTTTAAGTATAAAACTATTTGTTTTATACAGAAATAAAAGACACTCACTTTGATAATCTTCCTAATCGACTGTGGTACACAATTTGAAATGGCCTGAGATTGTCACAGTGTTTTAAAATCTCTGGTACTCTTTTCCATTGTGAAAAGCTTGTGGATCAAATAAAACTCAGTGCCCCAGACTAAAGATCATGAAAACATGCACTTGTCTTTTTTTTTTTTCTTTTCAGCAGATTTAGAAACTATAAAAAGACCTTATTATTGAAGGAAGCTCAAAGTCAGCACAACTCCTTGAACAAGGCAATTTAATGCTACACAGAATTATAGATGAACAAAAAGAAAGGAGAAGTATTTGGAGTAAATATATACCTTCTGTTCAGATGGTTGGGAAAGGGTTTTTTTTCTGCTTTTGCTTTTTGTGGAAAAATTCATAACAGTATGAAAGTGCCTTGAAAGGGAGAGATAAGGGGGAAAATAGGACTAAGTGCATCCTGAAAAAATCCTTCTGCTATTTACAAAAGCAATTCCTAACTTATTTTTGTGTAAGAGAGTCTGTGTAGGTGCATTGTGAAAAGGAAAAAATATGGAAGAAATTACCTTGATCAGGATTCAGTCTGGACCCCTCTGTCTTGTAGTTCAGATGTTCCATCAGCTGATACATTAAACCTGCTGCCTTTCTGAGAAAATATCATTGTCAGCCTACTCTATGCTTTGGATAAAAAAGCTTTTAATAAAAGCCTAGTAACCTCTTCAATGGTCTACTTATATACTACTCAAGTATATAACAGAAACATTTGCAACATTAATGTATTCACTGTTCAATCTCCCTGGCTTTAATGAGCTGTCCTGAAGACTGGGCATTACTATTTGATTAAAAACCATTTCCTGAAATGATGGAGGGAGTGAAAAATCCTCTGGGTAACCCTATTTCTGTAGTCATAATTTTTTCTTATGTTAATCAGGTCTTTGCAGTATGTGTTGACTACATAAAAGATAAAAGATATCACAACAGGCCAGACAGAAGGCAAGATTTAAAAAAAAAAAACCAAACAAATCTATTTAATTAGCATCTTTTTTGCAAGCCTATATGATATCCCCGTTTAGATACTACCACTTTAAATATATTACACTCCAGCTGAGTCTGCACAAAGCTATCAATGAAACTGATTTATTCTTTACTTCCTTAAATGTAAAAATTATTTTGCCAAATATGAGAAGCTATTTGTGAGCACTGTCTTTGTTTGAAGTACAAGTCCCATATATTAAGCTTGAAGACAATGACAGAGACCTTATTATACAGTACAAAAAGAACATTTTCCAGCAGACAATTATCATGTTACCTATTTTGAAACAGAACATTTTAGAGGAAATACTTCACTGAAGTTATTCTGTGTACTTGCTAACAGCCATGGTCATCAAATGAGCAAAAATGAGTTAATCAAAAGGCATTCTTGAAACTTTTAAATTATTGGGAGGCTTCCATAGACTAAAATAAGGAAGGTGTTTCACCCATGAGATCATATTTCTATGTCTATTCTACAGTATATCAAAGAATTGTACTGAATTTACAACTTAAAGGAACTACAAAAGTGAAGAGGTACTTGAGGTCTCTCAGCACTAAGGAGTACTGTCCCTGACTAAACTTCTGAAGAGATGAAAAAGCAGAACTAAAATGTGGCTTGCATCAGCTGTTCCAAATTCACTGTCCATAAACTTTATGCAAACATATATATAGGGATAACTGAACTTTTTGGTTTTTGTAAAAAGAAGACCTAAACTCTGGAAAATGTCTTCAGCTGATGATATACGCAAACATACATCTGTACAAATTGTTTCTTCATCTCTGCAGGACACAGATCCTTAAAGCTGTGAACTCAGCCATGAAACACATTACAATTCCCTCAAGGCCTTGACTTAGTAATTCTGGTTGGTACCAACCAGTCTGGATGATGATTTAAATAATTTTGTAGAATTATCTGACCACCACAAGTAACCTGGAATAGCACAACAAAAGGCAGCAGTATAGAAATTGTAACACAGCTAGCCTTTGATTCTGAAGAAAGAGAAAGATAACATTCCTGTGTTTATCATTCTAGAAGATACAGAACAAGGAGAATGTTGTGTTCTGGATTCCAATTAAATTTCAAGCTTGATGGGATGGGAATTGAAAAGAGTATACTTCCGTCACTGCACTCCAACACAACCTTTCCCCACCTGAGCAAATTTAAATGATATAATATAATTCAGAATAATTTTCATTTTCCCAGTCTTGACTGCATAATATAAATAATGCTATGACAATTATTATTCATATACCTAAATTTCATCATCTCAAAGTACTATATTGTTTTTCATATGATGTGTCAAAAACAATGGGAAAACACCATAATTCAAATACTTCGCTCCTGTTCATGGTGACCAGAAAAGATTCACATTCTTTCAAAGGATAGAGCATCTGTCATATGAACTCAAAGCAAAATTAACTATTTTTTTTCAGTAATACCCATAGATGTCTAAGGACACATCCAGGACACATCTTGAAAGATCTTATTTGGAAAAGGGATATAGTAGTTTGTGTTCTTTTTGCTGGTCTTTATTCTGAATAGCTCATCAAAAAATAAATTACCTTTTTCGTGTTAAGGACCTTCTGTGTTGGGGTAGGATGAATTCATATTGGGCATAAAATCAATCTGTATTTGTAAACTGTTCAAATACATTTTTAACTAGTGATTAAAGAACTTCTTTTGTAAATTTGAATAAATGCTAATGTGTATGTGGTGACATCAAACAGGTGAAAACAAAACAGTGAGCCCAATTTCCTACTGCCTTCTATTGTTTGCAGGCATTTTGCAAAGGTAATATTGGATGCTATTAGGATCCTATATAGGATCCTATTAATTATTGCACTTACATTATAAATAGAAGTTGTTTATTCCTGAACAAAAGAAGGAAATACAATTTTGTGTTGTAAAAAAAGTGAGTTAACTGATGGCATTTTTGTGCTTCCTCAGCATGCATGTAAATCACTACACAGAACACTGTGCAGAGACTAGCTGGAGTTCAAACATTCCTGCCTGCTACACTAATGTAATTCAGGCAGCGCAACTAGTCCTCAGGTGGTAGGCTATTTGCATCCCTCTGAAAGATCCAATGAAAGTTCTTTCATCCTGTTTCAAACTTAGGCAAATAAAAATGGAGGCCTAAATATTCAATAGGATTTGTTATTCACCTAAAATAAAATTCAGGACACACTCATTACATCTTCAAGATGTAGGATATTAAAATACTTGTTGGCATTCTCTCATTTGATACTTATTGTTAATTCAACCTTAACATAATATAAAAATTGATAAATGGCATTGCAAATATTTCATTTTACCTTTCTCAGGTTTCTTTGATGCTTCAGTGACTGCCTGGGGTAAATACTTTTCCCTGATGTTGCATGGAGTGATAATAGAGTTTTCTGGGATTTATAAAATTATATATTTTATATAGAAAAAGAAAATGTAGTTTCAGGTCTTGAAAACTGTTTTTTCGTAATGTTATATTGTGAGGCAAAACCTGATGATTATGTATCAAAACCTTACCTAACTGACTGAATCTTTAAGACAACTGGCCCTAACTGATGTTTATTAATAACTGGAATAGCAATATTATGTTAGGATAATAAAACATGAAACAAAATCCACAATAAAATATAATGCCTTTTAGTCTTTGAGCAGTGTTATTCTCTTTAGACAACAGTAATCCTCTTCTCATGTAGGACCAGTCAGAAATGTCTACAGCATTGAGTACTAACCTCTACAAACTAGATGCAAGCATGTTTTCAAAAAGGAATGTTATGACATTTGGCACTTTGTTCTGCTCACGAGATACATAGAGTTTTCCTTCTTGGTGTGTTAAGTTGCTCAGTCATGTTTTTACATTTTGTCTCTGAATTTTTTATAAATTAACCTTGTTGATATGCTCTTGCACCACTAATGTTTGCATTAGGTACCACAATCTATAATGCCCTGGTTTGAGTTAGAACAGAACTAATTCTGTTCAGTGATTTTACTTTTTAGCTCAGTCTCTTCTAAGTTACTGCACTTTCTGAAGTTAATGGTATATTTTTTCAGGCAGCGTCTGCTCCCAGCAGTGGTAACACCCAATGTTTACAGTGAGTACCAGGGATTGGTGTGCAGACCAAGGCCACTGCAGATCTTGTGTACCACATTGTGGTGATGCAGAAAGTAAAAGGCTGCACCCGCAGGGAAAGGCAGACAGGATGAATGCCCCTAAACTGGCCAGTGAGGGATTCCACTCCATATACATAATATTTGGTATAAAGCTGGGAAATCACAAGGGTCAAACTTGCTTCTTCAGTGGCTGGCATCTGAGGAGGACTCTGTCCATCCTGCCTTTGATCCCAATCCATGTGTTCCCAAATCCACTTCCAGAATCTGCCTCCTGAATCCAGTTCCTGTCTGCCACTGAGTGCAGAATGGGACTTCCCCGGTGCCTGCTCCAGGATCAGTGGTGACGGTGATATAATTGCCATCAGGGGGAGTTGGGTTCAGTACTGGTTTTGTGTATATATTTCATTTTATTTGTATTACTTTTATTAAAGCTGTTCTGTGTTTCTTTTCTTATTCATAATTCTCTCTACCTTATTCCCTTTCTCTTCCTATTTAGGGAGAGAAAGATGCTAACAGAGAGCCTCCATTATCTATTCAGGGGGCTACCCTGAACCTAAACCTTGACAGATTTATTGGCACCCAATATGGGGCTTGAAGAGGCTAGGAGAGTGTGACAATATAAAGACAGTCTCTCTGCTCCCATACAGACCTGTGTATCAGCTGTGGCTAACAAAATGGCTAAGTCATTTGAAAAACTGATTGAAAAACTAGATAGGAGAGAGAACAGATCCTATTCTTCCCTTGAATGAACCCATGTTGAAGCCATTAGGAGAAGATGCTCTCCTACAAGATCAGTGAAACAGGAACAGTACATGTCATGATGTACCCTGTGGTCCCTGCTATTTGAGTTTGGAGAGAAAATGAGCAGATGGAATTGAAAACCTACCTCTGCTCTACAGGCATGATTACTCTACTTTCAAGGTAAAACAAGGAGAAGAGAGAATTTTTGCACAAGGGAGGCTGTTCCAATCTGCTGTGAGCACAAGGGCCTCAGATCCAAGCATGAGTAGGGGAAATTAAAATGTAATGCCTGTAGTACATACAAAACCTGTAAACTGTATAACTCTTGTGAACTACATACACCCTGTGAACTGTGTAAATCCTATGAACCAGATAAACCATACAAACCTGGTGAACTACACAAACCCAGTTGCCAATAGCGGATACTACCCTTGGAATTAGAGGGGTCCTGCCTCAAGCCAGGTAGAGGAGGACAACAGAGCTTATTGGACCATGTGAATTTGATGGTCTGGCACATTTGAACCACAGAAGTATAGAGCCCTGGTAGACACTGATGCATAGAGCGCCCTATTGCCACGGAATCCTAAAGAGACTGAATCTGTTACTATTACAGAGATGATGGAAGGATCTCAAGAATTGACTTTTTTGGAAGCTGAAGTGAGCCTAACTGCAAATAAATGGGAAAGGCACCATATAGTGACTGGTGGAGATGTTCAGTGCGTGCTTGACATAGAGTTCCTCAAAAAAGGGTACTATAAGGATCCGAAAGAGTATTACAAGGACCCAAAAGGGTATTGATGGGTCTTTGGTATAGCAGCTGTAGAGACTGGGGACAAGAAACAGCTGGCTGTCCTGCCTAACCTTCCAGAGGAGTCTACCACTGTAGGGAAGATGAGAGTTGAAGATCAAAAGCTGACAGTTCCTACTGAAATGGTGCATCAACAACAATACTATACCAACAAAGACTCAGTAGCACATATCCAGAAGCTGATCTGCCAACTAGAGGATCCATTAATTGAGCTCATCCTGCTCAGTCAGACATTTTGCATACAGTAGAATGGATTATGTAGTGTATGAAAGAAATTTGTTGAGGAAAACTCTGTGGGGATTTTCTGCTTTGGGCAAAGGCAAACCCATTCATGGAATTGCTTTCACTTAAGGACATGGAAGTACGTGGTGGGTGATGATGAAAGATGGTGAACTACAATATGTACTTCAATGATATTTAATTCTGGGTGAGAATAATCAATTTAAAGCTGTATATTAATTGCATAATATTAACTATGTAAGTGACTTTCAAAAAATTACTTTCTCAGTAATCTTCTGAGTTGAACCTGCAACACATGGGCACAAACTGTAATAAATTCCATAACATCTTTCCTGCCCTGAGAGACTGCTATAATAGATGGAGATCTACAACCATGGACTAAATGAACTTTTCTGTAGAAAACAATGATAACCTAGTGATGAGTATGACATAAATGGTATGTAATAAGGGGTGGAAAAAAATATATTGCCTCTGAATTGTTCATAAGTTATTTTATGTACATGTTCCAACACCACCAGTTACAGCATTAGGTACTGCTATCTGTAATAGTTATTCAGGTGCATTTGTTATTCAACAGGTGATATTTATGCAGAATGACTGTTCAGATCAGTCATCTTACAGTTTATCTATTCTCTATCGGATCATAGTCAGATTTTTAGGAGCAAATTTCAAATTTTAAATAGATGCTTCAATAAACATGAGTTAAAGTGTGCTTTTTACATTAAACATTTGAATTATTTTGGGGGGAAAAGTAAAAGCCATCCAAAAAAGGTGCAACTGGATTCAGCACTGTCTAGTATCCTTTAGCAGCTGAAGAAAACAAAACAGTCCCAGTTTTGGAATAAGCGCTGTGTGGGCAGGTGCAGGCACCTACACAAATCTCCAAAGGTGATGGACTTCTGTTGTGGTTATAGCAGCATTGTCATCATAATCCATAACTTCATGGTGTTTACTTAACTCATATATGAATTCACAGTTCCTTAAATATTTTTCTGAAAAGATTATTTGCCTCTAGAAACAAAATGGGCTGACAGTATTCTTTATGAAGCATACTGAAAACAAACAAACATAAAATCAAACTATTTTCATGAATAGAGATGTCAAATTTTGTTCATATTGACTTTCAAGGATGGTATTTCTCTTTATTTGCAATTATTTAAACACATGCTGAGAAAAGCTGGTTGCAACTTGCAATATGTTGAAGTTATTTCTAATTCACAGGGTTGGAAAAAGTAATGTATTTTCATAAAAGGGAATATGTCTTGTTTATCTTTTTCCAAAAATGCTGTTTTCTTCAAACTTGAAAATTTTGTTTTGTCTGTTTTGTCAATAAATATAATTAAATGACCTGTCTACAGTTTGTTTAAGTTTTTTGACATAGTGTCCCATAAAATCCTCATTAGCAAGTTTAGGAATTCTGTAATAGAAGAATGGACAGTGAGATGGATTAAAAACTGCCTGTACAATACAGCCCAAAGAGTGGTGATCAATGGTGCAGAGTCCAGATGGAGACCTGTAACTAGTGGAGTCCCCTAGGGATCAGTCCGGGTCTAGTCCTGTTCAATACCTTTATCAAAAACCTTGATGACGGGACAGGATGCCTTCTCAGCAAGTTTGCTGATGACACCAAACTGGGAGGATTGGCTGATTCACCTGAAGGCTGTGTGGCCATTCAACAAGATTTGGACAGATCAGAGAGCTGGGCAAAGGGGAACCTAATGACATTCAACAAGAGCAAGTGCAGAATCCTGGAAGGAACAACAAAATGCACCAGTACAGGTTAGGAGGTGATCTGCTAGAATGTAGCTCCCTGGAGAAGGACCTTGGAGTTCTGATAGACAGCAAGATATCCATGGGACAACAGTGTGCCCTTGTGGCCAAGAAGGCCAATGTTATCCTGGGGTGCATTAAGAAAAGTGCATGCAGCATATCGAGGGAGGTTCTCCTCCCCCTCTACTCTGTCCTTGTGAGACCTCACCTGGAGTATTGAGTCCAGTTCTGGTCTCCCCAGTTCAAGAGGGACAGAGACCTACTTGAGAGTCCAACAGAGGGCTATGAGGATGATCAAGGGACTGGAACACCTGCATTACAAGGAGAGATCTGGGGCTGTTTACTCTGGAAAGGAGAAGACTGAGAGGGGATCTAATTAATAAATACATAAAGGCTGGGAGTCAAGAAGGCAGGGGCAATCTCTTTTCGCTTGTGCCCTGTGATAGGATGAGGGGCAACAGATTCAAGCTTGAGCACAGGAAGTCCCACTTCAACATGAGGAAGAACTTCTTTACTGTAAGGGTCACAGAGCACTGGAACAGACTCCCCAGAGAGACTTTCAAGACCTGTCTGGATCCATTTCAGAGTGAGCAGCCCTAGTTTTCGTCCTGCTCTGGTAGGGCAGTTGGACTTGATGATCTTCAGAGGTCCCTTCCAACCCCTAACATTCTGTGATGGCTTCCTAATACTTACCTGGAGTGGCATATGTATTACAACATTGCAAAGGGTTTGTAAATACTGGTGAGCCATTGTAGATATTTATTTTTTACAGTGTATATGTTTATTTGCAACTAGTGAGAAGGAAGTGAAGATTCTTTGTGTCTTGCACAAAGATAACACTTTTTTTTGGTCTCAATTAATATTCTTATGGTGAAAATATTTGAGTAAGCACACTGCAGGGAGCTCCATACATGTTATCCCATTTATTTCCTAATCACACAAAATGGAGGTGCAGAGCTGTCATATTTACTTTGTAATCAGGCAGAGAGTGTCAGACTATGATTCGGATCTAGTATCAATATTTTCCATTATTCACCTTATTTAATAAACTGTCACTTGAAAGAGAGAATGATAAGCTTTCTCACAATGAATCAAAGGAATATTGTGCCTTCTTCCTTTATTATGCATGCTACATTTGAAGCTAATGAAGCATAACCTCTGAGATGGTATTTTTATAGATGAAAGAGACATCATGTTGCATATTCTATTTATTTCATCAGCTTCTCTGTAGCCAACACAAAACACAATTATTACCCTGCACATCATATCTGACAATTGATGGACAATCTTGCTGATGTCTTGTTTAATAGTTTTCTATTCTCTGCATAAATATGATTCTAATTATGAATGAAAGAACAAGGGTGATATGGACTGAAGATAATGGTATATTTTAATTAAAAATTATTGTCCTCACAAATTTTGATTTACATATTTTCATTTTTTTCCCTCTGTATTGTATGTAGTTTAGATATTACTCTTCCCATTACTTTTAAAGAACTGCATCATCAGCCAACCTTGTTTCCATGGGGATTTTATGGCTGTGTACAAAAAACCCACAGAGATAATACCGTTAGGTAAAACTTCACAGTGTTAATGTCATACAATGCTGTTTTACTTCTTAAAAAAAAAAAAAAAAAAAAAAAATGCTTGACATAACAATATAATACTGATCACTATGCTAGTATAAGGCCAAGAATATGGTTTGAGCAAACTGCACCTTAGGGCATGTATTTTAGTAGGGGAATGTTTTATATCATATTATCTCCTATTTGTAGAGAAAAAAAAGCCATTGTAAATGTAAATTTTCATGTTTTTTAATAAGAAAACAGAATGTCTTTTATAAGCTACTGTGTTGATTTCTTAACCATATAAGTTTTGCTAGACAGAAGTATGTAAGAGCCATAAACTTGTCTCAATTAACAGAGCTTCCAGAACTCTTACGAACTCATAGAAGTACTTCGCATATTTTTACAGAAGTTTCTGATTCTCAGATGAGTGCCCTGGAAATTCCATATGCATTTACTGAAGTTATAATTTCTTTGATTTCTATCCAATTTCTTGATTTTGTTTTCCTCACAAACAATACTTGCTGATTGATTCAAATCAAATAGAGAGCACAGGATGAAGTGCCAAACCACACAGTTCTCCAGTGGTAACTGGAGAAGGTGAAGGAAGAGTACCATTTAGCCTATTTTCCTGTCCAAATTGTGGACCTCTTGCTGCAAGATTTTACAGATGATCAATGTTTAAATGTTTTCAAAGTTAATGAATAAATTCAAAGGTGAGGAATCCTCTGTATTTATTTGTTCATTTGTTTTATTGTTATTCAACTTATAAGGTAAAAGGTGACATGCCTGATTTGGTATCTCCTGGCCAGACTGTTGGATTCTGGGAGAGTACCCTGGAGGGGTCCTACTGCAAGTATCTGTCTTTGGCCACTGTTCTACTCTTCTTCCCAGTGAGGGAAAGGAAATTAAATGTTTCATGTGGTTTTTGCCCTCCAGGAAGACTAATGACAAAACTATCACAGAAAGAAAAAAAAAAAAAAAAAAAAAAAGAAGATGAAGAAGGAAGGGCTAAAGGGCCAGCCCTGTAGAAACAAGACACTGGCAGAGACACTGAACAAAACACTCCTGTCAGTGATCACTTCTTGAAGCTGTTTAAAGCTGGACAGCAATATGTCTACCCAGAAGCAAGATGGGAATAGAAATAGGCTCCAGAGTTACCAGGTTTCCCTGACATGCTTCCTCCTTCTAGTCAAGGATGTTTATTAATTAGATGTCTGATGGTAATAAACTAATGACGATGTCGGTCAGGAATGGGCTACACACACATGTGTGCCAGGGTCTTCTTGTCATCATCCCAGAGCCAAGCATGCTTGAGGATACTGTTTTAAACTTTTCATCAAGAACAGATTAGTATTGTTGCATGAAATCTGGAAGTTCCTACGTCTGTGGACTGTAGAAACTAGTCACTAAATAACAAAAATTAGGCAAATTTTATTTCACTTCTCCTATTGGATGCTGCTAGAAGACCAACACTGGAGAGGTGGACCTTCAAACTGTCATGATATGGTCATTCACACACCAATCAGTGTGGTGCAATCAACATGCTGGAAGGCATGGATGCCATCCAGAGGGACCTTGACAGGCTTGAGATATGGGCCCATGTGAACCTCATGAATTTCAACAAGGTCAAGGTCATGTTTCTGTGCCTAGGTCAGGGTAATTCCAAGCAGAGGTATAGACTGGACAATGACTGGATTGAGATCAGACGTGTAGAGAAGGACTTGAAGGTGTTGGTTGACAAGAAGCTCAACGTGACCTGTCAATGTATGCTTGCAGCCCAGAAAGCCAGCCATGTCCTGTACTACAGCAAAAGAAATGTGGCCAGGAAGTCAAGGGAAGAGACTGTCCCCCTTCACTCTTGTGAGACCCCTCCTGGAATACTGCATAGAGCTCTGGAGTCCTCATCACAAGACGGACATGAACCTGCTGGAGTACATCCAGTGGAAGCCCACAAAAATGATCAGAGGGCTGGAACACCTCTCCTGTGAAGACAGACTGAGGGAGTTAGGATTGTTCAGCTTGGAGAAAAGGCTCCTGGAAGACCTTATAGAAACCTTCCAGTACTTAAAGGGGGCCTACAAGCAAGCTGGAGAGGGACTTCTTTACAAGGACATACAGTACTAGGACAAGGGGTAAACTGGAAGACGGTAGATTTAGATTAGATGTAAGGAAGTTCTTCACTGTAAGGGGTTATGAGACACTGCAACAGGTTGCCCAGAGAGGTTGTGGATGCCTCATCCCTGGAAGTGGTCAAGGCCAGGTTGGATGGGGCTTTTCGAAACCTGGTCTGTGGAAGAGAGCTAGTTGATCTTTATGGTCCCTTCTAAACGATTCATGATTCTATGATTCTTGTAACCTTAAGATAAATTCTACCATAGAAAATGTTAATTTAACTGAGCAGCAAAGAACATTTTTAGTGAAGGAAATATGCTGTCAATTGTAGAGCTGAGTCAGTGTTTCGTTCATATTTTTTAATAGCATGTGTCTTTTTAGGGCCCATATATTGGAACAGGAAAATACACTTGGTTCTCAACCTCACAGGTGAACCACAGGTGTTGACTCTCCAAGTGTTTCATGTTGAAAGTGATCTCAAGTTTTCTTTCAAGAAACTCCAGATACCTTCCCCCCCCCCCCCCCCCCGTAAGCAATAACAGCTGAAACATCCAGAAGATTTCTAAAGCCATACATCACAGAAAACAAATAAGAGGATGATAACCTTTCATACAGAGGAAAATTCAGATCTGCTGAGACAAACTGGAAGTAAAAAATCTGTAAACAAGTCTCCCCTCTGACAATTCTATGCTTACAATGTTGATTTTCCCTCTGATCTTGCTTCTAGCAAGTCTAACAATAATGATTTTTCTTGGCTTGAAGAAAACAACACACATCCTGACCATTCTCCTTTCCTTACTCTATCTGTTTTCTACCCTGTTTCCTGGAATCTCATAAGATCTATTGATGCTACAGGCTCTATACATTTTCTTGATCTATGCCCCTTGCATTCCCCTTCCTTCTTCTCAGGAGCTTATTCCAGATGAATTTACTAAGGTATTTTTAAAGCAAATAGCTCTCTCAAGATCTACTTGACTTAGTGGGCAGCATCACATGTTGCACACACATAGGAAATAGTACACAAACAGGTCAACAAATTGTCTGGCACAAGATGAAAAAGAATGTTCAGTCTTTGCAATGCCAGTGTTGTCTTCCATCCATGGCTATTTTATGTGTCCACTTAGCAACCTGACCACAGGCTTCCTTCCTCCTCATGAGACATGCAGAATTTACAAGGGTAAGAAAAAACATATTTTTTATGTGTAAAAGCACCAGACTGAAGATGAGGCAAAACACAACTTTCTTTATTCTGCCTAAGACCTCATATCTCCTTGAAGATATTTAAGTACCATTCTAGCTGCCTTGACTTCAGCATATACTTCAATAGCAAGAATCCATGGTTATTTATGAAGAATATAAACAACCTTTAAGAAAAGTAGCCAGCTAATAAAAATGATTGAGGATACATAAAACCAAGACAGAAATATAGTGGTTGCAAAAGCAGTCAACATACTTCTTGTAGTGTATCTACATGTTTTCATTAATAAGAATCTAATATATTGCTAGCTTTCCTGTAGTCAAATTAATGTACAGTTTGATTTTCTTTTCTTTCATTTACCAAACTGAGAATATTAAAAAACCTGTACCATATATAAAGGAATGTAGTGACTAATACAGTGATAGGCCATATAAAATAAAAACATAGGTGTTTTATGCTTTATAAGGTATCAGTTTTACTTATTTGACATTATTCATAGTTTTCATTTATTCTGCTTTCTTTCTCCTTTTGCCTAGCACTCCTAACCTTTTTGATTCTGAGAGGTTTTGCTTTGGTTTTGTTTATTTGGTTGGTTGGTTGGTTTGGTTTGGTTTGTTTAGAAAAAAACCCTTCCCTTTATAACTTCTGTAATGACTGAAGTACAACTCAGAAGTTCCAAAGTTCACCAGTTTACAAGTTCAGTAATGATATTAATATGTATATACATATATGTATTTATATTAACTTTCTGTCTATAAGAAGAATAAGACATGTATGTGCACTTTTTTTTTCCCATCTTACTCATATACATATTTATTGTGCACTGCTGCTGGGCCTATCTGACATAGAATCAGAATTATAATTCTGGTTACAACAACTAACAATGAGCTACACATTTAACAAAACCAAATTACACAGATGAGATGCTGCAAACCATGTAATCTTGAATTTCAGTCATGAACCAATCAGTTAAAAAACATTTAACATTAATGATTTTTTAATATTTTTCTGGTAGAATGTTACAGTTTGTAAGACTCTATGTATGGATCTGGATATATACTATCTCCATGGTTACACATAGTTCTAACTCTCCACCAACCTTTCTCTCACTGCTGATAAATGTCGAGACAAAGACCAAGATGAAAATAGAGTCAAATTTGACTGTCAAATTAAAATGTTCTTCTTAATTTCATTTTCCTTCCTCCATAGTAGTCACAAAACATATCATTGTGACTCTTGTTAAGGAATAAAGACACCAGAGAGTAGCAGATAGGAGCAAAAGTCAAGCCATGAAGCTTAAGGTAGCACTCTGTATTTCTCCAACACATGTGACTTTTGACTAGTGTCGTTAGTTTGATTTTTAAAGGTAAATTCTTGCCAAGTCCTCAAGGTTCTAGACTGTGGTCTATTACACATATAAATCAATACCTTCCACAAATAATAATAGAAAACAGCACATTTATTTTCTGTTAGCATTTGTGTAATCATAGGTGAGAGTGTCATCACCACTTGAGATACTTTTCTGGATAAAAATGTGTTTTTTTCTGTCCAGTCTACCAGATAAAGCCAGTTAAAAAAGGTAAGGCTGACTGAAAAGGAGAGTGTTGAGCTAAAGATGTTACTTAATATTTTGTTGTATGCTATGATAAATCATAGGTTACAGTAAAGATATACAAACTATTGCTGCATGCTACCCACTGGATTCTGAATGTGGGAAATAAAGACAATGACTGGCATAAGAAGCAGGTAGAGAGGTTTCACAAAAGTGGACTGACTGTAAGCATGGTCTGATGGATATGTGTCATTGGATAGAGGTGCCTGGTGACTTAGAATACAGAGCTTCAGAACTTATGATGGATGATCTAGGAATCACAAAGCTCAGGCTAAAAATTCTACCTTTGAATATTCTTAAACTAGGGTCACAGTGAACTGTATCAAGTGATAACAATATTTCCCCCTATGCATTTTCTTAATTAATTAATCTACCATAATGTGATTTCTGACACTCTTTTGGCACTTTTTAGGAAACCATATTTTATAAAGATACTGCTCCAGAGACTTTCTGATGTTCTGATTCTACATAAAGGAAAAAAATCTCAGCACTCACAGCATCATTCTCTCTTTAATTCCAGCAGACATCAGGGAAATACTTTTTTTGAGATCACTGGAATATTTCATAATAGATTGCATGACTTTATGTTTAAAATTCTCATTACACCCTGAGTATCAATATAATCCACAAAAAGTGGCAAGCAACTGACACTAGGTGGATTTCATCACTTTCTGATGTACACATTACAATTTTAATGTAAACAAATATACAAATTTGCAAGCAATGCTTACTTAACTTTCTGCTGTACCACAAATCTTACCAATCTTGTTGCAGATATGTAAGGAAAATAAGAAACTTGTAACTGTGTAGTGGGTTAGACACAGCAGTATCCAGATGCCCACCTAGTTGCAAATCCTTCCCATCCTTCTTCTCTGGCTTTGGTATTCCCTCTGATGTTTCTGACTTCCTCACTCCTTTTATAACCTCCTTCTTTCTCTCTGTACATCTTTTCTACCCTTTCCCAAATACATTTTCACTGAGGTGCTGCCATCTTGGCTGAGCGGTTCAGCTGTGCCCTGCAGTGAGTCAGTTGGAGGCAGGTGGAAGCAGCTGTGTCTGGCACAAGGCAGCCCCTGGCCTCTCCTCATAGAGGCCACACCTACAGTCCCCTCTTCATCTACTAAAACCTTGATTACTATATCCAATATAATGCACTATTCAAAATGTATAAGATACTAATTAATAGTATTCAGAATTCATCAGTGTGGTCATTGTTTTGCTTACATCAACTGTAAGTATTAATTGAATTTAGGAATAAAAGGTTATTTTGAATTAAATAGTTTTGCATGTTGGAATTAGAAGATTTATAGATCTGAGCCAAGTTAGTTATTTTACAAGTTGATGTAGATTAATAAATTGACAAAAAAAGATAAACTGCTCACATTTATTGGACTAAGTTATACCCCACAGCAGTTTGTGCAAGCAATATTATTTCTCCATAATGAGAGATTAAATGACAAATTTATGAGCAGTTATGAGTAATATAGTTAATCACTTTGCGTATTACCAGTTACACTAAAAATATTTGGTTTTCTCATAAATCATGAGTAGAATAACAGTAAGTGAAAATGTAAAATCATTTTCATAGAGATAGGTTTCCATGACAGTGACTACAATGGGATCAAACCTTTCCCTTCATAGCAGACAGAGTGAGGAGATGCACAAAGCACAAAAACAGCAATGTGACAGAAATGGAAAAGACCAGTGAGATTGTCTTACCTTCCAAACAGTTACTTCTCTGCAGATAAGTTTATCATACATAGGCAAGAATCTGTCCTAGATGTATGTAAGGGAGTGTTCCCTTGTTCCTAACTATGGATGTACACCACAAATACATTCCTGCTCCATCATGTGCTGAGGTCCGGGTTAAAGTAGTTCCTGTTCTCTCCTGGGAATCTACATCTGCAGAGTTGAAACACGGAATGTGAACATGGATCACCTCCTGATGTATCTGTAAAACGTATACCAAACTATGAAGTTTCTCTACAGAGAAACGATGTACTCCAGATTTCACTAGTCAGCATGTAATGCTGGTAGACCTTTTCTAGGAGGATATAATAAGCTAGAATATTCTGACTATAAGCTTATTGCTAATTTAATCGAAGAACTTTGTACAATGACTTCTGAGCTGTTTTCTTCGTCCTTTTTAACATGGACTTTTGTGTGGTTTTGTTTCTTTAAGCAAAGGTTTTGATGTTTTCAATTTTTTTAAACCTCTCATATACCAATAAGTCAGTAACTACAACCTGAGTGACTTTGCAATAATACCCTAGAAATGACCAATCAAGGAAGCTGAGTCAGAGTCAGAAAGATTTCAGTATTAAGTTCACACAGAATTATACAGACCAAAGAGGGAAATACTCACATTCTGGAATTGAAATTCAATACAACTCATGTTTCAGTTCCTTATCTCAGGGATACAAACCCTTATGTTGATAAAATCATTAAAATGTTAATATCCTATGCACTGATATCTGAATGACTCAGAGTTCAGATCCTTTACAGTCAATTTCAGTGAATTCCAGATGAATACTTGTCACATGTGGATGCATCTCATGTAACTGGTAGTTTTTTATTTTACTCGTTTTCAACAGTCCAGTTCCCAAATTCTAATCCCAATTCCACTACCCACATCAGTGGGAGAAGGCTATCTTTTATCAGATTCAACAAGTAGAATAAGAAGATATTTATATACCAGAGCTAAATTTTGAAGGGTCATTTTTTTCTAAATTCCTGGTTAGTCAAGGAAACACTCACTTATTTTTGCCTCAGCAAAAATTGTCTACAAATTTAGTTATTTTGAGTGAGTTTGGAAACACAATTATGAGCCAGAGCTGGAAAATTCTGAATATTGTAAACAGGCATTGTCCTAATATGTGAACAAATGAAAAGGAGAAACATGTTTTTTCAAGAGCACAAGTCCCATTGTGCTGAAACACTCTGACATTCACTGTGGCATGATAACAAAAGTCTAAAATCTCCAATTTTTCTTAAAGCATGTTTGTTTGTTTGTTTGTTTGTTTACTTGTTATGTGCCACAACATCTGGAAGTCTGATAGCTGCAAGTCTGCTGCAACTTCATGTCTGCAAGTCCAGCCAGTAGCAAAACTGGGCATATGACCCTGTTGGATATACTCATACATTACACTTTAAATGTGTGTGTATAGATCCACAGACCTGTATATGTATTTTATATATATCACCAGTCACTGTAATGAAGATAGAAAAAAAACAGACTCGCAAATGTGATACTGGACTAACAACCTGATCCCTTCATTGGCTGATCAGGTTGAAATCTCATTAATGGAAAATACAGACACTTATCTGTATATGTATACATATATGTATATGCACAGTGTGTGTGGCTATATCTATGTTTATAGAGACATATCCACACATATACATATATATATATGTATATGTATGTGTTTATGGATATTGAATGTATACACCACATGGATGGGAGACAGTTACCAACATCCTTCTGAGGCAATGATGGACAGAGATGATGAGCAGAGGTCATGAACTGATATGGCAGAAAGGTACTACAAAATCATCAAAACAGGACTTTAGCAGACCCACCTCAAACATTTGTGTGTAAGCAAGGACAAGCCTACCAGGTATCTTTATGGGAAAAACACCCAGATCATTTCTGGGACATCAGCAAGATGCTCTCTGATGTTCCTGTACACCAATATGTGCATCATAGGGAATAAAAAGAAGGAATTAGAAATTTGTGTAGAGTTGCAAGGCTACTTGCTTCAACATATTGAGATCTTGCTGGGAACACAAAAATGTGGTGGGATGGCTCACATGACTGGAATGCTACAATGGCTTTTTAGGAAGAATAAGCCAGGAAGATGAACAGCCTTTACATGAGAGCAGCTGAAGTGCTCCAGGAAATCACAGGCTAGACAGCTTCACCTCCATCCCTGATATGATGGAATGGCTTATTCTCAATGTCATCTCTAAGCATATGAAGGAAAAGAAAGTTATCAGGAATGGTCAACATGCATTCACTAAGGAGAAATCATGTTTGACCAACCTGATAGCCTTCTGTGATAGTGTGACTAGCTGTGTAGATGAAAGAAAAGCAGTGGATTGTGGGAACTGAATGAACTCAACAAGGACCAATATGATCAAAGTTGAGGGCACTTTATTCATGTTTTCACCAGGGTTATATACAATTTCTCTCCTTGTATACACACCACCACTAACAGCTATTGGTTAACTACTCTAAACACACACTGTTCACACGTCCTAAACTAATACATCATTGGCTATACAACACCATCTCCATCACCACCCCCCATCCTGCTTATCCTCTACTTTATTCTTCTTTATCTTCTTGCTTCACTGCTTTCTGCTCCCTCATTTGCTGTTCTCAAGCATACCTCAAGGTTGTCGTCCACAGCCCAATTTATTCTCACATAGTCTTGTCCACAGCCCAGTTTATTCCCACACAGTCTTGAATAAAACAGGCATGCCTGTTTTCCTCCAGAAATAATCCCACAGTGGATAATGTCTACATAAACTTCAGCAAGACTTTTGACACTATCTCACATATCATCCTCATAAGAAATGTTAGGAAGTGTGAGTTAGATGAGTGAACAGTGAGGTGGATTGAGAACTGAGTGAACGGTAGAAATCAAAGGGTTGTGAACAGTGGCACAGAGCCCTGTAGCCAGCGGTGTTCCCCAGAAGTTAGTATTGGAACCAGTCTTGTTCCACATATTCATCAATGACCTTGATGAACAGATGGCATATACCCTCAGCAAGTTTGCTGATGATACGAAACTGGGAGGAGTGGCTGACACACCTGGAGTCTGTGCTGCCATTCAGAGAGAACAGAGAGTTGGGTGGAGAGGAACCTAATGAAGTTCAACAAAGGCAGGTGTAGGTAGGATCCTGAACAAGTACAGATTAGGGGTTGACCTGCTGGAAAGAAACTCCACAATGAAGGATCTGGGAGTCTTGGTGGACAAGGCAGACATGAGCCAGCAGTGTGCGCTTGTGGCCAAGAAGGCCAATGATGTCCTGGGAAGCATTACAAAGAGTGTGAGCAACAGGTCAGGGGAGATTCTACCCCACTACTCTTCCCTAGTAAGGCCACATCTGGAGTACTGTGTCAAGTTCTGGGCAGTCAAGTTCTGTCAAGTTCTGGGGACAGTTCAAGAGGGATAGGGAACTACTGGAGACAGTCCAGCAGACACCTATGAAGATTATTAGGGTGGATAGTGGATAGTAAGTTTTCCATGGGAGAGCAATGTGCCCTTGTGGCCAGGAAGGCCAATGGCATCCTGGGTTGCATTAAGATAACTGTGTCCAGCAGGTCTAGGGAGGTCCTTCTCCCTCTCTACTCTGCCCTAGTGAGACCACACCTGGAATACTGTATCAAGTTTTAGGATCCCCAGTTTAAGAGAGACGAGGATCTACTGGAGACAGTCCAATGGAGAGCTACGAGGATCATTAAGGGACTTGAGCAACTCCCTTATGAAGAGAGACAGAGTGCTGTTTAGTCTTGAGAGGAGAAGACTGAGAGGGAATCTTAGTTTCTATACATAGCTGAAGGGTGGGTGTCAAATGGACGGAGACAATCTCTTTTCTGTAGTGCCCAGTAATAGGACAAGGAATAAAGGATATAAACTTGAGCATAGAAGGTTCCACCTCAACATGAAGAAAAACTTCTTTGCTGTGAGGGTAACAGAGCACTCGAACAGGCTGCCCAGAGAGGTTGTGGAGTCTCCTTCTCTGGAGATATTCATGCCCTAGGTGATCCTGCTTTGTCAGGTGGGTTGGACCTAATGATCTCTAGAGGTCCCTTCCAATCCCTAACATTCTATGATTTTATGATTCTATGATTCTATGATTGATTCTATGATTCTATGATAGGGGCCAGAACATCTTTCTTACATGGAAAAGCTGAGACACCTGGAGAAGACTGAGAGGGGATTTTATCAATGTTTATAAATGTGTAAAGGGTGGGTGTCAAGAGGATAGGGCCAGTGTGTTTTCAGTGGTGCCCAGTGATAGGACACGGGGCAAGAGGCACAAACTGGAACACAGGAAGTTCGACCTAAACATAAGAAAAAGCTTCTTTGAGGTTGATGGAGCACTGGAACAAGCTTCCTAGAGAGTCTGTGGAGTCTCCTTCTCTGGAGACTTTGAAATCCCACCTGGACACATTCCTGTGCATCCTGATCTAGGTGAACCTGCTTTGACAAAAGGGTTGGACTAGATAATCTCCAGATGTCCCAACCCTTACTATTTTGTGATTCTGTTATTTTGTGATTCTCTGAGTGCTATGGAGTGATGCCTGGGGATCATAGAATCGTAGAATTGTCAGGGTTGGAAGGGACCTTAAAGATCATCTAGTTCCAACCCCCCTGTCAATGGAAGGGACACCTCCCACTAGATCAGGTTGTTCATGGATTATGAGACCCCAAAATGCAGACTATCTACTGTGTGCCATTATCATCTCCAAACTTACTGCACATAACAGAAAAAGTAATGACTAGAAAATAAAAAAACTGATTCACACATTGGAACTTTTTTTTTTTAGCTGCACACTTCTATTTTTATTTTTAGAGCAATCATCAAATGCAGCTATGAATACTTCCATTAAAAAATACAAGTCCCTTTTCCACCTTGTGAACAGCAGTCTGACTATCTTAAGTAATATAAATTCTGACATGCAAGAGTTTGCTGCTTAACAGAAGGCCAGCAGTGCACAGTTATCCTTTGTTTAAAGGAAAGCTTGTCCTACACTATGCATCATTTTAAATAGCTGGTTATGCCACTAAGCAGCATGAAGCATATGTTGTTAGGATTACAAAATATCATTTTGGAAAAAACCAAAAAATCATGCATTCTATAATAGGGCTTCTAATCTTGCTGAAATCAGAGGAAATAATGCTAAAATATAGCTGAAGACAGACTTCATACAAATGTTTCAGGATTGTAGAAAAATAAAAAAAAAAAACATGGCACATGCACAGAATAAATGAACTAAACACAAGTTTGTACTGGAAAAATATTTCCGGTTCAGCATATCAAGATTGTTTGAAATTTTATGTTCTCAATAGATTATGCTAATGCTATCTGTAGCATACATTTCATTGTTAAACTGTCTTCACTTTGTTTGGAATTTGGCTTCCTTTTTATCATACAACATACAAACTTATATTGATTTCAATGAATGTTTCAACATTCATAAACCAATATGTGTTTTGTGGTTCTGATTCAAGAAACCAACATTTGATACATCTGGTCTATATCATGTCATTGCTGTCACTTAAGCAGACCGCTTAAAATTATTGAAAATTTTTCTAAAGAACAATGCAGTATAAACCTAGAGCCAGACAGACTTCAATCTAAATATGCAAAATGTGTAAAGTCTCAGCAAACAAAAAGTCTAAACAACAGTAAGAAATGTTTTCATTTACAAGAATTAAGTAGACTCAGCATTTTTTTTTCCACATAATTTTTATATCTGCTGAATGGGGATTTATAAGCATTTGATATTTCTTTTATCAGATAGTTATGACAGGAACTTCAATTGTCCAGTGTTTATTCCATCTGTTTTTCAGAGACACCACACTCAAGAGACATCATGATGATTCAACTGAACACATATACATATACATGTATTAGTACATATGTACAGGCACATGTATGTTATGGCGTGATCCAGAATAACTCCTTAAATAAAGAAAACTCTGATCAGCTCAGAAAGACAGAATGAAAAAAAAAAAAAAAAAGTCTTTAGATAAGTCCCCTTTACTTCTTTTCAACCTCGCTTTTCTCCAGAATGAATGGAACTTTCATTGGCACAACTACCCCTGGATACTGGTTTCTAACACATGGACAGCTGGCTTATACTGTTAAAAGCCTGAATGAATCAAAGTGTAGATATGTTTTTACATAGACCTAAATGTAAGAAGGAAAAAGAAAAAAAAGTTGACATCTTAATTTTCTCATATGCTGTACTTGTATACTGAAGGATGAGCTAAGAACATGAAGAAAAAAAACGCTATCAGCTATGTCCAAAATACAGATGATTTAATGAAAACCTTTCAACAAGGGCAGTGATCTCCTTTACTTTCCTAAACTGTTTTGAGTTTTTAAACCTGGACACACAGTTCATGCTTAACAGACAGAAGACTGTCCTTTTCCTTTCTCTTAACTTCGTGGTGGATCTTTCAGTTTCATCTTACAGTGTTGAAAATGGGAAGTTGGTTTTGTGTGTCAAGGAAAGTTGCAAGTTAAATAACATCTTTCTGTCAACAGAACTCATCCTACTGTTTCTCCTAGTGCCCTAGAAAGTATCTGACTGCTACATCTACAACTCAGGCTCACCCTGTTAATACAGCAATAAGTGTAAGCTTTAACATTCACTGCAGTGGGAGCAGGGATGGATTTCAAGTTTATGTGGAGAAACTTAATTGTAACTTAATTTATAGATTATGCCTGTAAGTGGTCTGTTCTCATATGCAGATGATTTCTCACATTCTTACATTCTGCAACCATTAGATGAAAAAACTTAAAGAATCAGTTTGCTAACAAAGATCATTTTTACTTGACCTCTTTGTTGAAATTTCTTCAGGACACAATATTCTTTCTTGTAACATCGAGTATCAGGTTTTTTTCATGTTTTGCTGCTATTAAACATATATATTTCATACCTGCAACAGTTCAACTTTGAAAATAATAGGCATTATTTATCAAAGAATAGAAATAATCCTCAAAAAGTCCATTTTCAATTTTTAATTTTGTAATGACAAAGTCTCTGCTGATATTGATCAGGATTACTGTTCTGATAGAAAAAAAAAGGCTGATCAAAACCTTGTTCCTTGCTCTAGGCTTATAGTGATAGACTGAACATGAGTTAAGACCTTGAGTTTTAGAATACCTTAAATTCTAGTCTCGCAGCAATTATGTTACACAGTGTTAGAGGGATGGCTTTTGGTTCAGCTTTTAGGGAATAAAATATAGTCTGTGTGTGCAATCTCCACAATTTCTCTTAAAACAAAGAGGAATAGTATTTGTTTGTGTTATTATTCAGCTACTTGGCTTCTGACAAATAGAAGAAAATTGTGCAAGGATATAGCTATGAAAAAGTCTAAGTTAGGAGGAAAAATCCTGAAGGCACAGAAAAAGAAAATATATGTCTGTAGCTATAGTCATTCAAAGTGTTGCTGAAGCTTCAGCAGTTATGAGTTTCCCAGATGAAATCCTCTTTTTAAAATCCCCTATTCCTTTGGTTACGAAAACCTAGTAAGACAATTTAGTTCTTCAAGAATTTATAATCACCTTGGAAAGGAATATTTTACAGATGTGGAACTGAGCCACAGAAATATGAAACAATATGTAAACAGTACACACACAACATCAAAGTGAAATTAAGCTATTGTACTTTTTTCCACAAACTTAAAAATGTACTTTTTAATCACAATTTTGTATGATTGCACTAAATCAGACAGTCCCAGGAAGTCCATGATTGTGGAAACTTACAGAGTAGTTTTGCAGTTTTATACTGATAACTTAGCTGGAAGTTGTTTTCTTTTTCTTCTATGCAGCCAGGAATCTAGAAGTCTTAGGCAAAGTCTGCCCCAAGGCCATGAAGTTTTCTCAGAAAGACTGATACCAGAAAACTACCCCTGAAGTACAGAATTCGCCTCACTCTGTGGCAAGTTTAATTCCTTCTTTCAGACAGTTGGGTAGCCAAAGGATTTGTGCAGTATATGGAAAAACACTTTAAATAGGAGTAAGGTCTTGTACAAAGTGGCTTACATCAGACGATGAAGAGATGCTGAGAGAGAATAAGAGTTTGTTCTACAGAGGCTTAATCTGATACTGCAGTGATACTGTGCAAAACAGTCTACCAGAGAAAAGGGAGCTAGAATGGCTGAGAGCAATAAAAAACATAACATGATTTTACACTCCTAAGTGGGTAATAGACCCAGCAGGGAAACACTATAAAAGTGCAGTACACAGTTCAGTTACTGATTAGACAGTAGTAAACAGGCAGGTATGTTACCATATGATAGGAAGCTATTATGGGAGATGATTCTATTTAATTTCATTTCATGTTTTATTAAAATGTTCCATAGACAATAAACCAGACATTATTACATCAGAGACTTTAAATTGCTCTGATCTCACAGGCAAACATGTGTTTGAATCAATGTGTTCCTAGGCATTTTAAATCTTATCTTTTTCTGATGATGGTTTTAGGTAGAACCATAATTATTTTCTCTCTACATGAAAAGGTTTTTAGATATTTATCATAAAAGCACAAAGCTAGCTCTGGCAGCTAACTCACAATATCCTGCAGAAAGAAGTTTTGCCTTATGTTAGGCTTTGTATTTAAAGGAAGGCATTGGTGTACTGTAGAAAACATAGTATTTTGGATAATGGAAGTATCATAGCTTTTCAATGCAACTATGTTTCTCAGCTTATCTAATTTCAGCAATGAAAACATATTATGAACAAAATGGCAAAGTTAAGAATGTTGAGTGATCTAAAGCTTTGACAGAATTGAACTGAAGCTACTTTTAAGTATACTAAAAAAAATACAGTTTGATTTGAAATAAATGTTATTTTAAACACAATTTCTTGAATTTCTTTGGGACAGGAAACAACAAGAAATATACAATTATCAGGGAATAAATTAATGAAAATAAACTTCTCTAATATGAGGAGGTAAAGATGATTCTGGAAGAATCCTGCCCTCTGACCTTAGCCTCTGGGTTTTTTTACTGATATAATTTATATGATGCATATCACAACTTTTCTTCATATTTATAAAAGAGTCTTAAACAGCCTAAAGCTGAGTGAAGTGCAGTCTCATGACATTACCTAGTATCTCTCTTACATGGGTTTATGGAAGCATAGACAATGGAAGCATAAAACAGCCCTACGTTAGATTGCATTTAAAGGGAAAAACAATCCCTTATTACTGTCTGACCCTCTATGAAAGAAGAGATGGAATAGTCAAGTGTTTACATAGTCATCATTCCCAAAAACTACGAAGTAACAGCTGGCTTTGTGACTACTGCTTTCAGCATATTGCAGCTTCACAAAACCAAAAATACTTAAAAGGACAAAACCTTAACTCCTTAGGTGAGAAATCAGTCACGCCTCGAATGTTACGGTTCCACAGTGTCTGTTTCTTGTATTCACAACACATACTTACAAAACTCTTCCTTTGTATCTTCCGGATGTGGGAGTAATATAATAATACTGGATTATCTGCCCAATTAGGACAGAACAGAAACTAATTGTTTACATTTTCTGAACAGGCAATAAGAATTAGTGGTTGGCTATGTCATTTTTGCTCCTTGAAAAAAAGAGAGATCTCTTACCAGGACTGCATCCATTTATATACTGCATGGAACAGTGAAGAACTCTCTAAATAAGGAACTATGGGGTGAATTTGATCGATTGTTATCTATTTCTGGCAAGACATTTTACCATGAGTCTTGTCTTCAGAACTACCAAAAAGACACTGGAGTTATGCTCATACAATTTGATCATTCTTTCTATGTAAAGTCAGAGGTTTAGAAAATGTAATAGGCTTTTGCCTGAGCCTTTGTACATTTCTGGAAATCAAATAAAAATTCAAGCTTCCAAAAGATCTGAAACATTTGGTAAACTTGCCCTTAACCATCCTTCATATGGTTTTGTGCCAGAAGAGCAATGTGACTAGTTCTCAAGAGCTAAAAGTGTTCAAGGCAAATTACACCAGACTCCTGTGATTTAATTAGAGTGATAAATTAGCTACAAAAAATCACTGTCAAAAAGGGGAAAAGGGAGTATTTCAGTTTGTTTAAAAATATATGAACAATTGTGGGCTGCTTACTATGACCGAAAAATCAGACATTTGCATATACAAAAGATTTTGTCTCCTGTCTTACATGTACAAGAAAGAGTATTTAAACAACATTGATGTCATCTCCCCCCCTCACCAACCACAGTATTTTTACATGTATAAATAATCAGTCATGAAACAAATTAATTCATCTATTTCATTGGTATATCTGAAGATGTCTGAAGTTTACTTTTAAATTTAAAGAGAGTTATATAGGAAATAACTACCTATCATCTCATCTGAGACACAAGATGGCCCACTGAGAAAGGGAAATAGAAATAACTTCTCATTAAATTTCCAAAAATGCCATAATAGATTTCAGATTTTTGAAGGTGGGTAACAGCACAGTCAATGGAGTCATGATAATCTACATGAAAAGAAGATCTGATCTGTCCTGTTTCTAAAGAACTTCAAAAGGTGAGAACTAATTTAAACTCCAAAACAGCAACAATATATTTAAACATGTCAATAAATATTCTATTAATAGTGATTCTAAGAAAGTATTCTATAGATGGAAAGAATTTCAGCAAAAGATGATTTATAAGGAGGTATGTGTAAACAGTGGAATATGTATGGGGTTTGTCCTAACTTTAGTTTCTATCCCTTTTACTTTCACCTGTTCTGTTCAGTTGCTTTCATAGTAATGGCTTGCTATCTGTTATCACCCTTAAAAAATTACCATCTACTTTCCATTTTTTCTTCTGATGTCCTGCTGTCACTTTTCCATGGCTTCTTCTTTACCTTGTTCTACTCACTACAAAATAAACCTGAGGGAACAAATGGCAGCAGAAAAATGTTGCTGGACTTTTCATCGCAGTTTGGACTGCTTAGAGGTTAGCAGTTCAAGGTCAGTAATATGAAAACCTAAATCCTAACAATGGAGAGGGTAAGCTATTAAAAATTCAGAGATAAACGGAAGTATAAGTGGGTTACTGAAGGTATCATTAGTTTAAGGAAAAAAAGAGTAGTCACCTCATTACATAACCACAAACACATATACACATACAGATCTAATTGAGTCATCACCTAAGATCAGTTCATGACTATTAATTAGAGGGGCAGATAATAAGCCAGTATTTTCCCTCCATTTCTTTCCCTTTAAAGTGGTGATTTCAGCATGAGTTGCCACTAAGCCCCTATTAATTGTATTGATGCTAATGGTAGTATTGAGGATAAGCTACGAAGATATTCTTATTGGGGAGAAATTCTGGGAGTAAAAATAAATTTTCATCAGTCTCCCATTCTCCAACACAGAAAAGCTCTTCTCATTGTTTTGTCATTAAAAAATCATCCAAAGAGAAATAAGAGAAATTACATGTGCCTTCTAATGCCTCCATCATGTGAAAAGATAGAGTTCATTTTAATGCATATACTCTTACACAGGCTGAATGTGCCTGAAATGAGGCTCCACTTAAGTGTTGTGACTAGTCATGACTGAAAAGTAAGCGCAGAAAGATGGATGCAGCTTGGGAAAATGGAAGCAATATGATTGAGACACAGAAAGATATTAGGAAAACTTCACTGACAGAACTGGCATTTTGATCCAAATAAATCTTGAAAGCTCTTCAATGTACTGCTAAGTAATTTATAATTTCAGATAATGGTATACAGTATTTGGTCTAGATCTTGAGCTATTTCACATCCATTCACATCGTGATGATACAAGACCATATTGATATAGCTTCAGCAAGTGCTCACGCAAAGAATACTTCAACTGCTCTTTCTGCTTACTATTGGGTGATTAACACAGTTTTCACAGGTAAGATTCATCAGTGCAGAGACAGACATTTACAAAAGCCTGAGATGTTGATCTGTACTGAAGACACAATCAAGACATACAGAAATCTTGCACTTAGGCAGAGAGAATCTTTGCTTGTCATTGAAGTTGTTTTTAAGGCCACCTTGTATTAGGAAGCTTAACAGAGTTGAGGATCCATTCTGAAAAGAGCTGACCATTTTCTCCATTCCTCTAGGCTCTCTGAGAAATCAGTAACAGACTTATCCATGACTGTGAACATGGTTCATTCAGTTTCAGTAAGGAAAAGGCAACTAAGGATTTATTTCATTTTGGCTATCTAATTTTATATTTACATTTTCCAGATGATCAGGTTCTGATTTCACAGCCATCTTTGTTTCATCATTTCTTGTTTCTCTTAATTAATAAGACCATTCACTCTAGCAATTTTGACAGGTCAGGAATATTGATTTCTTTCTTTTCTGCCTTGAAGGATCTGTCATTGTGCGGAGGTGACTAAGCTACTGCACTCTCAGTAGTTGTTTGTATGATGAGGCTGCAGAAGCAGGACAAAGCAAAAGGACTATTTTAAATCTTAACAGAAAGACTGTTTTTTGTAGCACCATAACACCAGTCTTATTATATATGTGTATAATACAGAAAGTTTGTAGCTTTGCAATGCATATGATATTGGCAAACAGAAAGTACAAATATTATTTTTTCACCAAGCACTGTCTGTAGTTATAGTAATTATATAGCTAGTCAGCTCATTGTACTCTGTAGCAGGGGAATGCAAAACCTAGGTGCCATTTCCTAATGGAGCTTTAATCAGACAAGGGATAAACAGAAATGCATTCATAACAGCTGCCATCGGATTCACCACAAAGTAGGCACAGAAGGGGAAAAAAAAAAAAAAAAGTGAAGGTATGTAGCAGGCCAGAATAAAGTGTCCGTAGATTTTGCTTAAAAATTATACTGCAATTAATACTGCATCTCTACTAAAGCACTTGAATGTAGAACCATTCTGTAAAACACTAAGCTAAACATAAAGAAACACAGTTTTGAAAGGCACAGAAGTCAGGAATCTTTATAAAAGCCAGCACTATACTGCTGCTTAACAGAGCAGTGGTTGCACATTTGTATGAGAAAAGTGTGAATATCAAAAGATTGCGCATAAACTCTCCCTGCCTAAGATTATGTTGGTAAGAATTTTTGTCATCTAGAACTGTAAATGTCAGGTATTAGTAATGATAACATGAAGCTGAGGGGTGGACAGTATTTACTTTCTGCCCCATTCAGTAGTACCGAATGTACTAGATTATACAGTCCATTTTACCCTTAAATTTTCATGCCAAACTCAAGATTAGCTTTTCTGCTATCTGCTGCCATAGCATGCTGATTTCCTTTCCATCCTCTTACAGACTTTATCTCCTGGTAGAAAATTCACTAGCAAGAAGCACTCAAAGCCCCAGAGAACCCCATGTGCTGGTGCGAAAGCTCAATGCTATCCTCATTTTGATGATCAGAGGAGACCTGGACAGAGCCAAAGTGTTACAAGGGCAGGCAGCAGAAGACATTTTTTGGCAGCATTTACTGAATTCTCTGCAATCTGCCTCTTTGGCAGATTAAAGTCCATATGTCTAATGAGTGTTTCCTGTGCACTGGGCTACAGCCACTACACTTTCTTCTAAGAGACCTGATGCAGCAGCTTAGAGTGCAATTTCTCCCTTCATAGTGACTGTGTAATATTCTCTACAGCTTTTTGTGGGCAAAACCAAACTGTTAGTTTTCTGGGTTTGTGCATAAATGAAAGCGAAGTGGAAAAGTAGGTCACTGCATTTGGTAGCCTATGTAGCAAATGCTAACAAGATGTCTATTTTTATCACTCCATTAAGGGCAAGTATTGTAGTTTTTAATAATTGTACATACAATTGGGAAAAGTTTAGAATTTTTATAATGTTAAACATCATTGAATAATCCATTTACTTATGAAAAACATACTTATTTTGCTTGGCATTATCTACTTTGACACTTTGTTTTGGAGATCCTCATTTGTGACAACTTATAGACATTTGAAGACCACAAACATGTAACAGTCCTGTGGATTCTACTAGTACCGCAGTATCACATTTGTAATGGAAGAGTGTTTTAATATCTTGTTTATCACTGTTATGATCCTATAGACAGCCAGAACTTCTTTTTCTTCTTCTATAGAAGATGCTCTACCTTTTTATGAAATAACTCAGGAATAGACTTCTTAAATTTATATACAAATTTTCTAGGAGCTTCTCAAATTTGCTTACAGATAGCAGCTGTGTACTGACTGACACCAGTGCCCATATATGAGCAAATTTAGGATGGAAACTGTACGACAGGGCTTTTTAATGTTAGCTTTATAAGCATAAAGTTTCTCAAGACTAAAATGAAGACTTCAAATCTAACACAATATTCAAGGAAGCCAAGGCATCAAATTCTCTCTCAATTGGAACAAATGCAAAGCTACATTTCTCTGTAACTTGGTTATTTTTGGCTTTGTCAAGCTTAAAGCACAAAATACAATTGTTTCTGCAATTCACATTAATCAGTGAAGAAAGACCTACGAAGCTGTATTTCACACAGAAGATACATTACATAGCTCTGACACTGTGTCATTAAGTCACTCTAAGAAGTTTACTTTAAGTGTCCTATAACAGTCTCCAAAGATATATAAAGAACTTGGATCATTCCACTCCTAGTAGTTATAAGAAAAAAAGGAAGATTACAAACCAATACAATACTTTCAGAGTGGAAATAGCAGATGGTATCATGTCTTATCTGGATGAACTGTCCTGGAGATGGCAAAAAGTTCTAAGTAGATACATCAACATGAAACAATTGATGGTAACATATTCATCTCTTCCATCCTTCCACTTGTCTTAACATATT
Source organism: Todiramphus chloris collaris (assembly GCA_025345505.1). Taxonomy (NCBI): domain Eukaryota; kingdom Metazoa; phylum Chordata; class Aves; order Coraciiformes; family Alcedinidae; genus Todiramphus; species Todiramphus chloris. The sequence goes on from JANVCC010010406.1 coordinate 17,145,777, forward strand.
CTTTGTCCTTCACAGAATAATATAAACCATTTTTAAACAGGAAAAAGATAATTGCTGGCAGGATGTCCAGTAATTGATAAATGTGGTCTCTGTTAGATTCTGTGTAAGTATTTCACCGTTATAAACCCCTGTTTTTTCTTTCTGTTACCCAACTGTATGCTCAGCTTCTCTCATTTGTTAAGATTACTGAAGGTTGTGCGTAAGAACACACACTTTTTTTTTCTTTTTTTTTTTTTTTTTTTTTTTAATATAAGGACTTTTATGTTTTTTCCCCTAGGAAAGAAAATGTAGAGATTGTAATGCCACATATTCCATCTGGAACTCAGGCAACTCCTCATTACCCAGATAATTTCATAGTTATTTGAAGGAATTTATGTCCAGAAAGTCACCCTTTGGGGGGGAGGGGGGGGGGGGGAGGAGGGGGGGAGTATTTTATTTTTTCAAGTTTAGTAAGTGCTGGTTGTTAGTGACATAGTTTCTGAGTATGATTTATCACTTCTTAAAATTAATGACCCACGACTGTTTTTTTATTATGTTGTGAGACTGACACCTACCAAGAGCTGTGGAAGAATATGCTTTTTTAAGATTTGTTAATTTAAATTATGTAAATTAATTGGCTGAGGTTTGAGAATAGATTACAAAATTCTATCATTTGGACTCTTATTAGTAGAAAAGTCAGGTGTTGAAATTCTTTTAAAGTTGTGTTATTCTGTTCTCTGCTGGTGTAGCGTGGGCAGATTCTCACTTGTTAATTATACTGAGAGCACAGAAAAAGATGAAAAAATCTTCAACAGAAGAAAAAAAAAATTACTTCTCACTGTCATGTAAAGTTTCTGACCACACATATTTATGGGATCAACATCTTAACTATTATAGAATCAAAGAATGGTTCTTGGAATAGTTTGATTTGGAAAGGACCTATAAAGAGACCTTCCAGTCACTGTGGATTTTGCCTGACTTATGTGACTTTTCAAATATGGAGGACAGCATCTTTGCATCTACGTCTGCCAGGACCCTCAAGGCTCTGAGGCACATTTTATTGGGTCCCATTGACTTGTCTATGTTCTCATTCCTCAGGAAGTCTTGAACCTGATCTCCTATGATGAGTGGGAGTTCATTTCCCCAGTCACTGCCTTGAGATTCAGGGACTTGACAGATGTGGGAAAGGCAAAGAAATTGTTGAGCACCTCAGCCTTTTTCTTGACAGTTGTCACCAGATCCCCATCTCATTTATCAGAGGGAGTACTATTGGTTTTGTCTTTACAGAATTTTAAGGGTTGAAAGGGACCTTGAAAGATAATCTAGTCCAATCCCCAAGTCTTCCTTTTCTAACATATCTGTAGAAGTAATTTTTATTATTTTTCACATGCCTTGCCAAAATCATCTCTGTCTGTGCCTTTGGTTTCCTGATCCCACCCCTACTCTCCCAAGCAGTACCCATATATTCTTCCCAGGATGCATGTCTGTGGTTCTACTACCTATGCATTTCAATCTTTCATTTCAGTTTGACCAGGAGGTCCTTAGCCATGATGGTCTCCTGTCTTTCTTGCCTGATTTCCTGCTAATGGGAATGAAGAGTTCTTGTCCTGTAAAAAAAAACCTTTTAAGTAGTTGACAGCTCTCTTCTCCTTTTTTTTTCTTGAGGGAAGTTTTTCAGAGGGTCCCATCCACTAGTTCCTTAAACAATTGAAAGTTAATTTCCCTAAGGTTTATGGTATTGACTATAGTTTTCATCTGACCTATATGCCCTATAAGATTCCTACAATGATCAAACCTGCAGGTTCCTTAATTGTGGCAATTATTGTAACAGAAATAGCGAGTTATAAATATTTTAATTTTTTTTTAAGAAGTGGTTTTGGCTACACTGTTACTAGCTTGCAAGCACCACATTCTCTTCACTAAGTGGAACATGAAAAAGGTTGCAAGTAAATTAATTGTTAGAGCCTCTCTGAAAGTAAATGAGTATTTCTCATATTTCTTTATGGAAATGAGTACTCAAAAAGCTGACTAAAAAGCAAGAAAGAATATGAGTATATAATATGTGTGAATTACACAGTTTATAATCAGAACAAATTGTGTTCATGCACTATTGTTCTCTTCAATTCCATAAATTTAACATACTTATGTGGACCTACACCCATATGGAAACAGATTAATGTCCTAGAGAACAGAACAGATTACAAATTGTCATATCTGTTGGGAAAATGTTACATTTAAAACAAACATACCAAACCAACAAAACTAAAAAAGTTTTTGAAAATCAATCTTTGCATTACTTACTTTTTATAAGCTATTCAGACTAGATCCAAATTTAGTTACAGCTACATTTATTTCTTTGTTCTTATGAACCAAGAAAGTCAGACTAGTAACACAGTTGAATTTAGATCATTTCTGTGTACATTAAAAACTTATTTGCACTGAAGTAGTATTAAAAAAATCTTATGAACACCGATTACTCAACATCAAATATTAAACCACTTCAATGTGACTCCTTCAGGTTGCAGATTAATATAAATAGGTGATCAAAGAACTGAAATAGACAAATGTGCATGTTTATCATCATGATAAATTCCAGAACACAATGAGAAGCTATGAGAGAAATTTCTAATATGAATAATTGTAAGGGAAGAATTACCTACTCTAGAGTAAAAAAAAAAAAAAGAAAAAAAAATAAAGAACTACTGAGCAAAACGGCAGTAAATTGTAGGCATTGTGGGTGGGTGTTCAAATGCATTTAATGCCTCCTTAACAGTGATCCCACAAAAGTTAGTAAGAGGTTTATCAGGCAGATGCACTGAAGTGATAGGATTGAGACAAAATTCATCTTTTGATAAGTCTTGTCATTTTAGCTCTATTGTGCAGGGAAGGCTTATTTTAACTCAAACCAGAAACATGTCTAAAGAGATTCCTGTTACTTAGAAGGCATCTGTAAATGGAACTGTTCATATCCTAAACACCAGCTAGTAGTGTAACAAGCTACCAGTTTTCTTCAGGAGACAAAGTAGTAAATGTGACGTTTTCAGAAGAACTGTTCAAAATCATCAGGAAGAAAATTAATAATTTGATGCTAAACATAAGTAAATAAGCAAACAGCAAAGGCTAGAAGGAAGAAAATGAGACGTACTACTGGTAAAAAGTACCAGGTCTACAAAAACAGACAACAATAAAAAAGATTAGAAAACATGATGGAAATGAGTAAAAATGCACTCACGGTATTTTCCAATACATGTTGAATAGACAAACTGAGTTTTAAAATAAAGCTACTAGTTCAACATAGATGTTTTATCAGCTTTCTCCTAGGCATTTGGAAGCTGGCCATCCCAAAAAAGTAAAATATTCACGACCAAATGTTTCCATTGCCTACCCTGAATCAAACAGCAAAAACACATGACTAATTGATCAAAATCCCAAAAGTTGTCCTGACCAGATAAAAACCTGGGAACAGAATGTTGGTTAATTTTTCATAGATGACAGAAAGAAAACTGCAGGACACTTTCACATACCTCATTAAATCCTTTTGATATAGCACCTTCAATACACTTGCTGCAATTTTACTCAATCAATTAAATTATTAGGATATAGACACATCTGCCATGTACAGCAGCAGCAGCAGGTGTTTGCTTGGACATACCTTCAATTTTGGCTGAAAGTGAAAAATGAGTAATAGTTACTAGAACATAAATTCACAAGGCAGAAAGTTATTGCTCTGAGCTACGATGAAATCAAGTAATTTCAAGAAATATGTATTTACAAATAGAAACGATTCTGGCTTAATTCTCATTAGGTACATAAATTGCTGAGAGAATAAGTAGCATTTTTCAGGTTAAAGAAATATGTTCAAATTTAAATAGAATGACATATTCTGAGTAATCTATTTCTAACACAGAGTATGCAAATAGAAATGGTCTTCCTTGTACCATAGCTTCACTTTGCATGGTTCAGTAGGTATAATTTATTTCATTTGTAAAAATGTAACCAGAGATACTTCATTCTCACTACCAGCCCATACTACACAAACCAGTATACTATGTATTCTTGTAAAACATAAGCAAGGTCTGGATAAAATAATCAGAATTTAAATTGTTAGAAAAACACTAGTACTATGCAAGATCCTTCTGGGTTTTGTTTATTTTCCTCAAGGAGTGGTTAGTCAGTTTGAAGGTATCATAGAAATCATAAGTCCACCCAGGATGGCACTGATCTGTGGAGGTCGCAGTCCCAGTGCCTGTCCAGAGTAGACCACATGTGTGTTCAGACCAGGCTGCTCAGGGCTTCACCCAGATGGGGTGTGAAATGCTCAGGGATGGAGACAAACCAATCACCCTGGGCCTCAGCCCCACTGCTGGGTTGTCCTCATGGGGAAAAAGTTTCTTCTTATCTCCAGTGTGAACCTCCCATGTTTCAGCCTGTGCTGCTGCCTCTTGCTTTCCTGCCATGCACCACTGTGAAAAGCCTGTCTGTGATTCCTCCTTTCCCTTCCATCCCCTCCCACCATCCCTTCCATTCCCTCCCACCAGTGCAGTGAATGCTCTTGTGTGCCCACAAAGCCATCCCTTCACCCAGCTGAACCAGCTCCAGGCCCACAGTCACTCCTCACAGGACAAGGGCTCTGGTTCCACTGTCTCTGAGGCTTGTCCCAAAACTCAGTCATGTTCATCAGTATCCTTCCTGTATCACAGAGCCCAGAACAAGATGCTGCTGGGCTGGAATGGCTCAGGCAATAGGAGGCGACAGTGAAGGTTATATAATTCAGAAGCTTTAAACTATAAATGCCTTACAGTAAGCTAATTAAATCCACGTTCATTCCACAGTATTATAGTATAGCCCCCCCTCTCCCCCCATAACTGCATGATCACTAATGCAATGCTACTGATTTGGGGAAAGTTTAATTAAAACCAAGCTTGTAAACATGAAAAAAGTACTCCATTCACAGACATCATTTCATTAAGCTTTTGCAGCAGCAACAGGGGTTGTGAGTTTATCAGCTACAACATGGTTAATGCAACAAGAGGAATCTAAATTTGATTTGACAGAAAGATTTTATGTTGTCAGCTCCTTTTTAGTTGCCTATTTTTTTAAGCTTTTTCTCTCTTCTAACTGTGGCTAGAGGGATGCACAGCATATACTCTTGGAAAAAAAAGAATATTGGTGTTTAGAATCCATTTAAGACAAGGTCAGAAAACAGGATTTTTGGTAAAATGTGGAAATGGAAATACTATCAAATGTGCCCAAATAGAATTTCCATAAGAATAACTGCACTTATAACTTACCAGGCACAAGAAAATGGAACCAAAATTTTCTACTAGTTCACAGAATCACAGAATTACTGAGGCTGGAAAAGACTTCTGTGATCATCAAGTCCAGCCTATGACCCAACACTGTCACATTGGCCAGACCATGGCACTAAGTGCAACATCCAGATTTCTTTAAACACATCCAGGGACAGTGACTCCACCACCTCCCTGGGCAGGCCATTCCAATGTTTGATCACCCTCTCTGTCAGGAAGCGCTTCCCGATATCCACCCTAAACCTGCCCTGCTGCAGCTTCAGGCCATGCCTTCTCATCCTCTCACTAGTTGCCTGGCAGAAGGGCCCAATCCTCACCTGACTACAACCTCCCTTCATGTAGTTGTAGAAAGTGACAAGGTCCCCTGTGAATCTCCTTTTCTCCAGGCTAAAAAACCCCAGCTCCCTTAGCCTCTCCTTATAAGACTTTCCTTCCAGTCCCTTCAAACAGCCCCACTGCTCTCCTCTGAACCCACTCCAGCACCTAAGTATCCTTCTTGAAGTGAAGGGCCCAGAACTGTACCCAGTACTCGAGGTGAGGCCTCACCAGTGCTGAGTATAGAGGGAGAATCACATCTCTAGTCCTTCTGGCCACACTGTTCTTGACACAAACCAGGATGCCATTGGCCTTCTGGGCCACCTGAGCACACTGCTGGCTCATGTTCAAAGTTATTATGGTATACACAAGTGTTGTAAAATCAGATGCCAATGACCATTTCTTTGCTATGTATTTAATCCTGTAGGACACATCTTTCTTGTTCAGTCTCATTGCAGACCACTGAGGGACAGTTAAGAGAAAATTATTTTCAGAACACTGAACTGAGCAGTGGTATGAATAAATTCATCAAAGTTACAGAGAGAGGCTTAGGTCTTTCTCGTGTTCTTGTATTTTTGTGACTCCGTAGGATTACAACAAGAATAAATATCTTCTGTTTACAAGTTCCACAGTGTCAGACAGAACACACACTGGCAGCAATGGAAGTAGCATGTTTCGAACTGGGTATTTGATTTGTATGGTGTACTGTCACACATCTTTCATTCCCAAAAGCAGTTATCTTGGACACCATGGTTCTTTGTTACCTTATTGCTTTGTCTGTTACTGAGTCTCCTGGGTAATTTGTATGAGTAATAAGCTACTGTTAGTTGTCATGCCTTTATATCTGGGAAAGACTCAAATGTGTCAGCTGGTGAGAACTATTGAATCAAAATGCAGAGTGGGTAAAGAAACATTGCTCTAAGGCCATATACAAATCAGTAAATGGAGTGGAAGCATGAACCTAGGTTAAGACCCCCTGAAGACTAAAAAGTTTCTTCAAATAGTATCTCACTTGCTGATCTTGTTTATGCATACACTTGTCTTGCTGGAGGAAAAATCTTGTAAATGAAAAAATATGGAAGAAGAACTCAGACAGTCAGGTCTCCATGTGTTCAGCTCTTCTACAAAAGCTAAAATTCTCAAGGAAGATAAACACCTAGGAGCTCCCACTGAGAACAATTTGCACCTATGAATCTGAACTTTTACTGAGGCTGCTGGATACTGAGCCCATTGGAAAATCTAGTCCAAGAAGAATCTTTCTTTCTTTGAAAAACAAACATCTAAAAGATTGCTGTTTAAAGTAGTGCTAGTAGCAAAAATTGACATAAGCAGTCTTCATTGCTTGAAGGTTTCATTTAATCTGATTTTTTAATTATCATGATTATAAAAAATGAAATTAAATTTGGTATTGATTTTTGTGAATTGCCAGGTTTAATTCCTTTATTTTTTTATTTAAATAATTTTATACAAATTTAGTTCACTTACATCAGGCATGTGTCACTAATTTATACTTGTGAGAAATAAGTATTAACATATTTATATAAATAAATATTGCAAGGATGAGTAAGATCTAAGCATGTCTCCAAATATGTCTTTCTGGTTAACAGAACCTAACCAGTTGGAGTTTTAATATATTTTACTTTTGTGCACTAAATTTATTTTCCAAGGGTAACTTGATTTTTAAAATATAGAAAATCCTAGAGCTATTTTTTTCAGACAAAGGACATATTTTGCTAATTACAAAATGGCAATATATGAAAGACATTGCTTATCATCCATAAGAGTTTTATTTAAGTACTATAAAAAGGTTATAGAAATTGAAATGTATAGACATTTAAAAATTGGTTTATAAAAGCATCTTTAAAAGTTTTTGATTACCTAAAAAAATATACTTAACAGTATACTGCTAATAAATCTCAAAACCGCTGAAGCTTATACTTCCATTTAAAAATCCGTATGTTCATGTGGAATAGTTTTTCAATATTTACCTAGCACTAGGCTTTATGTTTTAAGCGTTACTAAGGGTTCAGCATTGTTTTGCCACAATCTTCTGGGCGGAGATTTTGCAGTGCCTGAGAACTGCATGGGAAGTATGCCACAATTGGGGCATTATATTTTCCCCTTTCTTCTCCGTTCTCACTGGAAAAGGATTCTTCACTGTATCAGGTGTATATTCTCAAATGGCCTCCCCTAGTCTGATTGCATGACAAGCTTGTAAGAATATAACAGGGACTATTATTTTAATTAATTATAGAATTTGTTGAAATAGCTAACAATTCTTTTCTGCCTTTCAGATACAAGGAAATAGACTTGATATCCTTGCAGAACCTGCTTACCCTTTCCACTTCTTTCTGCAGCACCTTATAGTAACAACAGTATTTCAACAGAGAATCACAGCCTAATGTTATATTCTGCAGTTTAAACAAAGAAGTAAATACAATTTGATCATGATAGTACTCAGAAATTTAAGGGGAAATACTTTGTTTTATATTCTTAATTATTTGTTTATATTTAAATAATGGATCTACATATATTTTAATCTCTAAGAGGACTCCAAAGTACTGAAACACAGTGGGAAGACCAATCAACTACTATTAACTATTTCTGGTGAAACAAAACAGATTCCAACTCCATTTTTTAGAACCTCTTGTTCAAATCTTACTCTCACCTTCCTTTTGTTAAGTATATGTTCAGATTCACTTTTTCCTGTACATAATAATGGAGAACATATAGTCAAGAGTTTTGTGTGGTATACATAATATAAACTTTCTATTTGCTACTTGAGAAGGTATCCACCACTAAATAAAAAACCCTCTGTCTTCCAGAAAACTGCAGACTTTAAAATATTTTAAACCATCTCTGCACCTGAGCATTTTTTTATGAATTACTTTAGGGTTGAAATTACAGCTTGTCTGCCATGTGACAAGGTCCTGCTTCTGTTAGTGTGGGCACTGATCATAAACTCTTTGTTTAGTGTTGAAGTTTTTAATAAACATACTTACTGTACTTATATAAAATCCTACTGCTAGTGTCCCTGTCTAAAAAAAGTCACAGTTTGGCTCCTACTAGACAGTAGCCCGCATTAGAAAAATTCTATCCATAATTCAGTTTAATTGGCTAAAGTTTCCTACTGCTGATACTGTTAGCTAATAAAATTTGTCTATCACAAAGCTCTTAGGTGTAATTTCAGCATTATGCCTAATTCAATATTTTGCACATTTTTCATTCTGGGATGCTTTTTAAAATAAAATCATAACTTAAATCTTGCTTGTGCATCTTTTACAACTCACAGTTAAGTTAAAGATTTGGGGCTTTTCTAAATAAAAATACAGACACTTTACCTGAGAAAATATTTGACTAACTGGAGTATACAATTGTCACACTACAATTGATCAGGTTCATCACAATTTCTTTATTTTACTTTTCACTACAGTTTTGTGAAGCTAATAGATTATTACAATAGATTACTATTTTTTTCCTGTAATTCATACTTTTATATGTATAGAATGATACTGCATTTTAATTAACACATAAAATCCATGCATGAAGAATGAAATAGGAAGGGAGGAGGATGATACACATTTGGACGTATGGCATTTGTTTTCCCATGTAACCATTACATATGATGGAGCCCAGCTTTCCTGGAGACAGTTGCACATGTGCCTGCTGATGGGAAGTAGTGAATGAATTCCTTGGTTTGCTTTGCTTGTGTGCATGGCTTTTGCTTTACCTGATAAGGAAAATGGGCCATGACAGTCCTTTTTGGAGGAGGATATTTGGGGAAAAACAAACAAAACTAGCTACCGATATTTGTCAGTAGATCATAAGACTTTTAATATTAAGATCATGAGTTTCAGTCGCATGTTTGGCACCAAAAAGCATTGTCAGGGTTTATCCCCAGGCAACAACTGAGCACCACCCAGCCTCTCACTCACTTCTGTCTGTCTCACTCACTCACTCACTCACTCACTCACTCACTCGTCATCCCCCCTCCCCCCAATGTGGGATGGAGAATTGGAAGAGTGAAAGTGAGAAAACTTATGGGTTGAGATAAACAAGGTTTAACAGGTAGAATAAAAGACACACACACACTCAGAGCAAAATAGGGAATTCATTAACTTCTTCACATCAAAAGGGAACTGTTCAGCCATCTCCAAGGAAAGCAGGGCTCCATCACTTGTAACAGTTACTGTAACAAAAAATGCCATAAGTAGGAACTCTTTCCCCCAGCTTTATATGCTAAGCATGTCATACGGTATGGAATAACCCTTTGATTAGTTGGAGTCAGCTATTTCAGCAGTGTCCCCTTCAAACTTCTGTACCACCAATCTATTCACAAGTGGGACAATGTGAGAAGCAGTAAAGTCTTTGGTGCCATGTAAGCACTGCTCAGCAATAACGAAAACATCTCTGTATTATCAACATTGTTTTCAGCACAAATTCAGAACATAGTCCCATACCAGCCATTATATGGAAAATTAACTCTTATCACAGCCAGAATCATCACAGCTCTAAGTAATATTGTAGACAAAATTATTGACTTTTACATCTTTTGCTTACAATCCTCATCTCTAACTATCAGAATTCCTTGTATAATTGTGTTAAAGGTACTGGGTGTGTAAAAATATAGCGCTGATTCAAAAATACTTGAATGAAAAATGTCCAAAATAAAAGATGTTATGACAACAAAATGGAAAGCATGACATAAATATATCATCAATAAATATTGCAATGGATGTTGGTTCTAAAAAGAGATTTTTAAATGCAGATTTATTTTTGGTAGAGAATTTAGGCAAAATATTTCACAAATGCAAGGGTCTCCCAAAAAGAAAAGGCAAGGAAAATCCATGTTTCTACCATTCTGAGATAGATAACCTTTTGGGAAGGAGTAAGGATATGAAAATTACTGTTTCAATACATAAGAGAGGAAAAGAAGTAAGCAAAAAATAAAACAAACAAACCTCAGGAAAGATGGTGATTTTAAATTTTCCATGAGAAACATTCCTTCTTTCTATCTTGAAGTATATAAAAAAATTATGTAAATATATAAATTAGAAAACAAAAGGAGCAAATAAATCACTTATCTAAATTACTTTCTAAAAGCACAGATATTACTACAACTGAAAACCAAAAATCAAAACCACAAAAAAAAAAAAATCGAACAAAAAAAACCCAACAACAACAAAAGACAAACAAACAAAAATGCATTTCTCAGAGTTAAGTTGCCCAGAGAGGCTGTGAATGCCCTGTCTCTGGACATGTTCAAGGCCAGGCTGGTTGAGGATTTGAGCAAACTGATCAAGTGAAAGGTTTCCCTGCCCATGGCGGGGGCTTGAAAATAGATGATTTTTAAGCACCCTCCAATCTCAATCCATTCTATGACTCTACTAGAACTATGACAGTTTATACAAATAAAGCTTTAAATACACTGAGGCCTGTGGACTTGTTACTTCAGAAGTCCTTTAAAGCAAACTTAATAGACATCAACTGCAATTGTAATTATGTAAGAATATTTTTTTATCCATAACAATTGGCTAACCCATTGGAAAAAAAAAAAGACAAAATGAAAATAAATTGGAATTGTTTACCTCTTTTTCCCTCATTGCTTAACAGTTAGCTTCAATTGTGATAAATTAACATATTTTAAAGGAAATAGACGTAAAACTGCTTGTAGTTTCTGTGTGAAAATTATTATTTGTTCATAGGAGATAGTGTATTAGAAGAAAAGATTCCAAAAGAGTGCATTTGAGGAAACAATGATTAATGCAGACTGTCAACACATTGTAGTTTAAATTATTTCAGTTCAAAAGAGAAAGGGGAGCCTTGATAAAATGTAATTTAAGATAGTATGTGTTCAAAATATTGTCATTCATCCACCTTTGATTTTGCATTAAGTATTACCTTAGGAAGAGTTAACACAGCAAGATTTGTATTAATAAGGTAAGATTTGTATTTTGCCAATTGATTTGAAGTTTACTACCTGTATACAAAAAAATGAATATCAAAGCAAATTTATTCAGCTCTGCCTTTGAAATGTTCAGAAATTAATGTTAAATGGATGTAGGATGTTAGAATATCCATCAATGCCAAAAATACACTTACCAGTGTCTAGTAACTACAGTCAGCTTTCTAAAAATCATGTAATTTTCAATTACACTGGTAAGTCACTATTTGTTCTAAACAAGATTTGCAGAGAACAGCATGAAAATTTACAACTCTTCAGATCTGTTGGTACTCAGACTGATCTCAGCAAAGAATAGGTTCCACTGTTCCCTTTTCAAAACTCCCAGCACACAGAAACGTTCTAAAACTGTCAAATAAATGGAAATACTCCCATGAACTCTGCAGACTCTCAGAAGAGCAGTATGAATCATCTTCATGAACATTTCAATCAAGAAAATATTCATGATTTTCAAAAATAACCGATCTATCCTTGATTTAAAACTATATGAGGTCTTATCTTTTAAGAATATCTTTCTGATTTTACTGAGTTCTCTCTTCTACCATGTGGAAAGTCAGACTCTTTTGAAGCTTTTAACTTATTCCAACAAGTGAAAGCACCAAACCAAAACCACATTTGTCAGTTGATTGCTTAGCTACTGTAATTACTAGTTATCACAAATCACTATCTTCTGAGTCCATTATTACTGATTTGTGATCTTTAGTCATAGAGTGGTTATGTTCTGAAAATATTTTGTAAGAATTCTTGTCTTCACACTGTCTAACTATGACAGGAGTGGTTTTGTGCCTGCACCAATGTAGTCTATGTCTAGTGATTTTAGTGAGTTTTATGTGACTGTTACAGATGTATAAAAGAGGTTAATACTCTGCAATGACTAAGTCTCCAAGTTTTATAAGGTGTGGATTCTGGACACTGAGATGACAGTTTTCAGAGAAGATAAAATAGCAGGGCAAAATAGAAATAGATTTCCAGCATGATGCGGATGTTGCTATGGCTTCAGGCACTCACAGCATGCAAAATGTACGAAGTTACCATCTGTTCTATTGATCTATTGAGAAATAGGATATGATTAGTTTTAATATCTCTTTGACTATCAGCTACTCCTCTCACTTTTCTAGACTCCAACTTCCCATTACAACTATAAATAATTTTGCTGTGGATGATGTTCTACCATGTGCAGCCATGAAATATATTCATAATCCAATGGAAATTGGTACTTCTAGTTCATTAGAGTAAGGAATAGTTAGGCTTTCATTTCCAGGGAATGTTTTACCTCAGGTGGCTGATTTGCTGAGAGCCATCTAAGTCACACTGCTGAGAACAGGCTTACGATTTACTGTTTTCTTTAAACAATAAAAAATTTCATGATTTCACTGTGTAAATTTAAGGAGCTTGAAATAGATACAGTGTGTGAAAGAGTGCAAGTATGATACAAAGCCCTTTTGTTCCTGATTACCTGTTAAAGCTCCAGGACAGGTTATTTTTAAAATTACTGAGAACTGGATCAAGTAGAAAACCAGATTCCAGCACTCTAGATAAGCAACAGGTTCTGAAAACCAAACTGTTTGAGTAGCAATTCAGCTTTCTCCTGTACTTGTAGGACTATAGACTAACATGCTGCCCTTTAGCCTTATGAACTGAGAAGCAGCATTAGATAATGCTGCCACCTGTCATTTGGATGAACTTTTTTTCCTCACAGTTCTTAGAGAAGGATGTCTGTGGAAAATTTCATTACATTCCTTTAATCTCTAGCAAAATACAATGACTTTGCAAGCAAGTTTCATCATGAAACAACCTGGGACTGAACTGCTCATGGCAAGAGAGAATATTGTATGTCACAGAGGATGCCAGCCAACAGATTTCAGCACTGAGAAATAATTACAAGAACTAGGCAAACTAAGGGAGACAGAAAGAGATGTTTAGAGAGGTCCTTTATAGCCTTCAAAAAAAGATTACTTCATCAGACATCACAGTAAAGAAACAGCAGTTCTTGTGCCAAGCTCAGGAAGTATCCTACATGTGGACACAGTAATGATAAACTGAAAACAGGCAGACACATGAAGAGTAGCTAGCTGTATGGAGCAGATAACAAAAATGATGCTACTATGTATTTGGAGGCAAGTGCCACACATATGAGCTGAATGCTGGTACAAGAATGTTTTCCTCATGTCCCAGGAATTACAATAAGCCACTGCATTAAATTATTGGCATTATCACAGAATGGTTGACATTGGAAGGAACTTCTATAGGTCATCTGGTCCAATCCTACTGTTCAAGTAGGGACACCTGGAGCCAGTTGCCCAGGACCATGTCCAGACGGCTTTTGAACAACTCCAATGTGGGAGACTCCACAACCTCTCTAGGCAATCTGTGCCAGTGCTCAGTCACCCTCACTGGGAAAAACATGCTTCTTAATGTTCAGAAGGAATGCCCTGTGTTTCTATTTGTGCCCATTGCCATTATTCTGTCACCGGGCACCACTGAAAACAACTTAGGTTTACACCCTTCCTTCAGGTATTTATATATACCAATATGATCCCACCTGAGCCTTCTCCAGGACAGAGTCCCAGCTCTTTCAGTCTTTGTTAATAAGAGATATGGTCCAGTCCAACATGTTTCCACAACATAAGGAAAAACTTCTTTACTGTGAGAGAGATGGAGCACTGGAACAGGCTGCCCAGAGAGGTTGTGGAGTCTCCTTCTCTAGAGACTTTCAAAACCCACCTGGATATGTTCCTGGGTGATCCTGCTCTGGCAGGGAGGTTGTACTCAATGATCTCCAGATGTGCCTTCCAACCTCTACCATTCTATGATTCTAGGTCTATGGCCCTTCACTGGACAGTCTCAAGTTCCTCCTTATCACTTTTCTGCTGGGGAGTGCAGAACTGAACACAATATTCCAGGTGTGGCCTCACCAGTAATGAACAAAGGCAATCACCTCTCTTGTTCTGCTGCCAATACTTTCTCTAATGTATCCCAGGATCCCATTAGCCTTCTTTCTGACAAAGTCACATTACTGACTCATATTCAATGTGATGTCCACCAGGACCCCGAAGGCCTTTTTTTGCCAAGCTGATTTACAGCTGGGTGGGCCCCAAGGGTTGTTCCTCCTGCAGTGCAGGACTTTGCACATCACCTTGTTGAATGTCATGAGGTTCCTGGCAGCCCATTTCTTCAGCCTGTCAAAGACCCTCTGGATGGCAGCATGACTATATCAGCCACTCCTCCCAGTTTGGTATCATCAGCAAACATGCCCCATCACACAGATCATTAATGAGGATGTTAAATAATATTAGACCTAATGTTGACCTCTGAGATATACTACTAGTTACTGGCCTCCAACTAGAGTTTGTTCCACCGAGCACAACCCTCTGGGTCTGGCTGTTCACCCAGGTTTCAACTCACCTCACTGTCTGCTTATCAAGGCCATACATCAATAGCTAGTCTATGAGGATGTTATGGGACACAGAAGTCCAAGTAGACAATATCCACTGTTTTCCCCTTGTCTACCAGGCCAGTCATTTAATCATAGATGTTAGTAAAGAATGACTTCCCCTTGAATCCATGCTGATTAGTCTCGGTCACCTTCTGGTCATTCATGTGCCTGGAAATTGTTCTCATGTTTAATTGCTCCCTCACCTTCCCAGCAATCAAGGTGAAGCTGACTGATCTGTTGTTCCATGGGTCCTCCTTCCTGCACTTCTGGAAGACAGGATTTACATTTACTTTCTTCCAGTCTTCAGGTACTTCTCTCAGTTCCATGTTTGTCATGACTGATCAAAGACTATTAAAAGTGACCTCTTAATTCCACCAGGCAGCTCCCTCAGTGTTCATAGGTGCATTCCATCATGGCCCATGGATTTATAAATGTCCAGTTTGCTTAATATTCCCTACCTGATCCTCATCCACCAAGGGTACATATTCCTTCCACATACATATAAGGAAGGGTACATATCTACCACAACAGATATGGGTCTCTGGAACTTGATGGCCAAGCAAACACAGATGTAGATGAAGATCCATGCAGGGGGTTGCCTGGGGTGAGTCAGTCAGCCTCACACATTAGGACTGCTTCTATTAAGAAAAAAAAAGGAGGGAAATTGTCCCAGGAGACTCCTTCTTGAGGGGAACACAGGGCCCCGTATACAGACTGGGCCCATCCCATAGGGAAGTGCTGCTTCCTTGTGACCCAAGTTAGAGACTTTACTATGAAAGTCCCTGTTCTGGTACAGCCCCCTGATTATAACTTGTTATGCAGGTTTGCAATGACGACATTTCAGACAGAAGTCCAAAAGCAATAAAATAGAGACTTTGGGGCATTGGGGTGATTAGTTGAAGGCTCAAGAGATCAGGTAGTGTTTTCCTCCATCCCCTCAGTGGCAGGAAGAACAATGAAAGCAACAAGAAAACACACCTTATTAACACTGGAATTTTGGGGTTTTTTTGATCATAGGGAGGTTTACACTGTTTATTGGATGCATAGGGAACACTGCCACCAAGGATGAGGAAAAGGCTGAGGTACTTAATGCCTTCTTTGCCTCTGTCTTTAACAGACCAGTTATCCTCAGGGTATTCAGTCCCTTGAGCTGGAAGACAGGAAGCAATCCCAAAGGAAGCAATTAATGACCTGCTATGCCACCTGGACACTCACAAGTCTATGAGGCCAGATGGCATCCACCCAAGAGTGCTGAAGGAGCTGGCACAGGAGCTTGCCAAGCCACTCTCCATCATTTATCAGCAGTCCTGTAACAGGGGAGGTCCCAAATGACTGAAGGCTTGCTGGTGTGATGCCCATCTACAAGAAGGGCTGCAAGGAGGATCCAGGGAACTACAGGCCTGTCATCCTGACATCAGTACTAGGTAAGATTATGGAATGGTTCATCTTGAGTGCACTCACATGACACATGCAGTATAACCAGGGGTTCAGGACCAGCCAGCATGGCTTCATGAAGGACAGGTCCTGCCTGGCCAACCTAACATCCTTCTATGACCAGGTGACCCATCTAATGGATGAAGGAGAGTCTGTGGACATTGTGTACCTGCACTTTAGGAAAGCTGTTGACACCATCTCCCACAGCATTCTGCTAGAATAGCTGGCAGCTCATGGCTTCAACAGGTGTACTCTTTCTTAGTTAAAAACTGACTGGATGACCAAGCCCAGAGAGTTGTGGTGAACAGAGTTAAATCCAGTTGGCGTCCGGTCACAAGCTGTGTTCCTCAGTGCTCATTTTTGTGTCCAGTCTTGTTTAATATCTTTATCAATGATCTGGATGAGGGGATTGAGGGCACCCTCCGTAACCTTGCTGACAACATCAGGTTGTGTGGGAGTGTTGATCTGCGTAAGGGTAAGAAGGGTCTTCAGAGGGATCTAGATAGGTTTGATTCATGGGCTGAGGTCAGTTGTATGAGGTTTAACAAGGCCAAGTGCCAAGTCCTGAACTTCAGCCATAACACCCCAGGCAACGCTACAGGCTTCGGGATGAGTGGCTGCAAAGCTGCCTGGTAGAAAAGGACCTGGGGTTGCTGGTAGACAGACAGCTGAACATGAGCCATCAGTGTGCCCAGGTGGCCAAGAAGGCCAGCAGCATCCTGGCCTGTATAAAAAATAGTGTGTCCAGCAGGAATAGGGAAGTTATCACAACCATGTACTTGGCAGTGGTGAGGCCACAGCTTGAGTAGTGTGTCCGGGTTTGGGTACTGCATTATAAGAAAGACATTGAGGTGCTGGAGTACATCCAGAGAAGGGCAGTGAAGCCGGTGAGGGGTCTGGAGAACATATCTTAGGAGGAGCAACTGAGGGAACTGGGACTTAGTCTGGAGAATAGGAGGCTGAAGGGAGACATTATTACTCTCTACAACTACCTGAAAGAAGGTTGTAGTGAGGTGCATGTTGGTGTTTTCTCCCAAGTAACTAGTGATTGGATGAGGGGAAATGAGTTGCACAAGGGGAGGTTTAGATTGGATATTAGGAAAAATTTCTGTACTGAAAGAGTGATGAGGAATTGGAACAGGCTGCCCAGGGAGGTCCCTGGAGGTGTTCAAAAAACATGTAGACATGTCACTTCAGGACATGGTTTAGTGGTCATGATAATGTTGGGTAGACAATTGGATTTGATTATCTTAGAGGTCTTTTCCAACTGTAATGATTCTATGATTCCATGATTCCTTGTTACAGGCTTTCCCCCTGACTTCTTGAACAGTCTTGTTGGTAAAGACTGACACAAAGAAGAAATTTAGTACCCCTGCCTTTTCCATGTCCTGTGTAACCAGGTCCCCTGTACCACCAAGCAGTGGGTCCACATTTTGCTCAGTCTTTCTTTTATTGCATAAATTGTTTCTTCGACTTTCTTGTTGTCTTTGACATCTCTGGCCATATTCAATTCCAATTGGGCTTTAGCCTTCATAACTTCATCCTTGGTTGCTTGGACAATGTTTCTGTATTCTTTCCAGGTTACCTGTGCTTCCACCTTCTGTATGATTCCTTTTCATGTCTGAGTTTGTCTAGGAGCTTTTTGATCATCCATCCCATCTCCTGACACTTTTACTTGACTTAATGTTTATTAAAATGAAACTATCTTGAGCTTGGAGGGGGTGAATATTAACCAGCTTTGCTCAGTTTCTCTTCCCTCCAGGGCCTTATTCCTTGGGACTCTTCTGAGCAGACCCTCCTCAGGCTCAGGTTTGAGCTTGCTTTTCACCCTTCTTCCTTCACTGAGAATCCTGAACTCCACCATCTTATGGTCACTGCAGGAAAGGCTGACTTTAATCTTCACATCCCAAATGAGTCCATCCTTCTTGATGATTATGAGGTCCAGCAGCCCAGCTCTGAAGGTTACCCCCAGTATATTTCAGGAACCTCCTGCATGGCTTGTGTCCTGCTGTGTTATCTCTCCAGCCGGTACTGAGGTGCTTCAAGTGCCCCATTAGGAACAGGGCCTGCAAACATGAGACTGTTTCTATCTGACTATAGCTGAATCCACCCACTTCTTCTTCCTGGACAAGTAACCTATAGTAAACATGCACTATAATGTCATCTTTGCCTGTCATCTCTTTAAACCTATTCCATAAGCTCAGTTGGGTCTTCATCCAATGCCAGCTAAGGCTCCATGCACTCCATCTGCTCTCTCACATAAAATGCAACTCCCCTTCCCTGTTTTCCCACTCTGTCCTTCCTAAAGAGCCTCTATCCCTCCACTGCAACACTCCAGTCATTATAGTCAATCCATTTCAAGACTGACACTGAAACAGATGTCACAGACAGCCCAGAGCAGTTTCCAGGCATGATTGATTTGTCTTGAATGCCGACTGATTTGTCTTGAATTCCAACTGACAGAACACCACTCAGACCAAAGTAGAGTCCCATACACACTATTGGAATGATGCATGAGCAGCTGTAGTTCGGGAGTCTGTCTATACAGGAGCACAGTATGCAGCAGCAACTAGAGCAAAAGAAAGCACTTAAAGACTTAAGGATACTCTTTCCTTCACTTTCAGTTCAACCACTTTCATCTTAGTGAAACCACCAATTGTCTTTGGCAATACATCATTATATAGTCATTATATAGTCCTGATCAAATAAGAGAATAACAAGGTGAAATCCACAATGCAAGTACAAGAGAGTGAAAAAGCATACTCATATAGGAAAAGAATATAAGATATTGCTTACGTATGTCAACATTTTCAAAATTCCATTAACAGTCAGACACTAGCTGACACATTTTCTTGTCAAAGTACCTCTCCTCCAAAAAGATTTGTATGACAGGATAATCCTAAAATTTTCCATGTACCCAGATGACCCATCAAGATACCTACTGCTGAGAAGAATCACAGAATAGTAGGCCTTGGAAGGGACCTCTGGAGATCATTGAGTACAACTCCACTGCCAGAGCAGGATCATCCAGGGCATGCCACACAGGAACAGATCCAGGTGGATTTTGAAAGTCTCTAGAGAAGGAGACTTCACAACATCTCTGGGCAGCCTGTTCCAGTGCTCCATCACCCTCACAGTAAAGAAGTTTTTCCTGATGTTGAGGTGGAACTTCCTGTGTTTCAGTTGGTAATCATTATTTCTTTTCTTACCACAAGGCACCACTGAAGAGACTGGCCCCTTCTACTTGACAGACAACTTTCAGATATTTGTAAACAGTAATAAGATCAGCCAACAACCTCAGCATACACGGGTGCATCCCATTGGGGCCCATGAGTCTGTGCATGTTCAGTTTACCCAAGTGATATCTAACCCAGTCCTCATTCACCAGTGGAGAATCATAGAATCAACCATAGAATCATGGATTCTTCCCACTTCCAGGCTTTCTCTCTCACTTACAGGATCTGGGATTCCTGAGGGCTGGTCTTAGCAGTGAAGACTGAAGCAAAGAAGGCATTCAGTAGCTCCACATTCTCTTCATCCTCTGTCACCAGGGCTCCCACCTCATTCAGCAGCAGGACACATTTTCCCTAGTCTTCCTTTTATCATTGATGTATTTGAAGAAGCCCTTCTTGTTCTCACTTATTTCCTTTGCCAGAGTTAATTCCAAGAGGGCCTTGGCCTTCTTTGTTGCACCTCTATGCACCCTGACAATGTTTCTATAAGTCTGCTAAGTGACCAGTCCCTTTTTCAACATACTGTGAACTTCTTTCTTCCACATGAGTTTTTCCACCAGCTCCTTGCTCATCCACGCTGGTCTCCTGCCTCTTCTACTTGATTTTTTACTCAAAGGAATGCACATACGCAGTAAGCCTAAGAACACCTTTGAGTGTGGAGTCCCTGTGGGATGACAGTCAGAGAATGACATGTATTTGCTACAAGGATTGAGACAGACCAACCAGCAAGAAGGGTATCCATGTCATGGCTAAGTATGACAAGGGACCATGCCAGTACTTTGGGAGATCTGGAAATGTGCGTCTGTTTGAGAACTGAGAGAGCATCATGTATATGCTACATTAGTAACCTTCTCCTTCTGCTGGCCCAGGAGGAAGAAGGGACTCGCCTGTCTGTGCTTGTGTGTTATGTGAGTTGTGTCTGTGGGTGCTGCTGAAAGCAGTGTCTTTTCTGGGGCAGACTGTGTGACCAGTCATGTCAGTGTCATGCGTGTGCCTGTGTGTGTCCATGTCTGTGTCTATGCGTCTGTCTCTGGAACTCCTGCTCAACCACCCATTGAACCAGAAAGTGGGACAGAGGCAGCCATGTCCCTCAGCCTGGATAGAGACCACTGATCCCTGGGCACACACAGCTGGGCTCCAGCTGCTTGACAGAAGAGGTCTTGAGCTGGGACTGCTGGAGGCTGTGACCACCCCTAACATTCCTTAACATATAGTTGTTGTTTTCCAGATCATTTAAAGGGAAAGGCTCTCCACCTGCAAGGGTAAATACAGTAGGAAGGAAAGAGAGGTATGAAGATTTCACCCTGGACTTCACACATAAATTGTGGAAGTCCATCTGCTAGCTTCCCAAGGTGTTAATAATATACCTTGCAAAGATCACAAAAGCACAGAAAGACTTTACAAAATAGCCAAAATAAAATGCACATCATACTTTCTCAGTTTTGGTGTTTCTGCTTAATAAAAACTACAAAAAATATTATACTGGGGTAACAAAAAAACCCAAAACTTCTTTAGTCATCCTTGAATAATCAGTAACAAGAAAAGCATTAAAAAAAAATAAGGTAAGTACAAAATAGTATTTCTCCTGGTACATTGTTGCAAAATTTCCTAAACCAAAAAAAACTTGTATGCATATATTTGTGTTTAATAATGCTTAATGGATATTTTTCTATGAATTTCAATTAATTACTTTTTTGAACGTACTTTTCCTTTTGTCAATTATAAGATCTTGCAGTATTTTTATGAAGAAATACTTTGTTTGTTAATCCTCCTGTCTAATCCTTTTAGTTGCTAGAACCTAATTATTATTATTTATATACCATCATGTCATTTGTGACTTGATGCTTTTCAGAATATTTTTCATTCACACTTCAAAATTTTATCCAGCATTAGATTCCCTCAGCCATTCTTGTTACCTTTTTCTGCTCCTACTCTCTTTTTATCACATTGTCTCTGAGAAGGGGCTGAAAAGAAAGGCATGTACTTCTGAAGATGCAGGCACACAATGGCTTTAAACAATGGCAGAATTTTGTTGCCTAATCTTATTCTAGTAACTTCCAACATCCTTTTAGCCATTCTGACTATATCTGAACAGCAAGGTTACATTTTCAGAGAATGCTTAATTCTAAGATCTCTTTCTAAAGTATTACTCACTAGCTTAGATGCTTCCTTAATCTCATTTTCTTTAAAAAAATTTATCTCAGGGATTGCCTGATTTACTAGAAACATAAGTGAAGTCTTGACAACAACTCTTATGCAAGGGGTGTTCAATTCCTAAGAATCCCTTTTGGGTCAAGGGAAATGTCTTTTCTGAGGCTGAAATTATTATCTGCTTTCACAAGGGC
The DNA here is from genome assembly GCA_025345505.1 of Todiramphus chloris collaris. NCBI lineage: Eukaryota > Metazoa > Chordata > Aves > Coraciiformes > Alcedinidae > Todiramphus > Todiramphus chloris. The sequence continues at coordinate 17,167,790 of JANVCC010010406.1, forward strand.
CCATTTTATTAGCTTTTCTTTCTGAGCAGAAACAGCTCAGACACAAGTGACAGTATGTGAAAGCAATAACTCTGATGACACCAAGGTTAGAGAAGAAGGAGAGGGGAGAGGGAGGAGATGTTTCAGGCACCAGAGCAGATATTCCCTTGCAGCTCCTGGTGGAGACTATGGTGAGGGCAGGTTGTTCTCCTGCAGCTCATGGAGGTCTACAGTGGGGCAGACACCCACCTGCAGCCCACAGAGAACCCCATGTTGGTGCAGTTGGGCATGACCTAAAGGAAGCTACAGCCCATGAAGAGCCCCAGCTAGAGCAGGCTCTTGGCAGGAAATGTGGTCCATGGAGAGGAACAGGCTGCAGGAACAGGTTTTCTGTCAGGACCTGTGGCTCCATGAGAGACCAAAAATGGAGCAATCTCTTACTGAAAGACCCATGCTGGAGCAGCTCTTGCAGAACTGAGAAGGACCCACATTGGAGAAGTTAATGAAATCTTGTATCCCCTAGATGGATTCTCATGCTTGAGCAGGGGAGGAGTGTGAGGAGGAAAGAGCAGCTTAGATGAAGTATTGTAAACTGACAACCCTCATTCCCCATCCTCCTCTGCTACTCAGGGTGGAAAAGATAGAACGAAAGTGTGAGGCAAAGATGTTCTTAGATTGTTCTTATTTCTCATTAACCTACTCTGTTTAATTTACAATAAACTAATTTCCCCAAATTGAGTCTGGTTTTTCTATGACAGTAATTGCTGAGTTTTCTCACTGTCTGTATCTTGAACTTCAAGCTTTTAACTCTATCTTCTTCCCCTGTCCTGCTGAGGTGTGTGAGTGATAAAGTGACTCCATGGGCACCTGGCAGCTAGACAAGGTCAACCCACCACACCACTATCGTTGAGACTGGAAGGAACCTCTGCAAATCCCCAGTCAAACCAGCTGGTCATCAAGAATGCATCACTCTCTGAATGTGTTAGCTTCTGTATATTGGCAAGAATGGAAACTCAACCTCTCTGGGCCACCTGTTCTAGTAAAAAAAAAAAAAAAGCGGCTTTTTTATGCTCACCTGGAATTTCCTATATTTTAATATGTGTCCATTACTTCTTGTCATGTTACTGGGCACCTGTGAGCAGAGTCTGCCTCCCTCTTCATTCCCTCCCATCAGATATTTATAAACAAAGATAAGTGCCTGAATCTTCTCCACTCTAGCCTGAACATTCTAGCAATATCTGAACGTGTTTTGGCAGTTACTGCTCATTAAACAGAAGACGGAACTTCAGGATGATGTTGAAAATAGGAAAGGACAATACTAACAGTTTCCTTTTTGCTATGTCCCATATCTTTGATGCTTCAATATTTGAACCTGATACAGTTCTACTTCTGTTCTTTTTGTAGATTACCAACACTAGAATAAATTAATTTTAGTTATAAGTCCCCAACTCAGAATTTTCTTTTAAGAATACTGATGAGAAGAGTATAGTAGAAGAACTGAGTATCAGGTTATAACACTCACAATCAGAACACTGAGAGTTGCTATTAAATGCTAAATTATGTACAGAAAGCATAACCTAAGTATTTAATGGGACTTAAAAAATAATTTTTAAGCTGTGTCATAACTTCATCCAATGTCTACTGTACACAGGAGTGAAACAGCAATTTTTACTACATTTAAATTCCACATCTAACTGAAGGTGATAGGACATCCACTGTTTTCTGTCACAAAGAAGAGATGACCTTCAGTAGTGTGTAACATTAATTGGAATGTTTCAGCATGTTTTATCACAAGCCTAAAGTAAAAGAAAAATCCCTGTCCTCCAAGTCCCTTACATCTCTTAGATTTTAGATATTTCTATCTGAAATGCCTTTCAACAGCTAAACTTTAGATTTTTTTTCTTGAGATTATTCAATAATATGCTGATTAAAATAATCACTCTTGACAAAATAATTTCTTTTATGGTTTAGTTTGTATTGGATAATAACTTCTATTGCTTCAACTTTGAAACGCTTTATTTTGGGGGATGGGGGGTAGCGGGGATTTGGGTATTGTCCAGAAGTAGAAGCAGTGTTCTCAAAAAATAAAGCTTGTCATGGAGAGTGAGTAGCTGGTAGAGTAGACATGAAGCAGCAAATACTGAACTTTAATGACTCAAATTTAAAGGTACTATGGCAACTTACTGCTATTTTACTAATGATTAGCTTTAATGGCCTTGAAGGAGATACTGATTTTCTTGTTTTTCTCCCTACTTGAAACCGTCAGAAAGACAAGGCTGACAATATGAGATGGAAAGAAAGTATAGCAAGGCACAAAATATAGAAACTGTTCAGTGAACATAAGTAATAATAATAATAATAATAAATAAAGCCTGCAGTAAATGAGGCATTAAAGAATAGATTCCAAAAACACTCCTAGAAAATCTCTCAGTGTTTCATAGCTGACAAATTTATGCTTTGCAAGTTGCTCTGTTATTCTGCAGGCATAAAGGAGGAATAGGAAAGAGATGAACGGTTTTTCTATGGCAATAAACCTGGGAGGATTTCCCCAAAAAATATAGTTGCTTGGCTAGCTACACAGACAAGTTACAGAGCTATCATGTCCACAGATTTTGTGGATAAATATCCAGGCAACATAAATATTTTATCATCATGTCTATCAGAGATCTCTTCAGTACCTACTCATCTTTCTTCACTGAGATCTAGAAGAGAACTTGAATTTCAGTAATTAACATTGTATAGAGAACCAATGAACAGCCCGTACAGAAGGCAGTGCCTGAACTGTATGAGCTAAGGAACTTACACTTTAAATACATAAAATATATCTAATATTACATTAAATGATCTTTAAGTTTGCTATCAGAAGGCAAGACTGATGCCATAAAGATGGTACCAACATATAACTGCAGTGAGTGTAGTCTCTTCGTGTATCATCTTCATGTACTACAGGAACAGATTGTTTCATCTTTATTTTTCAAAATTTGTTTTAATTAAAATGTTATTGTTTTATGGCTTTCCCCTCCCCTAGAATAAACACACTCACAAAAATGGTTGCCTTTTGCAAATTTTTTCAATGTTTGCCTGAAAGGTATCCTAAAACCTGATTTTCAATTTATTTTACAGTCCTAGCTCACAGCTAAATTACAATTCAGTTTACTTATTTTTCTTCAGATAAAGTTGTATCAGATTTCTTGTCTTAGTTCCTCATATGCAAAAACTTTATAATAAAAATAATGAGTTAATCAATATTTGTGATTCATTCTAAATCTTTTGATCTAAGTTTTTAGATCCTGTCAGTAACAATGGTGTTTTATTGGCTGATATAATAGTTGATTTCTTTACTGACACACAGCATAACGAGAAAATGATGAAAATGGCAAAAGCTCTCTACTTCCCAATTAAGATTCTTACTAATTTTTTTAAATTATGCTAAAAATAACTAAAGGTTAATAACTGGGTGAATTTTTAATTGCAATTCTTTCTTGCCTCTTGGCACAGACAATATTCATTGTTATACTTTAATTTGCTACATCAAATTAAATTTTTTGTCTTCAGTTCAGAACAGTCTTTATGTTTGTTTAATGATTCTTGCTTCATCTATCCACAGAGATATTGTGCTAACATTAAGAGAAGCTATTATATAATTCACCCTGTCCTCCTTTAGTAACTACTTAGGTGCCTGTCAACATGAACACTCTGTTCTCAACCAGAAAGTAGATAAAAAAAAAAATTGAGTCAGATTCCTTTTTTGCTTACCATAGTGCATATCAGGAATATATTTGTTGAACACAGTGAAATCACATTTCTGTAAAAAGAAAGTCTAAAAGAGATTGAGTATAACATTTATTTGGTAGTATCAATGTAATTTTTAAATACAGGATTAACTATGCTTTAAAAGTAAAGCTCTTCCATGGTTTCAATGGCATGACTTTTGAATGGAATGTCTTATATATATCTGTGCACAGTGTGTGGCATGACAGAACCACGTTCTCACCTGGAATCTCCAGTGGTACATTAATAGACTTGCCAACAACAGGTTCAATCTAATCTATCAAGAATAGAAGAAAAAATACCTTACAAACTCTGCAGAAAGCTTTGACATTATAGAAGTCTCAAAACATTCTGTCAATAGGCATCTTGAAAAGTTTCCACATAGGCAGAAATGCTTTGAAAACTTTGCAAAAATAAAGCCAGTATTTTTGTGGACCTAATTTCAGGGAACAAAATTAACTGCAGCTAATTTTATAACTGTTTTCACAGTTCCATTAGGGGATATTAAGCAATTGGAATGTTTCCATGTTTTAACTAAGAAACTGTTTTACAGGTTGGATCAGGGAAGAAAATTGTTTACAAAGTGATGTGTTAGACTGCCTTGTCTTGAAGAAATTGTATTTGATTAATCGTGTCAGTATTGCTGATGAAAACAAGTGTCTATTAGGAGCCCAGTAACCCGAACAAGAGAGTCATATGAAGGATTTTGTTAGTCCATAGAAAAGTGTTAGACTTAATGCTATTAGGAAAAAAAGGTTTGATTCAGTTTTTATGCTTGATCAAGATCTGATGGCAAATGATTAACACTCAGTACTACATGCGTCTTGGCATGTAAAAAAAATTGTGGCGATGCTTTATTTGTTATCTTGAGGTTTGCTGTGTGGTAACTCTGACATATTGATGATATTAAAGAAGGGGATGTCCAGGAAGCACAAAGATCAGTTTGCCTTGCCATGGCTGAACAGAAAGAAACATATAGTATTGTAGGATGGAGAGAAATCCCTTTTCTCTCACTAACCAAACATAAACAGAAACAGCAGCTCTGGAGAAAGATAGCACTCAGATGTCTCACAGAAGTGTATGGCATTCTTGCAGCAGGAATCTGAGCTATTTGTCAAACCTATTGTATGAGAGAAAAAAAAGAATTTCCTAGGGATCCAGAAGGTACTGGGTAGGTGTCAACCAGGAAAACACCAAAAGATGTCAAACCGCATAGCAGAACCAAGAGCGAAGGATTTCAGAAGCCCTGCAAGGACAAACCACACAGGAAACATGGGACATATCAAGCCTCTTGTTCAGGTTGTTTCAAGTCAGCACTTAAGGGTTTGCTGTCTTTCAAAGTTATTCTATTTTGGTTTACTATTAAATCTTTCAAATATAGCAGAGATTTAGAAACAGAAGCCTTTAATGTACTCACTTCAAAAAAAAAAGAAAAAAAAAAGAAAAAAAAAAAAAGAACAGCTCCACCTTGAGGATCACAGGGTCTCATTGCAGCATAGATCAGTAAGGGTTTTACAAAGAAACAAATGAACAACTTAACAATTGGTGAAAGCATGGGAGAGATGTCTTCATATCTCTGCATCACTCCAGACTTTTGTATCTAGGACAAATCACAAAGCTTCTTTGTGATTTGGGTCTACATTTCTAAAAGAAGAACAAGTAGCAGTTTCCCCCATGCAGAAATTTGCCTTTGTAACAATCTGTGGATATTGCAGCAGCGGTGATCACATTTATACCATAAAATGGGTATTTATACATATACAAATCCATAAATGGCATAAAATACAATAAAGTGGGATGACGGGAGATGCGGCTGAAGCCAAAGAGAATAGGTGGGACCTAGAAGGACAAACAGGAAAATGTACACTAACTAAAAGGCCATAGACTTTTTAAAGTTATCATGTCCGTCAAGTGATGATTAAGTATTGGAAAATAGCTTCAGGTTCAAAACTAAGAAAAGTATAACTTTTCATAGGAAACAGGTTGTTTTTACAAATCACTGAGAGAAGCTATTTTAATCAGAAATGGTGTGAACAACACAAATACGACTATTCTCCTAAGTGCTATCACATCCCACTTCTTAGTACAGACTCTGCCAAAAAGAGATGTGTTTTAATGGACTGAAAAATAATAAGCCCACATTAAGTTTTCCATAGGAAATGAAGTCCCTTAGCTGACACTATTTCCCTCAGTGTCCATTGCCTTCCATGTATAGTCAACTTTTATTATTAGTCACTATTTGTATTATTGCAGAGACAAAATTTCCTGTCATAGATAAGGACCTCATAAAACTTAGCATTACTCAAGCATTAACAAAAAGATTATCTCTCCCTCAGTGTTTCCATTTTAAATGTAAAACATCAAACTGGAAACAAGGGATCTGCCTAAATAGTGAGTTTGCAGACAATAGTCTGAGAGTATTCCACTTAGAAGATGAAGGCAAGAGGTCAGCAAGTGTTGGACAGTAAAAAACAAAAAGGAGAGGAAGAAAACATCATTACTCTCTTCTGGAAATTGTTCAAATTCTTCAGCTCTGCAATTTTGAGAGTCAATAATAAAGATAATTAAGATAGAAGGTGAATATTGCAGATGTTGGAAAAACTGTCATTTGTGTACAATGGACCTTTTACTATGGTTATTGAAGATGTTGTTAAAAAAACCTGTCAGGTATAGTTTAAAAAAGACATTCATACCATTCATACCAACATTGAACAAAGAATCCGTATTCCATAAACACTGAACCATAGAGAGGTCAGCCCCACAGAGACATGTGTAACTGAGAGACTGATGGAGCCTGCAGCCAGCAGGGACTAACTGGTTCTGCACAGAATGGGATGTCCTAATGAGTATCTGTACTGGGGCTGAGAGAAATGACAAGAGTAAGGAAGGAAATATACACACAGTCTTTTACTTTAGGTATTTGTGTCGTTATATACTATTTATTTTTTGGCAGAAGAATATATGTGTCACTGCCATCATTATACACAATCTCCCAAAGGAAAATCATATAGGTAGGTATTCCTTCTGGATAATTACATTAATCACCTGGATTCTGAGTGAGGTCACAGCTAATCATTCAACCTTCCTCTCAGTGTTTGAATGAAGAGAAATGGGATGACTAGAAGGGACTTTTAAGGGAGCAGCCTGTTTTGGGTTCTGTTTAGTAAGATGTGTCTCAAAGAAATGCTGATGAAAGACTGAACAGCAATTCTTACAGGAAGCTGTGATGTATTAGCAGTAAAATTTCATTTACTGACAGACACTTCCTGAAAGACAGATGTCTGAGGTTCAGGATTGGCACCATGGAGAAAATCTGCCTACTGAAGCAGGCAAAGATATTGCAGGATGTCTAAAGCAGAAATCATACAATCACTTCCCACTTAGGAAGCTGTAAGAGCCTGGCTACTGTGTGCCTCAAGCCTTGTGTGGTGATAATGTCTGGAAAAAGAAGTCTGGAGGGAAAAAAGTGTTAAAAGTGTTGATCGCTCCCAATGTCTCTATGGGCCACCACCCTCCCCTCCCCCCCCGGCTCCTTTCAGACATGCTTTAACAAAAGGAAGAGGTAAGTTCTACATAGGTGGAACTCCATCTTTTCTTTAGTTAAGTGCTCTGGATGACTGCACCATGGGGGATGTGGATGGCAGGTGCCACACTACTTTTAGCTAATGGGGCTCATGCAAATCAACACCACTTCCCGTGGAAATTGGGAATGCCACCCAGATATCTCAAGGGTATAAAGGGACATAAAAATATTAATTTCAGTGTACCCACCATCGAAGAACAGAAGACTTGGATTGATCCAGTGAGACATCGCTGGATCCACAGATGGTGATAACCTTTTCTCTTTATCTTATTCTCTCTATCTTATTCTCTCTCTCTCTCTCTTACTCACTCTCTCACTCCCCCTATCTTTTCCCCTTTTCTAATAACTCATTCTTCCTTTTCCTCGAAATGTAGTCATGCTGCAAAATAATTACCTACAAAAAATAACCTTTATCTGTACTGTTTCTATATTGTTCCATTAGGGAGAACCAATAAATTGTTTTATTACTGTTCCTCGGAGTCATTGTCTTGATGCTGCCACCCCAGCTGCCCTGCCACTCAAGGACAGCCTCTTTTGGGGTATCACAATGATTCACCTCCCTCCTTGTCCACTGAGTGGGACAAGACATTATTAATTTGTGTCACAGACAGGATACCCTGAATAAGAAAGCAAGAGGAACGTAGAGGGGATATCGGCTGAGTCGAGAAGGGAGGACATTTGATCGGCAAACCTCGAGTCCTCCAGCAGACAGCCATGGTTACCCGGGTTTGACATGCGGAATCAAACTTTACAACTCCTGAAAGATTATAAAGTAGGCATATTTATTGCGTCACCAGGTACAAGGGGGATCACTTCTCCTAGCTTGCACACTAAGGTGTTAAGCAAGCAGGTATTTATTACACTAAATCATACATATTCAACAAAGTTAACTACATATTCATTATATTTCTGAGGATGTGGCTGGGTTATTAAAATCAGTTCCAGGAACTAGTTATCATAGGTCTCCTCCCATTGGCACTCGCACACTGTTGTCTGGTGGTCGTGGGCCAGGGTCTTCTGGAGGAAAGCCCACAGTCTTCCTCACAGGGACTTTTCATCTTTGGTTCAAAATGCTGAGGTGTCACAGGCTGCTAACCACAGAACTGGTACAATTCAGTTTTTCTCTGGCAGTTCTTCTTTATGTCTGGTAGCTCCTTTTGCTCAGAATTAGTTTCTTTTCTCTACAAGGACCAAGGCCATACAAGAAGAGCCAAGGCCCACAAAGCTGTCAAGCCACAAGTCATCAAACAGTTACCAGCCAGTTCCATCATTCAGGTTCAGCATGACCTTGACTACTCCCCGTTGTTAGAGGTGTTGAAAAGCTGTAAAGCGTGCCCAATGTTGAAAGGACAAGGTTGGTCTGAGCTGAACTGGCAATCTCCCTTAGTTGTCGCAAAATGGATAAAGGCCTTGGCAAAGGAAAGTAGGCTGAGACCTGGAAAGGTAGAGGCTGTAGTTTGTGCCATTTTAGGGGCAGCACTGATGGCAGCACAGAAAGAGAAATGTGTAGTGAAGCAAACAGAACAAAAATCAAATAAAGCATTAGAGGAGCTGGTTAAGAATTTGCAAGCTGAGCTAAAGGCAGAGTGGGCAAAGCGGTTGTGAGCTAAGCCAAGTTGGGCCCTGAGAAGGAAAAGCAATTGTGGGCCGAGGCTGAGTTGGGCACTAAGAGGGAAAAGTGTCTGCGAGCAGAGTTAGCAGCGGACTGTTGTCAGGGCCAGTTGCGTGGTGCTTTCATTAGGGAGCAAGACTTGTGGCTGGAACTGGCTGAGTTGCATCAGGAAGACCTTGAGAGTGAGTGTGGATACAGTAATATGGCTTAGGAGCATGACTTTGTGGCTCAGGAAGTGGCTTGTCATTACCCCTGGGCTGAAATGGAGGAAGCAAAACTCAATGAGGATGAAACGTAGAGATACCGGTGTCCTGTGTATTCCTGACTGTGGATAATAAGCAGGCACCCTGGTCTCTGACTCAGCGAGCTGCATGCTGGGCTGGAGGGATGGATTCCTTGGAAAGGGGAGACCCAGTGGCTATCCCCACTTCGGGATTAGATCACTTAACCTAGAGTGTGCAGAAAGCAGCTTGCCTTCACTTAATGCATGAACAGCAGCTGATTCCACACCAGCCCTTCCCAATGCTGTTTAAAGTCTAACCCTGATCGATAACACCGTTGGTAAAGGACCTCCCTGAGTCTTTGAAACTTTATACCATTCAGCTCCAGGATCACCCAAGGGTAGCGATGGTTTTGGAAGGAAAATTTTGGGATCATTTGAGAACGACTTTGGCCTCGAGAGGGGGGCAGGTGGGGCCCACACAAGTGGGAACTGCTCTCACTTGGGAGAAGGTTGCTCAAGAGTTTATCAGATACAGCCTCTGAATTTCAACATAGGGGAACATAGGGGAAAAACTGCTGTAAGGAGGGCTGCACTGGACAATAGATTCGTAGACCCTCAGTAAAGTATCCTGGGTCAGAAATGGTCAGGAATGAGCTGTGGAAAGATGGTTTAAGCAAAGGGATACATAGAGAGTTGATGGATGTCCTTCCCCTTGCTAATTTGCAGCTGTTCGTGAAGCTGTGGAAAGGTCCAGATAAGGCTTTGGGAAGGGAAGGGAAGGAAGTGTGGAAAATGCTGAGGAATGTTGTTTTTGCAAACTGTGTATATAAGTATAATCTTTTTTTTTTTAGTATTAACTTGAGGAATAAAAGACTTCAGCTGCCTCATCAGGAATTGTTTACCAAATATTAGAAGTCTTAAGTGGTCTTAGGGGAAACTGAGGCCTAAAGCTAACTCTTATGGTAAAAGGAAGATAAAGGACAAAAGTGCACAATTGCCAATGAAGATACGCTAATAGATAAAGGGGCAACAGTTAAGGGCTATTCAAGATGAACAATAGTAACTTAGAAAGATACTGCATTTTGCTCAATAAACTCAGGAATATTTTCTCCAAGGGGAAGCAGGAACCTGCCAGACATGTAATTACAGACTATTATATACTGTTACGAAGAAGGTGCCTCTGTTAAACCTGTAAACCTTGGAAGTACCTAATTCACAGGGAAACAAGGAAGGGACTTTTGCAGACAGGAATAGGGTATGAAATGATGAAAACTGATCACAGGTGTGCCTACTTTGCCAGGACACCTGCTCTTGCAAGAACATATAATAAATTGCTGCTTAACTAGTACATCTACTGCGAGTCCTTTCATAGGACCTTTGCATTTCTAACAGGAAGCACACCAACTTTCCTTCCCTTCCGCAAGGACAGTCACCGCTTCAGCCACCCCCCATGGGAGGTGTTGGTGCTTATGCACAGCCGGGAAACTGCTGCCCCATCCCCAGTAAGTGAGATGGAAGATGGGCAGTGGATTAATTTTAGAAGGCTCATAGAAAACTCCAGAAAACACCTTTTCCTTAGGCCCCCTTAAAACTCCTGTCACATTTTTAGTGGACACCAAGGTACAGATGTCTGCTTTAAGGGAAGCTGTGGCAACACCGTGCCACATTCACCCCAACAAAAAAAAGGATTTGGGTCACTGCATGGGTGAGGTGCTGGCTGCCAGGACACCAGACTGCCACACAAGTTACCACAATTTTGGGCTCTCTGCCTACTAATATCATGGTGTTGGACCTACTAAAAGGCTGTCCCTCAACTGACCCTAAAGGAAGGGAATGGAAATTTGGAACAGTCCCTGTTGATATCCAGTTATTACAACAAACACGGTCGCTGCCCCCTTCAAAGATTATAAATATTAAACCTTACCCTCTGCCTCTGGGAGCCAGAGAGGGTATTACTTTGGTAATTGCTGAATTCAAAGAAAAGGAAATTATAATTCCCACTCATTCACCATATAATTTCCCCTTGTGGCCAGTCCAAAAACCAAATGGGAAATGGAGGCTTATGATAGACTACCGAAAATTAAATGAAAGCACCAACCCTAACAGCTGCAGTGCCTAATGTAGCTGAATTGATTACTCTTATACAGGAGCGGACCCATGCTGTTTTAGCAACCATTGATTGAAGAATATGTTTTTTAATTGCCTGTTTCAAATACTCTTATCACTGTTCAGCACCACTGTTTTAAAGTAACTCATATACATTGTTTTCTCAAACTATCATTTTTCAAGTACACTGTACTACCCCTCACCCCCTTTTCACAGAAAAAAAATAATTACAACAAAGCAAAAAACCCTATTATATTGCTGGGTATAAACTGATGACAGAGTCGCTAGATTTTGATATAGTTCCATAAAGTGATGGTGATATCGGCTTCTTGGATTTCTCTTCCCTGAATCTTTGACACCAAATACAATTTAGACTGTCTTTCTGTGAAGCTAGGAGAATGGCTGAACCTGAACTTAAACAATAAAATCCAAACTTGATGTATCCATATGGATCCATATGGACTTGAATGAAACACTTGGTTATTCTGGTTATTGTAATTTTTTTTTTTTTTTTCCATTTGAAAAAAAAAGGAAAATGTTAACAATCTTACTTTGTAAAGAATAGTTGATAAAAAATTGAGATGGTATTAAATGCCAGTTGCAAAGTACCTCAGCACCACACAACAATACATAGGAAGAACAGTATTTACATCTACCATTCAGAAAAAGTTCTTTCATATTTATTTTTCCTACATATTGTAACAATGAAAAAACACTGAAAAGAATGTTCATGGGGGCAAAATTTTTAAAATAAATCCTACAAATTCTCAAAGGCAAACAGGTTTTGATATAAGAAACATGAGCATTTCTCCAGAAAATCTTAGAACTGCACACCTGCATCTGTGGAACAAAGCACTACCATGTGATTCATGTAGCATATCAGAAGAACCTAGTAGGACTGAATGTTATACACACAAAAAAGAACAGACCAATAAATGTCTCACAGCATACAAATATAGAATTATTCACAGAGGTATTTTTTACTTACAATTTGCTCATGGGCTTGTTGTTCACTGAAAAAGAGAGTTTAATTTGTCAATTATTCATGTAACTCTAGTTCTTCAGGTGGCCATTATTGTATCTGTAATGAGTGTAATGCTATTAGCAGATATAAATAAGAGGCTATTGTTCTGAAATCTTCACAATGGAAAAGAAAACAACAAGCTATTTCATTTGAAAGAGACAGCTTATAACAGTGTTATTTTCTGGAAAATATTATTACACAGTACAATGAAAAATCAGTAAAATTATTTGGAAATGTAGACTCCTTAAAGCTACATGTTGAGAGCAAATTCTCTGCACTGAACTAAGGAATGTTACCTAAATCTACCTGCAATAGTACGAAGCACCTGATATGCAAATACTCACAGATAACACATCATTTCCTCCTTTCCAGAATACAGAAAAAAAATATATTGTATCATGCTATTTAGATAAGCATGTTTTAGCATAGTTATAAAGCCACACATTATTTGTCCAACAAGTGATTTATTGTGTACGATCTAAACCATGTAACAGGTAATTGCCTGTTTTGCTTATATGACTTTGTTATATCATCTAAGGTGTAAATATATCATCTACATTAGTATTCTGTTTATGAGTGGATTTTGAAGTGACACATCCCCATTACCTGTCTTAGGAGTATATCACATAGTAAGATTATAGTTTGTAAACAGAATTCCACTGGTATTACAGGAAATCAGAAGATACACTGCATCTGGTAATGAAAATTCAAAATACAGTATCAATCTAGAACCAGTCAGAAGTAAAATCATCAACACGCATATACTGTAGCTGTCAGATCATCATCATCAGCCTCTTTGCACTTTGCAGTCACTCTTATTTGCAGTGTGTTACTTGCTGATGTAGGGATACCCAGAGTCTGACTCATTTACATGAGGCATAACCAAGAAGTAATTTAGATTAAGAAATGAAAGCTACTTTGCCTTGTGTCAAACTGGAAATGACACCTTATTTCTTTATCTCCAGAAACTAATCTAATTTGGCATAGAGGCAGCATTCAAAGATTTAACTCAGTAAAGCAGGACTATGGGCACACTAAGATAATAAATTAAAGGAATGTGATTGATACAGTTGACCTCTAGCCATACTTTGCTTCAGACAAACTAAGAAGCAAAAGGCCTTACCCCCTGTGGTGAACAGGCAAGCTAAAGACCTCCTGGCTCACATGCAAGGCAGTGAAGCTGCCTTGGAAAAGTATTTTGAAAGGCGGTTTTGAAGCCCCAAAAAGCAAGCTAACCAATGTACAGAACAAGATAGCAGAGCTAAAATGAAGACATCTATCTTGTCTATACTATTGACTAGCAGCCAACTACTTCACTTTATAAATATTACCATCAGGATGAGGCCAATTTGAGCTGTCCCTGACCTGCAGCTGGTCTGCATGCCAAATGACTCTCCCCTTGAGCAGGGACAACTCAGAAGGTTTGAGATCCCTTACCTGAGACTAAGAGATCCTTCCTTGTCCAGGAAAGAGAGTTCCATTCCTTGGTAAACATCCCAAATTAATATTAATGGAACATTACTAATCCATATAGCTATTCAATATTAATTGTTGTAAACTTTGTATAGATAATACAATTAAGTATAAACCATTGTCCAAGTCTGAGACTAAGATTAGACCTACCTGCATCTAGGCTTCAAGAAGAATTCAGAAAGCAAGGGGGTTCACTCTGAACCTTGTGATTCAATCCAAGGGTCTTCCTTACTCTTTGCGTTTTCAGTCTCTGTGTGAATCATTCTAAATTGATTCCAACAATTTTCCTTTGCCTGTTTCTTCCATGCAGTAATTAATAAGGTGAATCTTGCCATCAAACTTACTGCCTCTTGATAAACTGTTAAACTTTTGTCAAATTGCATCAAATATATTGAATTCTGTCAAATTTTTATTTTACCTCAACAAAATATATTGCTGCTTCTCTTTTTCAAGTGACATTCATTTCTCTCATCCCAACAAGGAACTGATCAGTGTTACTCTCCAGACAGAATAATTACAGATTATGGGTTGGGAGCATTCTTGGATGTGTGGTTTGTATAGGAGTCTTCTGAGGGCAATGTGGTTTCATGGGAACAAATATTAAATGTATTTTCCTTCATCCTCATGAGAACCTGAGTTCATGAACAGAGACAGTGTTCTGGAAATGAGATGAGGACTCGTCATTTATGAATTTGGTCAACTGCTTACTATTAGGAAAGTTTTACATGTTAGAGAGAGATTGGGCTTACATGGATTGAGTTCGTATTGGCTCATATAATTCCATATGGAGAATTTCAAGGACTAAATACTGTGAAAGTATTTTTCTATTCCGCAACCTTTGCATGTCTTTGTACTCAGATTCCAACCCAATGGCTGGAGTAAATTCCAAGCTGTAGCTAGCTGGACTGTGTGAGATAAAGTGTGATTGAAAAGACCATGACTTCATAGTGATACTAGGGATTCTGTGTTTACACAGATCATTTCAGGAGGTACATGTTTGTATGCATCCTGACATTGCTTTAGCCCTACTGGCTCTAAGAAAGATTCAAACAAATTCGTTAAAAGTTCCTTCTTTTCTTTCTGTAGGATAAACAACATGGACTATTCTGGCTATAACCCACAAGTGGAAAGCAGGAACTAAGAATTTGGTACATTTTAAAACTATCTTAACAAATCTATTATAAACCTTTGCATTCTCTCTCCCTGTATCTCTTTCAGCAGAGACATGTCAGGATTCATGTGTATTTTCAATCATTTTTCTTAAGACAGTGTAACTAAACACTATAGTACTTCTGGAAGTAACAGTTGAAATAATTCTATTTCTGTAACAGCTGTACCTTTCAATGTCCTCATCAACTTAACATGGTTTCTGTGCTGTAAATACTCAGTACTTTCTCCTGTAGAGTTATGACCTCCATACACAAAATACAGTGACAATGCGAAGTGATTGGTCGAAAACTGTTTGGATGGGTTCTACCACTCTCTCTTTCAAAGTATAGCTTCAAAAGAAGTGAAGACAGTTGCAGGTTTCAAGTCAGTAACTATGCAATGTAGGTGAAAGACTACATACATTTTAATAAGTAGATAGAGCACTTCAGCAGCCCTGCCTAACACTTTTTTTACTTACTTCTGTTTCTTTTTGGGTGTCATTTGTTAATTCTGAAACATTTTTCTGCTTTAATAGACCACTTAAATATTCTCCATAAAAGGATTATTGTGAGCAGATACACTGTGAGTCAAAGATACCATTCCTGACCTCTAGTACTGTATTAGAGGCCTTTATTTTCTAATGCAGAAGGAAATTTTGTTACCATGGTTATAATTACCATAATTTTGCACCTATTAATTTTGTCTGTAGCATTCATTTAATAACCTACTATTTGAAACAAAAACATCATCTTCATTCTGTTGCTGGCAAGAAGAGAATTATTATGAAACACCTAAATGTCACTTTTTTTTTTTTTCATTTCTCACTGAATCTCTCCAAACACTTTCCTTATTAGAGTTCAAACAGCTGTGAAATGTCTGGACAGCAAGATGATAAAAGCAAATGTGAAGCAACTTTCGTCCATGATGAACAAATAGAATATTATAAACAGACTTTCCAGTTGAAGTTACACAAAGCAAATTAAGAAATACCTAAGGCCATCATTTGTTAAAAAAAAAAAAAAAAAGTTTCCTAAATTTCTGACATTTTCATTTAACTGACTAATTAAATTTGCTTGTAAGCATTTCAGTGAAGCAGGCATAACTGCACTATCATCTGGAAAGAAAGTGTACATGACTTTTTTGGGGAAATAGGTTTGTTGTGATTGACATATCTTACTAAACATTTGACTAGTGTCAAATAGTGATACTTTATTGAATCAAATGAGAACGCTAAGTTTTACTTAAAAGAGATTTAAAAAATACACGTTATCAGTCATACCAGATGAAATATCAAAATACATGTTGCCAAGGAAAATAAATGTTCAGGATTTCAAATTGTACTTCACAGGTGTATTTTCTATTACTATATATATATATATATATGGAGCAGATTGGGAGCCTAATCCTTTCTGATATAAATCAACATTCCCACTGAAATCAATACAGTATCACTTAACTGCAATAGCTAACAAACATTAAAATCAAATCATATAATCACAGTTTATTATTTCTTTAAATTAAAAATTTTAAAATTTTTAAAGTGTATATCTTTTCACAGCAAATGATTCAATCTATATCATAAGTAGCTTCCAGAAATCTGATAAACAAACAGCTTTCAATCAATATGACATAGTTCAGATAAAAAGTCCTGTCTTTGTTGTGTGCATTGCCCCACACACATTCACACAAGAAGCGAGATAATTACTAGAACAAGAAATAAAATTTATTCTTTCTATTTGTGAATAAATAAAATAGAACACTTTCATCATCCCACAAAAATTCATGACAGAAACTTCCAAGCAATTTTGCAAGCATGCAATCTACAGGTGCATCAGATAAACTATATTATGAAACAGCCTACAATCTTGCATAGTTATAATACAGATGAAATCCTGGATAATGGTGAAACATTGATTTTTTTTTTCTTTTTTTCTCTGGAAACAGCTTAGTACCTTGCCATATAAAATAAAAAACAACAGACAGATTTTAATAATGGCTTTCTTTCATTATATCTAACTGTGTCTTTCCTTTCAGGAGAAGACATTTAAAGATAAAATGTTGAGAGTTGCAGTTATGTGATTATTTTACAAAACAGTGGTTCCTTGTAGGTGACTGTTGAATCAGAATTTCTGTGTAGACAAGGCAGATCACCAGAAACTGGAAATAAGAACAAATTACTTTTTTTTTGTATGTACAATAAATGTAGAGCTATTATTTCTCCACACCATAAAAAAAAAGTTATTTGAATTAAATAATTATATATAGTATATATATTTATATGAATAACATGTATCTATATCAGAATTAAACCTTACATTCCTGGATTGCGTTCTTTGCAGGAAAAAAATGGCAAACATCATTTGTCTGTCAATGGAGTTGATCAGCTGATTTGAGGAAGATTTCTCTGCAGAAGTGTTTTAAATCCATTAATTTTAACTAAAGAAAGTAAAATGGACAAATTTCATTTAGCTCTCTAGGACCAAGACTTTGTGAAAGACATCAAAGTTCCATGATTAATGCTCAGAAATGCTATGCAATCTTCCTCCTTCAATCCAAAATTCACATAAACTATTATACCATTATTTAGTAGCCATGACATTTTAAAATTTATATAATAATAGTTATTCATAGTATTTGTATGTTTGTTCTGGTTTGAGTGAGAACAGAACTAACTCTGTTCAGCAATTTTACTTTTAAGCTCAGTTCTTCTAATTAACTGCACTTTCTGAAGTCAGCAGCCTGTTTTCACAGACAGTGTCTGCTGCTAGCAGTGATAACACCTCATGTTTAGAGTTACTACCAAGGGTTGGCATGCAGACCAAGGCCACTGCTGGGTCTTGTGTACCACATTGGGGGGTGCAGAAAAGTAAAAGGCAGCACATGCAGGGTGGAACAGAGAGGACAGGTGACTCTAAACTGACCAACAAGGGATTCCAGCCCATATACGTCACATTCGGGTTAGAGCTGAGGGATCCAAGGGGTCTCTGGACTCTTCTCCCCTCTTGGACTGCTTTGCCAGCTTTGTTTGGCTTGGCTTGGGTCTTCTTTCAGTTCCTTCCTCAGAGCACCCAGGGAGGACTCTCTCTTCGATCCCATCTGTGTGTTCCTGAACCCAGTACCAGAATCCAGCTCCTGAACACAGCTCCCGTCTGCTGCAGGGCCCAGTCTGGGACTCCCCCGGTGCCTGCTCCACAGCATCAGTGGTGACAGTGGTGTAATTATCATCAGGGTGGTTGGGTTCGATACTGCTTTTGTATATATTTGTATATATTCCATTTTTATTATTATTAATTTCATTTTCATTAAAGCTGTTCTAGTTTCCTTTTCTAATCGCTAAGTCTCTCTCCCTTATTCCCTTTCTCCTTCCCTTTGGGGAGGGAGGGGGGTTAACAGAGAGTGTCTGTTATAGGTCTAAGGGGCTATCCTGACCCTAAACCATGACAATGTTTTATTTACATTTATTTATAATGCATAATAAAATGTTATGATATCATTTATTCTTCAGTTATAGCTGCTTGATTTCAAGCCCAAGGTTGTATATGACACATTTTATTCCTCTTCAGTTACAGTTCTACGTGAAGAGAAAAAAAACATTACTATTGCTGCCACCACAGAAGTCCCAAATCAGGTCACAAGAGACAAAAGGTATATGTTAGTCCAACTGAAGAGGTCTGTGCAGAATGCAGCTCCAAGCCATCTTTGGTTCTCTACTCCAAACTCTTTGGGAGCAGTGGCCTGGTGTAGATGTAATGGTGTGAACCCATCTAGCTGGCAACACAGCAATCATGCAGACAGTCACTCACTTCTACCCTCCTCTGGTTGGGACAGGGAGAAGAAAATAAAACAAAACAGTTGAGGATGAAGACAAGAAAAAGGAAGGCACACTCACCAGTTATGGTCATGCGCAAACAACAGACTTAACCTGGGGAAAAAAAATAAATCTAATTTTTAAAAATACACCATCAATTCACCAATGGAATCAGTATAGGACAGTGAGAAATACAACTGGATCTTAAATACACTTAAATACTCCTTTCTTTCCAGGCCTAGCTCTGTTACTTTCTCCAGTGGTGCAAAGGGGCGGAATATGGGGGTTACAGTCAATCCCAAGTCTTTCCACACTGCTTCTGTCTTTCCTTCCTCCTCAGAGAACACTCCTCAACATCCTCCTCTGCAGCAGCATAGAATCCCTCCCGTAGGATACAATCCTCTGTGAACTTCTTCCACTGCCTGGGTGCCTTCCATGGGCTGAGGCACTCCCAGCAACAAATTGCTCCAGCATAGGGTTTGCTTAGAAACACAGACTTCTTTGGGACCAGTTGTCTGTCCAGTGTGTTCTTTCATGGGCTTCAGGTGGGATTCTTCTCCACCATTTATCAGTAAGGGTTTCAAGGGCTTAGCCTGACATCTCACCATGGGCTAAAGGGGAATGGCTGCTTCTTATGCCTCCCCTGCTCCTTCCTCTCTGATCTGGGTGTCCACATGGCTGTCTCTCTCAGGTACTACTCTACTCCAAAACAAGAGTGCCCAAACCAAAAGTACTCACCCCATCAGTGCCCCCATCTTACATATGGTTATCACAGAGGTGCTGACTGGCTCAGCCTTGGCCAGAGGCAGGTCTGGCTTTGAGCTGGGGGAGCTTCTAGTAGCTTCTTACAAGGAGTCATGTTAGTAGACCCCTCCCTGCTACCAAAGCCCTGTCAGAGACAAACCCAACACAGTAGGTTAGAGTGGCTTTTGGGTGTTTGAAATCTCACCAGCTAGATACTCAAAACCAGTACCATCTAGACACACCAACCTGCTGTCTGGGTCACTACCTTGTACCTCCTCTGCTGTACTTACCTATATTACCTCTATACACAAATGTGGACTTGGTAAGGGTTCTTTAGTCCTTTTCATGTAACATACATAATATCAATCAAGCCAACTCTTCTCTCCTTAAATGGTTTATTTAGTCAGGATACATATCTCTATCTTTTATTTTCCACAGGAAATTAGTCTCTCACATAGTTCAACAGCAACCTTGGGATATTCTATCAAACATTATTTTTAAAGTATTGGAGAGAAGAAAAATTCTGATGTGCACTGGATCAGATTTATCTAGAAAATATCTTTCAGAACTCCTAATTAGAAGACTGGAAGAGAGGATCTGAAAGAAAAGAATAGAATAGAATAGAATAGAATAGAATAGAATAGAATAGAATAGAATAGAATAGAATGACAGAACAGGTTAGTTGGAAGGGACCTACAACAATCATCTAATATAACTGCCTGAGCAATTCAGGCTGACCAAAAGTTAAAGTGAAGTATTAAGGGTTTTGCCTAAATGTTTCTTAAATGCTGACAGGCTTAGGTTATTGACCACCTCTCTAGGAAGCCTGTTCCATGTTTTGACTACCCTCTCAGTAAAGAAATGTTTCCTAAAGAAACCTCCCTTGAGGAAGCTTTGAACCCTTCCCATGCATCCTATTACTGGATACCACTGAGAAGGAATGAGCATGTTCTTTTCCTCTTCCCCTCGTTAGGAGCCTGTGAAGAGCAATAAGGTCACCCTTCAGTATCTTTTCCACAAAGCTAGGCAAACCCAGTGGAAGATGTCATGGGAAGGTATGTCCTCTGAGGTTGTCCAAGGAACCAATCTGCATACAAGCTCACAATTGCTGAACCAGATCTTATAAACTCATGTTTCAGTTAAGAAATGTTCTATATGTCTTATGTAAGAGGTTTTTTTTGATGGTTGGGCTTTTTTTGAGGGTGGAGGGGATGGTTGTTTCTTTCATTTGTTTTGCTGTTTGATGTTTTTTTTACTAGCAAGCACACACGCATGTCATTGCTATGCCTCTTCCCATGTTTTTGCACCAGCTCTATGATCCATCAGCTAATGAACATTCTTACTTCCTCAAAGTCTAAGCAATGGGAATAATTCACATGCCTAAACACTGATGTGTTTATGCCCTCAGGAGTCAGAGGCATCTGCCTGGGGATAGCAAGTTTGACCGGACTTCCACTCCCTTGAAGAAAGTTAGCTAGAGGGTGGTGGGATTTGTTAGGTTTGAAGTATGGGGAAATGCCTATTGACACACTTATCTACAAAACACTGAAGTTTTACTTGTTTTGGTTTACTCTTCCCTTCACTGCAGGCTAGTTGCACCCCTCGGAGATCTGCCAGTTGTGCTGTTTCCTAGACCACCTTCAAGTAGGCTGGGGAAAGCTCTGCTGGTAGATGCAAAATTACACTAAACACCCAGTTTTGTAAACATCTGTCATGGAGTCCATGACCACTTTATGCACAAGGGGGCTAAATTAATACTGTAATATCTTCAAATCAAAGATGTAAAAATCCTCAAAAGTCTCAAGAAAAGCACACTACTGAAAATACTTTAAGCATTTAAGAACTATGTAAAAATCTCCAGTATCATCCAGTAGGGTACTTCTTGCATATTGTATGCAATCTGTGTAGTCTGAAGACAGATGCAACAGAAGTGAGAATATCTGCATTTTAATGACCAGCATCTTCATGATTCCTGGTTACTAATCACACTTCAATAAGCTCATGTTATTGATGATCTCTTCACTGGCCTGATTTCTTAAATTTCACACTTTTTTTTCCAGAGGTTCTTTGCTGATTTTGTTACTGGAATTCCCTCTACTTTGATATTACAAATTCTAAAATTTGTTTTCATTCCACCTAAAAATACCTTATTTAAGTCATATATCTGAAATAAGTAATTGCTTTAAAAAGGAAAAAAAAAAATTCCCAGGAAAACAAACCAGGACACAAAACAAACAAACAAACAAAACAAATCAACCCACAATTATTTTTTATTTCCATGTGTGTATGGAGACTGAGAAATACTGTTTCCTAATCATAGTGACTTACAGTAGCACTTTATGTGAGATGGGAAATTAATTTATGTAAATACTCATTTTACTACTCATGCTTTTTTCATCTTTATGCATCTTATGTCATGGATCAAACATTTCACGTGAAAAATGAAAAGTCTTCCATACTTTAAGTCCTGAAACACTTCTTTGAGCAACTAATTGCATAAAACATTTTTAAAGTTACTGATAGTCTGATATGTTGTTTCAAACATAGCCTGCCTTTCACAAGTCATATTTCTAGGAAAAGATATTTGAAATTATTATAAAAGAGAAAAAGATAAACACTTTAAGGTGAGGATTCCTAAAGGGCTGGATGGACTCACAGAGTCTGAAAATTTCATAGAATTGGCAAAAAGAATAGTAATACATACAAGAATGAAAAAATATGGTAAGATATTAATGTGTAGACTAGGAATTTTTCTGAATGGGTTTAGAAAAAAATGAACCAATGTCTTGTCAGTGCAACTAGTTACAGTGATATAGTTACAGTGGTAAGAAAGATAAAACATAAGGACACATAGTACATACATCCACTGATTTCAATGGTTTCCATTTAAAAAATTATGTTGTCATTGCTTTTTAATAGAGAATTGTTTCTACTGTGCCTTGACAGGTTGTTGGCCTCCTCAGCTGTTGACCCTTGACAACTGAAATAACTTTGAAACAACTTCTTTTAAGATGTCTTAGTTAAGAAAGAGGGACAAGGACTGAAAGAAATAACACCTCCTTTGGTCTTGATAAAGATGTTCAGTAAAAAAATCTAGAGATAAGAAGAAGAATTAGCCTTCTGACAATGCCATGCTCTTAAGAAAATTTTGAAATCTCCCAGAAGAGTTAATTGCATGGAGTTGTGATACTGTTATCATTCAGTCCATACTAGGGACGCTAGGAAATGATGAATGGTTTGGAGGAAAAGTTGGTTACTGGGCTTATGATGCAGAACTTATTTTTCATTTGTGCCATGTCAGCATTTATCTTATATCTTGGTAGATCTTGATATAACAAGATTTGTCCTACCTGATGGTAGTTTCAGCTTCCATTCTAAACTTTCACCTGAATATGACAAAAGGAACTATTTTTTGGCTGCTATTTTAAGTTTAATACTCTGTATTTAATACTTTAGAAAAAAAAAAAAAACAAACTGAAAACAGAAACAATTAATTTTCTGAATAGAGGTATTATAATACATATATAAATATATATGAATTTTCCTATTTTATATGTTTATGTACATATACACATATACAAATATTTATGCCCATATGTATATATACACACATTGCATTCCTGTGGACACACAAACACTGGATTTATTAGTAAATACTGAAGAGCTGCTTTATGAGTTTTGTTTGGGTTTTTGTTTGGTTGGTTGGGGTTTTTTTGTAGAATTACAGGTAAACTGTATCTACTGAAATTGTAAAAAGGCAGTGACTGACAAAAAGAGAGGAAAGAAGTAGGCTAACTCACCCAGCTGTGAGCCTGCTCACAGATACAGAATATCCATCCAAGTGAAGGACCTCAGTGTCTTTCAGACTCTGTTTTAGGTTTTTTCATTCCACTGCTAGAGAGTCGGATAATGACAATATCACACAGTGAGGAAAACTGCATTTTGAACATATATTTTATCTACATAATAGTAAAATGATTATTTCGAAGAAAACTGTAATTAAGAGCACTTTATAAAAGATATCAAAGAGATGGTAGGAAGGATACATACTGTGTACATCTCAAGTGAGTTTGCAAAATGATGATCATTCTAACAGTGAGAAGATCCAAGTGAATGCAGCTTTTTATATGTTTTACCTGCTGCTTATACTTTTTTAGTTCTTTCAAAAAGAATAGAAGTCGGTTGCTAAAGCAGTTCAAAAAGCCAAGTGAGCTGTAGTTAAATTGGCAACTGAAGAATGACTTTGAGTCACTTCCATACAGGTCTGAAAATTCCTTTTAAAATTTAGCCACAATTAGAAGTAGGGAACCAACATAAGGCTGCTACCACAAAGCAGATGAACCACCGAGATATGTGTGCCATATAGGCTTTGATCACAAAACTCCATATAAAGCAAAGGAAAGTTTCTAAAAGTTGATGATCTCAGAACTCTAGCAAACACATAGGTGAACTCAAAAAAAAGTAATTGCCTACAGTTAGTCTGAAAAGAGCTAGAAAAGAGTAGAAAAGTGTAATCAGGTCACAAGCCTCCACCCTGGCACTCATACCTCACCAATACATTGGGAACCACCCAAGGCACCAGCACTTGAACAGATCATGTCATAGCTCAATGGACAGAACCAGTTCTTACTCAGTATAATCCCTGTAGATTTTGAGAAGACACTTTCCATGTTGAAGTTCTGTTCCTAAAGTAATTTTTCAATGCAGACAAAAGCTTTACACAAGGAGTCTGTGGGAGTGTTCCTGAGGATGCAGTCTACAGCCTGATTTCCATTTCAAGGGCAGATACAATCATAGAATGGTAGAGGTTGGAAAGGACCTCTGGAGATCATGTCCAACCTCCTGACAGAGCAGGATGGACCATGAGTTTATACAGAGGCAAAAGCACCTAATGGTACCTATAAGGAGAGCTTTAAACTAGACTTAGCAGTGGAAAGGGATGGAATTTTGAGTAACAGAGGAGAGACTGGGGCTGCTGATGCATTAGTCACCAAGAGGGGAACCGTGTGAAATGTCTCTCTTGGGTTTAAATGGCAAGGTTTTGGTAGTTGGAGGGGAGACATGCTGCAGCGGTGGCTTCTATGAGAAGACAAGAGAGGCTGCCCCCATGTCAGAGAGCCAGTTCCAGTTGGCTCCAAGATGGAACCACGTCTGGTTAAAGCTGAGCCAACTGACAATGCTGTTAGCAGTGTATGTGTGATAAACTATTTTTTAAAAGGCAAAAAAAAATATGCAACAGCAGCTGTGAGAGAGGAGTGAGAAAATCTGACAGAAACAACTATGCAGACATTAAGGGTACTGAAGAAGGAAGGGGAGAAGGTGCTCCACGTGTAAGAGCAGAGATTCCCCTGCAGACCATGGAGGACCATGACTGAGCAGATAACCATCCTGCAGCCTGTGAAAGTCGCCCAAGCAAGTGAATGTGCCCTGAAGGATGCTGCAGCCTGTGGAGAGTCCAAGCTGGAGCAGGTTCCTGGCAGGCGCTGCAGCCCATGACATCCATGTTGGAGAATTTTGTGAAGGATTGTATTCTGTGGGAGGGACCCAATACTGGAGCTAGGGAAAAGTGTGAGGAGAAGGAGCAGCTTTTTGGGATGCAAGTGCATGTTGTTGGCTCATATCCAGCTTCTCATCCACCAGAACATCAAGTCCTTTTCCACAGGGCTGCGTTCTATCACCTCATCCCCCAGCCTGTTTTGATAATGAGGATTGTTCTGACCCAGGTGCAAGACCCTGCACTTGGTCTTGTTGAACCTCATGAGGTTCACCTGGCCCCACTTCTCCAGCTCATCCAGGTCCCTCTGGCTGACATCCTGTCCCTCTGGCATACCAACCACACCACTCAGCGTGGTGTCAACTACAAACTTGCTGATGGTGCACTCTATCTCACTGTCAGTATCACGGATGAAAATATTAAACAATACAGGTTCCAGTACAGACTCCTGAGGGACATCACTTGTCTGGTTTCCATCTGGACTTCAAGCCACTGACCACTACCCTCTGGATGTGACCATCCACTCAATTCCTTATTCACTGAACAGTCCACCCATCAAATCCATATCTCTCCAATTTGGCAAGGAGGATGTTGTGAGGGACCATGGCAAAGGCCTTGCAGAAGTCCAGATAGATGACATCCATAGCTCTTCCCTTGTCCACTGATATAATCACTCCATTGTAGGCTGTTCAGGCAGGACTTGTCCTTAGTGAAGCCATGTTGGCTGTCTCTGATTCCATCCCTGTCCTCCATGTGATGTATCAGAGCTTCTAGGATAATCTGCTACATGATCTTCCCAGCCACAGAGGTGATGCTGACAGGTCTGTAGTTGCCAGGATCCCCCTTTCTACCATTTTTAAAAATGGGTGTAATGTGTCCCTTCTCGAGCCAGGGATTGTATGCTGAGAAGAATATAGGGACACTGCCCAGATGTGTAGGGCTGGGATTAGGAAAGTTAAGGCACAGTCAGAACTAAATTTGGCAAGGGATGTGGAGAATGGCTTCTACAGTTACATTAGTCAGAAAAGGAAGATTAAAGAAAATGTACTTCCCTGATAAACAAGACAGGAGACAACTGGCATGGGGAAGGATGAGGTACTCAGCAATTTATCTGCCTCAGTTTTCATGGGCTATTCCTCTTACCACATCTCCAAGGCCATAAACTTCAAGGCAAAGTAAGAGAAGATCAGGTTTGAGATCACCTTAGGAACCTGAACATACCCCAAACCGTGGAACCTCACAGAATGAACCCCAGGCTATTGATGGAACTAGTAGATGGAGTTGCCAAGTCACTCTCCAACGTGTGAAAACATATGAAAAGTCACATCAATGACTGGAGAAAAGAGTGTATCACACCTATTTTTAAAAAGAAAAACCCTAGGAATTACTGAACAGTCAGCCTCACCTCTGTGCCCAGTAAGATCCTCCTGAAAGACAAAGCATATAGAAGGCAAGGACATGATTAGAGACAGCCAACATGGTTCCACCAAGACCAATAATGCCTGACTGATTTCATTGGCTGCTGTGGTGGTTTGACCTTGACTGGGTGTCAGGTGCCCACCAAGCTAATCTATCGCTCCCCCACCCCCTCCTCTCAGCTGGACGAGGGGGAAGAAAGAAAAATGAAACTCATGGGTTAAGACAATGGCAGTTCAATTAAAAAAAGGAAAGCAAGGCTGCGCACAGAAGCAAAAGAAAGCAAAGATTTGTTCTCTACTTCCCATCAGCAGGCAATATCTGTCCCTTTTCCGGGAAGCCAGGCTCCAAACACATAGTGGTTGCTCTAGAGGACAAGCAGATGCCCTTCCCCTCTCCTCCTTTTCCTTGCTTTTATAGTTCAGCTGATGTCATATGGTATGGAATATCCCTTTGGTAAGTTTGGGTCAGCTGTCCCAGTCATGTCCCCACCCAAGAGGCATGGCCAGTAGGATTTAATGCTGCCCTTCTGCTCTAATATTGTGAGACCCTCATCTGGATTACTACATCCAGCTCTGGGATTCCCAGTACAAGAAATACATGCACCTGTGTGCTGGTTTTGGTCTGGACAGTTCATTCTCTTTATAGTTGCTATCGTGGGCTGAGTTTTGGATTTGTGCTGAAAAAAGTGTTGATAATACAGAGATTTTTTTGTTATCACTGAGCAGTGCTTACACAGAGTAAACACCTTAACTGCTTATCATGCTGCCTTACCACTGAGGGGGCTGCAGGGACACAAGAAGCTGGGAGGGGGCACAGTCATGACAGCTGGCTTGCTTGTGTACATTGCTTCTGCTTTACATATTAAACTGTCTTTATTGCAACCCACAAGTTTTCTCACTTTACTCTTCTGATTTTCTTCCCCATCCTTCTGGGTGGGAGTGAGCAAGTTGATGTGTCCTGCTTAGTTTCTGCCTGGGATTAAACCATGACATATCCGAAACTGTCTATTCTTGCTGAGGGAACTGTCTGAGGTGCCTGATAGACTGCTTTTGGTCATCTTTGAAAGCCTGTGGAGATAAGTGAGGAAAAGAAAATGAGGCATTCATCTTCAGGAATGTAAAAAGTATGGTTCATTAAATTAAAGCCTTACTTTGATCCTTGGGGAAACTGTGAAGCAGACTTCCTTATTAGGAAGTTCTGAGTACATGCAGGATCAAAAACTGGTATTTAAGAATGGCCAGAATAGATTTCTAAATTATGCCTGACTGGCAGGGTTGCCTTATTTGGTAAAATGACTAGATCTGTGTATAAGAGGAGAGCAATGAAGGCTGTCTACATTGCATATAGTCAAGCTTTTTACAAGGTCTTTCATAGCACCCTTATATTCAGTCTGGAATATTATGGTTTAGATAGCTGGACTACTAAATGGGTGAAAAGACCAGTTTTATTGAGAATAGAAGGTAGTAGTTGCTGACTCATACTCTACCTGGAGGCCAATTACAGGGAGTTTCTCAGGGTTGTGTTTGAACCCATCCCATTCTATATGTTTATCAATGGTTTTGCCCTCACAAAGTTTGTGGATGACACCAAACTAAGGTGTGATTGATACACATGAGAACAAACCTGCTTTTCAGAGGGCTGTCAACAATATAGAGGAATGAACCAAAAGCAACCTTACTAAACCGAACAAGGGTAAATGTAAAGGTCTGTGTCAGGTATGGACTAACCCCCTACAATGGTACGAGGACTACCACTATGCATTGTCTGACCACTGAATGATGAAAAGTTCTGCTGAATACACCCTGGAGATATCAGTGGACAGCAAACTGATCAGAAACATAGTAAGCAGATTGAGGGAGCTGCTTATTTTCCTTGGCACCCATTATATCACATCTAGTTTTGCACCCTCCGTTCAGATAATTAGTGGCTTGTAAGAAGTTTCATTTACTTGAATTGCTAAATAGGTGACTACTAAATCCTCAGAGAGACAAATCTCCTTTGTTTTAATTAAGAAGTTAGCAGGTTTTGTATGTAATCTATCTATCTCCTTCTCCTTATCTCCAAGGTACCTGCAGTTTGTCCATGTCATTTTGATTTATAACCACAACTGCTAATGGGAAATAATGGTCACAAGGAAGAAAAGAATGAAATCTCAAAATTAATACGAACAGAGGAAAACAGAAAAAAAGAAACAGGAAACTATGCATGAGTAAATATCTTAAGTTTCAGCTCATTTCAGTGAGATAGTTATGTCACATTTTTCATGGCTTTATTTTCTAGCCTTTTTGTGGTGCAGAGTAAGAAATAAAACAGAAGTCAATAGGAACTCTGGTTCAGATTTGTGCCATCAGCCTATTCCAACAGGGAATAGTTACTGAACAGCAGACAGTTCAACTTAAATCAAAAGTTGGTTAAAACTGATTACAGGAAACTATTGTAGAACTGACAGAATATAACAGGAAGTGCTCAAGTACATATAGCAGCAGCTGATAACAAACTTCAGTCACACTGATGTTCATTGCAATAAAAATTGATAAATGACTAAAAAGGATGTATATCTGCAAAAGCTACAGGGAATGTTTTGTTGACTATTTTAATATGAAACCAAGACCAAATGTAACATTCAAACTTGAAGTAGCATAAACATGGTAAAGTACATTGCAAAAATGAGGGAATATAAGCATAATACATTGTGTTTAAAAAAAAAAAAAAGTAGCATATTCAAAAAGCATCAGAACACTGCATGAACTTAGTCAAAAATTATTTGAAGATACATATGTGTGAGAAAAATATTGGAAACAATAATTACCTAGGAAATATAAAACAGACAATCTAGAAATATTAGTGCATTGCAATTAAAGATAAAACAATTTTATATTCTTATGATGTTGGAAAATGGTGACAAGTATTCTGTTGAACCTTGAAATAAGTAACAACATACAGAGAAGTATCTTAAAATGAAATACTGGATTTGTAAAATTGGAGAAATGAGCTGGCTTTAGATCTTTGGAAAATAGATAAAGGAAACAAAATATTCTTTTAAATCAGTCTCACCAGGAAACATCAATACTCAAAGTTTAGGCCCATTTAAAGTCTTAATTTCCTAAGCAATGGAACAGGTCTGTGGGCTGTCTATTACATTAGATTACCTTTCCAAGACATGCAAATATGGTAGTGATATGCTGATTTCACAGAAGTGGTTATTTATTTTGCACCTGAGGAAGAATATCCCCATGCACCAATACATGGTGGTGACTGGCTGGCCGGAAAGCAGCTTTGCAGAGAATTTCTTGGGGGTCCTCATGGACACCATGCTGAACATGAGACAGCAATGTGTCCTTGTGGCAAAGAGGGTGAATTTTATCCTGGGCTGCTTTAGGAAAATTGCTGCCGGTGGCCAAGGGAGGTTATCCTTCTCCTCTACTCAGCCCTAAGATGATGAAGGGACTAGAGCACCTCACATGTGAGCAAAGGCTGAGAGATCTGGGCTGTTCAGGCTGGAGAAGTGAGGCTTGGGTGGTATCTTATCAAAGTATACAAATATCTGAAGAGATGCAAAGAAGACATCATCAAGCTTATTTCAGAGGTTCCCAGTGACAAGACTAGAGGAAATGGGAACAAACCAAAATGCAAGATGTTCTGTCTGAATGTCAGGAAACACTTTTCCACTATGAGGGTGACCAAGCACTGGCACAGGTTGTCCACAGAGGCTGTGGACTCTCCCACCTTGGAGATATTCAAAAGCCACCTGGACATTGTCCTAATCAACTTCCTCTAGGTGACCTTTCTTGAGCAGAGCATTGATTGAACAAGATGACCTCTAGAGGTCCCTTCGAACCTCATCCATCCTGCAATTATGTAATAAAAGCAGTGATTTAATAACAACAAATAGCAGCAGACAAAACTATTTATATCCTGTTAATATTACTTGAGAACATTTTTGAATTAAATAGAAAATTTTATAATTTTAGCACTATTATATCCAGTTTTACTTGCAATTTTACCTGCACACATTTAATATTTTTGTCGTTGTTTGCTAATTTATTCATCTATTAGTTTCTTTTATAAGGCTACTCACAGAAAGAATTCTTTCAAAGAATTCTTCTTCAAAGAATATTAGATCAATTTTCAGTATTTACACACATTTACTTCCAAGAGGACTACAAGTGCAGAGATCCATTACAAGGACCCATAAACATCTCAGTGGGAATGTAAGTAGTAGGATTCATTTTAAGAATGAATTATAGTAAAGGAGGCATGTACAAATATTCCACAAGGCATAGAAAATGTTTATCCTTTACCTGAGATTCCCTATTCAAAAGCATCATGGAAACTACAGCATTGTATTAACTAAAAATGTTATTGTGATCCTTGATTAAAATGGGCAGATTTTCTTCTCTCAGGCATATCTATAATTTTTTAATTAATTTGTCTTTATGCAAATAAAATGAGTACAGCCTTGGGTAAGATTGTGAGTGAATAGTTAATATTTATAAATAGCAGTAAACTCTATTTTTGTATTTGTACAGAAAACACTAGAAGTAGGTGTTGTGCTGGTATGATTATCAAATATTGTATAGTACTTTTGTCTACTTATCCCTAGCAAAATTTGGTCTAAAAGTCTAGATTCCATCCATAAAATTACTTATCATTTCTTAAGACTGAGGACCTGGTATTTGTGTGTGTTTCAGAGATGAAATATTTACTAATCAATTTCCTCCTGCAATTCTAAGTTAAAAAGCTTCTTTCCTTATGTTTGAAACAAAACACAGGTTTTTAGTACTGCTCTATGAGCTACAGTTCACAGGGAGAGATCCTTGCATATAAAGATTACAGGTCTTCAAATGTGCCTATATGTTATATGTGAGTTTAGCATAACACTAATACAATTCAATTAAAAATCACAATGGCTTAATCACTGTGCTTAGATCAAAGAACAAATAGCTGTAGAGGATTCAATTAAAAGTTATTGATGTAACATACTGGTAGTACCAGTTGTTTACAGTGTTTTATCTTAATTTATATTTTGGTCTGAAGTCCTCTATTTACTTGACTTCACTGTAGTGTTTCTGAGTGATTAATAACTACTGATAGTACTCAGGCCTGCCTAACCTCAGTGTAAGTAATACAAATGCAGAAGCAGATGTGTCTATATCATTGCTTCTCCCTCAGTCATGCAAACACCACATGTGAAAGTGTTAACCACATAGTTTCTAGTGCTGTAGAACTGTTCTAGGATTCATTTCAGTTCTCCATGAAACGACAGAGAATGTTTTGGCCTCAGGCTAGCCAGTGGAAAAACAGACAGCCTTAGAGTCATAGAATCATAGAACAGTTTCAGTTGGAAGGGACTTTAAAGATCATGTAGCCCAACTCCTCTGCCATAGACAGGGATGACTTTCATTAGAACAGGTTGCTCAAAGCTCCATCCAACCTGACCTTAAATATTTCCAATGATGGGGCATCCACAGCTTCACTAGGCAACCTGCTTCAGTGTCTCACTACCCTCACAGTAAAAAATTTCTTCATTCTATCTGTTCTGTATCTAGCCTCATTTGGTTTAAAGACATTGCCCCTTGTCCTGTAACTACAGGCCTTTGTGAAAAAGTCTCTCTCCATCTTTCTTATAAGACCTCTTTAAGTACTAAAAGACTGAAATAAGGTCTTTCTGGAGCCTTCTCCATGGTGAACAATCCCAAATCTCTGATCTTTTCTCCATAGGAGAGTTCCAGCTCTCTGATCACTTTTGTTCCCCTCCTCTGGACTGACTCTAGCGGGTTGTCATGGTCTAACTCCAGGCAGAAACTAAGTACTACATAGCCACTCCCATCCAGTAGGATTGGGAAGAAAATTAGGAGAGTGAAGTGAGAAAACTCATGGATTGAGATAAAGACAGTTTAATACATAAAGCAGAAGCCATGCACAGAAGCAAAGCAAAACAAGGAATTCATTAACTAATTCCCATCAATAGGCTGGTGTTCAGCCATCTCCAGGAAAGCTAGGTTCCATCACATGTAACAGTCACTTGGGAAGATATATATCACAAATAGAAATGTCCCTACACCTTTCTTCTCACTCTCACAGCTTTATATGCTGAGCATGGTGTCATGTGGTATGGAATACCCGTTTGGTTAGTTGGTGTCAGCTGTCCTGGCTGTGCCCCCTCCCAACTTCTTATGCAGCCCAAGTCTCCCCACTGGTGGGTCAGTGTGATAAGCAGTTAAGGTGTTGACTCTGTGTAAGCACTGCTCAGTGATAACAAAAACATCTCTGTATTATCAACACTGTTTTCAGCACAAATCCAAAACAGTCCATACTAGCTGCAATGAAGAAAATTGTCCTAGGCAAAACCACTTGAAGTGAGATAATTTTGAGATTAGTTTGGATTCACATAGCAACAGGATATGCTAGCACAAGGCTCTAGGGCTAAGCACATCATTAAAGTAAACTGTTGTCTTAGAAGAGAAAAAGAATCTAGGGAGAAAAAAAAAAAAAAAAAAAAAAAAAGTAAAGAAAAGAAAAAAAACCCCACAAACCCAAACCAAACCAAAAAAACCCCTCCCCCAACCCCAAAACCAAACACACCCTCCCACCCCCAAACAACAACAACAAAAAACCAAGTACAAACCCTCCTAATGAGCTCTTGTTTTCTTACCTTCCCCAACCCCCTATTGGAGGGGTAGAGAAAAAAGATTCTGTGTGGAAATATTCTGCTTTTCAATGTAATTCAGTAAAAGTAGGTTTTACAAAGTTCAAAAGGAAATCAGGTTTTATGCATAGATTTGTAAAAGTACATATGTAGTTCTCAGTTAATATTCTTATCTAACCGTATTTTTAAAAATCAGGTACAACTACTTTTCTGTCCTCATATAAACCTCTACTAGCAGCACATTCAGAACAATTAACGTTAGCACTGAGAACAAAACACTGGTGATTTTGTTTCCTATCTAGGACACAGATTCTATTTCATTCTCCTAAAAATTAATACATTCTCATGGAAGAAATACATCATGTTAATTTTTAAACAAGCCCAAAGTTGTAGTATAAACAAATATTACTCATCTCCTCAAGTACCTCTAATCCTACAGATTCACATTGATAATCCTGGAATTCAGAATTTAGGAGATATTCTTGTTTAGCCGCTCCAGCAGCTTTGTCTTCTATTTTAAAAAATGCTGTATCTCTGAACATATCACAGACTACACTGACAATAGTTTATAAATAAACATTGTTATTCATTTTCATTTTGCAACTCTGGTAAAAAATGTATTAGCCTTCATTATTCTGTTTGTGAACCTGATGATAATTTCTACATTGTCTTTTTTAATTGCTTTCCAAGTTCACAGCTCTTCTTCTACATAATAATCTTACATTTATATTGAATTCTTTATCCTGAAATATACCAAAGTCCTTCAAAAACTGTGAGCTGAATTCTGTCCTCAGTTTTACCCAAACACCCACCAGCTACAAAGAAATGGAAAATCTCTGAGGAGATAATTTGATATCTTGAATAAAAAAAAATATATCACTTCAGCAGAAAATACAGAACTAGTTCAAACCAGTAAGAAGAAACTTCCTGTAGTTTCATTTGTTTTTCTTCTGGGATTGCTCATTTTTTCATAAACAGGTTTCCCTCGTCAGCTGGAAATTTGTATTAAGTGTACAGACTGTACTTATTAAAGACTTATTTCTGTTCTACTTTCACACCAGTTTTCACTGAATTCCTTTATTTCTGTGCTTATGTCATGCTTTCAGCTTTTTTTTTTTCTTCCCCATGGTTTTTCTTAAGCTGGTAAGTAGGCCCAATAATGTCAACGTTCCAAGTAATCTTGAACCTACCATGTTCAATGTGGATCCATCATGTTAGCCATCATACTACAGGTTGCCTAATCACAGTGTCCTGGTAGCTTTCACTAAAAATATTCTTGTGCCTTCTAATTTCAAGCATTATCTAGCATGAATCCTCTTAGTTTCTATTTCCAAACCCCAAAATTTGTGTGTTGTGCAGCCATGAAAATGAATACACTATTATGTGTATGCAACCTTGTTGTTTATTAGTAATTCACCCAATCTGTGGGCAAGACAAAGGAGGAGACTTTCTGAGCTTTTGAGAATTTTGAGTATTCTTCGGATGTCCAGTCCAGCACGCTTTTGTTGATACATCTTCTGAATCTGTTCCAGGTCTTGTTTAAGGTTTGGAAAAAACATTTTTTCAAGAATACCAACCAGAGAGCTGACTCAAGGATGGATATTTCTGAGTGGCAGGGTGGGAGGGAGAGTATGGGAAAGTGCCAAGGACATGGTAACCTCCAATGTTTTGGAATTTCACCCATGAACAAGTGCAGAATAGTGACAAACTAGCAAAATATTTGGAAAAATTATGTTGTCAACCCTGCAATTCCTGAGAGACAAAAATTGCTGCATTATGCTGGGGTCTGTCCGATGCCTATCAAGTCCTTTTCAACACTATTCAGTGCCTTCAAGGAGAAGAGAAGGTCTTTGGACCTAAAAACAGATCAACAGGCACTGTGGCTATGCAAACTCCAGTGGCAGGCACTGCAGCTGAAAGAGAGAACTAACATGTGCCAATACCAGTCACCCCTAAATAGAAAAAGAAAAACACACGCAAAAATATCAGTTTTCATAGGGAAGGATGAATATTAACTGAGGCCATTATAGGAACAGGAGGAAGAGACAGAGGTGACCACCATGTCACTGTGCCTAAATGAGCTGTGATCTGGAAAGCAGCTCGTCAGAAAAGGATCTGGGTGTGCTGGTGTACAGCCATCTGAACATGAGCCAGCAGTGTGCCCAGGTGGCCATCCTGGTCTGTATTAAAACAGTGTGTCTGGCAGGACTAGGGAAGTGATCATGCCCCTGTACTTGGCACTGGTAAGGCTGCACCTTGAGTAATGTGTTCAGTTATAGGCTCCACAGTATAAGAAAGACATTGAGGTACTGGAGCAGGTACAGAGAAGGGCAGCAAAGCTGGTGAAAGGTCTGGAGAACATGTTTTATGAGGAGCAACTGAGGGAACTGGGATTGCTTAGCCTGGAGAAGAGGCTGAGGGGAGACCTTACTGGTCTTTACAACTACCTGAAAGGAGGTTGTAGAGAGGTGGGTGTTGGTCTCTTCTCCCAAGTAACTAGTGATCTGATGAGAGGAAAGGGGCTTAAATTGTGCCAGGGGAGTTTTAGATAGGATATTAGGAAAAATTTCCATACTGAAAGAGTGGTGAGGAATTGGAACAGGCTGCGCAAGGAGGTAGTGGAGTCACCATCCTTGGAGGTGTTTAAAAATTGTGTAGACATGGCACTTATGGACATGGTTTGGTGGTCCTGATAATGTTGGGTAGATGGTTGGACCCGATAATCTTAGAGGTCTTTTCCAACCTTAATGATTCTATGAATCTATATATGAAAATATTTCAGCCATCACCCATCTGAACTGATTATCACCTGGCTGCTCAGATGCTCAGTTTGGAATTTAAGAGGAAGGAGGCCAAGCAGCTGGGATCCCTGTCTAGGGAAGGGGGCATTGACAAGGTGGCTGGAAAACAGACACAATCCTCAGCCTCTGGAGGTGACTCCTGTCAGGCATAAAGGAAAGGCACCTCTTTAAGGAAGATATTATGTGTCACCGAGGCAAGTGGACCACCATGGAGAGAGGTATTCAGTACTTGAGGGAATTAGCTGTGGTGGAGATGATTTACAATGATCTGAATGATAAGCAACTGCTCAGATCCAGATGAAGTCCAATGCCTACCACTGATGTGATGGAAGTTTCTATGAAGTGCACCACCATCATATTCCAACTCATTGTCAGTAGTGTCCTGGAAAGATGGCCAGGACAAACAGTGGGTGAACTGTTTGGTCAACATCTGCAGTAGGAAGTAAGTATCTCTTCCTCCTTATGGGCCTGTGTTTCGGTTGTGGAGAAACTGTCCCAGAGTTCCAGCAATTCAAAGAGGACATGTCCTGCTCTCCACCTGTATGAGCCCATATCTCATCTATTAGGAGATGACACTCCCCTGTCCAAGAGAGAATACAGAAGGTATACACTACAGGGTACCCTGTGGTTTTATGTACATGACTACAGAGAGAAAATGAGACAGTGGGATGGAAAATCCACTTTGATCTCAGCTGCATGAGTACATGAACTGTGAAGGGAAATAATCATGAAAGGGGATTCTTCCAAGAAAAATGCTGCTCCTGTTTCCAGTGGGAAATTCCCCAGATAGAGTAGAAGGGCTAATCTTACTTCTGATCCTCTTGGAGGAGTACTCAAGGTGCAGCCTCACCAGTGCCAAGTACAGGGGCATGATCACTTCCCTAGTCCTGCCGAACACACTGTTTTTAATACAGACCAGGATGCTGTTGGCCTTCTTGGCCACCTGGGCACACTGATGGCTCATGTTCTGCTGGCTGTCAACCAAGAACCCCAAGTCCTTTTCTGCCAGGCAGCTTTCCAGCCACTCCTCCCCAAGCCTGTAGCGTTGCCTGGGGTTGTTGTGGCCAAAGTGCAGAGCTCTGCACTTGGTCTTGTTGAAGCCCATATGATTGGCCTTATTGCATCAACCCAGTCTGTTCAGGTCACTCTGAAGATCTTTCCTACCTTCAAGCAAAACAATACTCCTGCTTAAGTAAACTTAGTTATTAAACTTAGGGGTGGTGGGTGGTCTCAGTCTCCTCATCAAAGTCATTGATAAAGATATTAAATAGGAGTGGTCTCAGCACTGAGCCCTGGGGAACAGTTCTTGTCACCAGCTGCCAGCTGAATTTAACTCTATTCACCACCACTCTCTGAGCCCAGACATTCAGCCAGTGTTTGATCCAGCAAAGTGTACGCCCATTCAGGTTTACAGCAGAGCTAGGTTTTTTTTTTTTTTCAGGAGGATGCTGTGGGGAATAGTATCAAAGGCTTTCCTGAAATCCAAGTAAAACCAATTCACAGCCTTTCCCTCATCCATCAAGAGGGTCACCTTGTCATTGAAGGAGATGAGGTTCATTAAGCAGGGTAAATGAACCTGTGCTTACTGGACCTGATCACCTTGTTGTCCTGTAAGTGGTGTGTTATGGCACACAAGATGACTTGTTCTGTGACTTTGCCTGGCACCAAGGTCATACTGACAGGTCTGTAGTTCCTCAGATCCTCCTTCTGGCCCTTCTTATAGAGGTATGTCACATTTGTTAATCTCCGGTCCACTAGGACCTTCCTAGTTAGCCAGGACTGCTGATAAATTATAACAAGTGTCTTGGTAAGCATATTCACCAACTTCTTCAGCACTCTTGAGCCTAACCCATATGGTCACATAGACTTCAGGCAAAGGCAAACACATCCAGGGGATTGCTTTTGCTCAAGGACCTGGGTGCACCTGGTGGGTGATGCAGGAAGATGGAGAATTCTGGTCTGTACTTCAAGGAGTTTTAATTTTGGGTGAGAACATCCAGTGAATTTAATTGTATGATGATATGTGTTGAATAACTCTGCGGGGCATGACACATATGGTATAGAATAAGGGGTGAATACTGTCCTGGGTTCACTAGGATAGGGTTAATTTTCACCAGGAGCTGTGATGAGGCCACACATACCCGCTATATAAGGGGAAGGCTGGGTGTGGGAAGCTGGGTGGTTTGAGCAAGCTCCATCTGTGAACAGGAACAAGCAATGCCTGTTGCAGTTAGTGTTGCACTGTATATCACTCCTTATATATATATTTATTGTCATTAATATTGTTTCTTATCCCTTAGTGTTGTTCTTTTAAACTGTCCTTACCTCAGCTCATGGGGTTTTACCCCTTTCTTCAAGTTCTCCTTCCCATCCTGCCAAAGGAGGGGTTGGGGTAGGAGTGAGCAAACAGCTGCACGTTGCTTAGTGATCAGCTGCTGTTAAACCATGACATTTTAAATATATTACTCTGACTTTTAGGCATTTTATTATTTTCCTTTGCAAAGAATTCAGTTACAAATTTTCTGAATACTTTTAAAGAATGTGCTTTACAAAATATTCTGAGAACTTTTTTAGTCTGATAGCAAAAGATCACAGGCCTAGGTAAACAATGTAATTGCCAGGTAAATAAAAGCAAGGCAAAACTTTTTTACCCACAGAAGGTCTGCATAACTGGGGGGAATCTTTTGTCTTAATGTAAAAGTTCTAAGAGAAGCAATGGTTTCATTTCTTACTGTGTTAATAGTAATATTTCTTTGGGCTCCTCTTCTGATGTGTTAGAATTTAGAACAAACTCTTTGCTTGTCTGCACAGTCACATTTTTCCTCCCTCCCCCCCCCCACACCCCCATTACAGAACCATGTTCACAAAACAGGAATCACAGGACAAAATCATGAGACCAAGAGGCTCATTCAAGTCTTGTTACAAAACTGACTGAAAGGATTATTATCAAATGTGTTCATAAGTGAGTATAAATATGAACAGAGCTTCTAGATATTTTCAAGGCCGCTCAATATATGCCTCACCTCCGGATGTGAGTATGTTCTCTCAGATATATTGATTTTACTTCTAGAAGTCCATCCACTTCAATTCTTTTCTTAGAATGAGGGATACATAAATCCCAACAGCTTTCATTGTACATGTTGTTACCCATGTTTTTTCCTTACATCATTGAATGACAAATTACCAATTTCCAGAGATCTTTAATAAGTATGGGCTATGAATGTATACTGGAAAGCAGGAAGAGAATGTGTTTTCAATGGAGAAATTGATATTTTTGTTACTAACTAAATCTCACCCATCTCTGAATAGTTCTTTTGATTTTTACAGGAAAGATTTTTATACCTTTTTGCATGAGAAATAATTCTGTACTTGAATGTGCAGCTGCTGTTCACCTGGGCTATCTTGTTTCTGATACTCAAGAGAGAGCTGCCACAGATCTTCAGCTGTGTAAAACCTTGAGGGGCCACAAATGTCAAAAAGAGAAAATGTAATTGCAATTCATGTGAAACTGCGAAGTGCTAGTATAAAAGGTCACAGCACATTGTCATTTATTCCTCAGTAGGTGAAGTCTGGAATGTGAATCCTCTGTATAAATACAGATATGGTTATACCCTAAAAGAATAAGGATAGGAGCAGTCACATTCACTAGAGGAAGGATCTCAGAGGCACAGAATAGAAGGAGATGTAGGAACTCAATTATTAGCCACCATTCCTGGATAGGTCTTCAAAAATCTCTGAGACAAGAAAAAAAAAAATGTCAGCTCAGCAAGAGATGTCCAAGACTCTCATTAATACACTGTGCAAAGACACAGACAAAATAATTTCTTTGTTAGGGCAGCCCACCATGCATATTTGCACTAGGGCAAATGACCAGTTGAAATTGAGTATGAAACAGAGGGAAACCACTGCATTTCCCACATCTATTATGATGACAGACCCCTTTACGTTTCTTCCCTTGTTCCTACTCACCTTGTCATCAGCTTCTTCCACAGCATTCCTGGAGATATTGAAAGCAAGCAGGCTAGGAAACTATTTACTTGACAGTTTTCAAGTCTGGGTACTTCCCCCGGATGGAAATCGACAACTCTTAAGGGGTCTGGAGTGTCATAAGAGTGCCAGATTTCAGACACAGTTCAGACTTTTCAAGCTGAGAAGATTTTAAAGAGCATCCCTGTGAGGATATTGGACAGTTCTCTCAGAAACCTTGGATGCAGTCTGTCTTGTACCATGGATCAAGTTCTCCCAGGTAATCCCTGAGTTCACCTGCATCCACTTTCTTCTCCTTGAATCCCTTCACTAGTCTTTGTTGGTAAGACTGAAGCTATGAAGACATTGAGTACCTGTGTCCTATTGGTATCCACTGTCATTAAATCACTTGTCGCAGTCAGCAACCAGTTCATCTTTTCTCTGTCAACTTTTTATTACTAATAAGTTACAGCATCTTGCTATTACTGTTCATCTATGCAGATGACCAGCTTGGGAGTTCTTGTATGACAAGGCATAGATCTTCACACAGGCATAGACCATTAACACAAGCATAGACCTGATGTCCAGTTTCCCCTCGCTTGTAAGTAAATAAAAGCTTGATTTTCATACTTTGACTTCATTTATAAATAAATCTTATGACTTGTGCCACACTGCAGTCACTCAAATACTACATAAATACATCTGTGCTTACTGAAAAATGTAACTGTGCTTCTGTTGTTGGGTTTATGTGGTGAGCCATGCCACACAATGAAGGAAGATTTGCTTTTAAAATGTCTTTACATTTGAACATGTTGACAACAAAACCTAGGGCAATAAATGATCAACCTATTCTTAGCTGCTATTTTACAATGTCTGTTGTATTTTCAAACAAACGATTTTCTTAAACATGAGAAATATACAATCCTTCATGACTGTGTGCTTGTGCACACCAGATTTTAAATTCTAATTCAGTCATTTCAATTGGTTCAATGCAAATTGATGTGTTTTTTTTCATTTATAATCTGATAATGCAAAAATAGCTCTTTCTTTGTCTTGTTTTCTAAAAAGTTTCATGAACTAGTCATAGTCAAATATGATAAATGTAACAGATATAATACTGGACCCCAAACTATTACATCTGGGCAGAATAATCCATGACAAACAAAGCCAAAGACAAAGCCATAGGAAACTGAAACGAAATAAAACTCATAGACCTTATGTCACCTACCCAGTATTGTTGTCAGTAAGGCAAGCAAAATATTAAGATCCATAATGTATATAAATGTCTTTGGGATACTGTACATGGCCATACACAATATACTAAGTGTGGTCATGTGCCTAATTGTATAAGCTAAAAATAATTGGAAATTCTTCTTAGTAATAGAATTAACATAACATTTATTACTTGTGATATGTTAAAAAATCTAGTTAAATACTTAGAAGATCATATATAGATAATAAAGTAAATGATAATTTGTTTTACATTGAAAAGAAAATAAGAACTGCATACAAAAATTATTTTGACCAAAAAGTAAAATTTAAATTGTTTTATCACAAGTTGGCAGGTTGAGTTACAGCAGCATCCTAGAGTTTACCATTAACTATTTCTGAAGGAAAGAACCATCTGAAGCCTGATGGCCAGATTTTAAAACATAAAAATACACCAACTGAATTACAGATATTTATGTAATGATGCCAATAAACCCAACATAAATCAACCTTACTATTACTTGTTCTTGTTAGTCCATACTTCTCTGAACCACAGTAAAGACACTTGATTTCTTTACACCTTCTGTCAATGAGTAATTAATTCTCAGTATATTCTTTATGGATCGGTATTATCATCTGTATAAACCTTTTATTTAATAATTTTTCACAGCTACTTGACCACTATATGTTGTACTCTTGCCCTTTAGTAGCAAGACTATTAAAAACTGCTCAGCCATACAAATCAGATCTTAGTTGCTTATAAGGATGTTTTTCCTCTTAGCTAAAATAAGTAAATTTAGTATGTTAGAGTAAAAGCAATGAGTTCCATCCCCACTGTCACTGTGAAATTCCAAGTGATGGTTGTGTGCAAAAGGGTAATATTAGTAGTGAGACACTAGTGATCTGCATGCATTTTACAGCATTGTTTCTTTCTGTTATTATTCCAAACTACATCTGTGCTGTCACAGATGACCTACATGTTCAGGTCTGTGGGTGTTTTCATTTCATCTCAAGCATCACTATTGTCTTCAAGACAGCAAAGAGTGAATTAATTCAATCCTTGGGCACTGGTTCATAACTGAACACTTCTCAAACTCTGAGATGCTTAGTAATGTGAAGAGCACTTAAAAGTTACATGAGTCTATAAGTAAATCTGTAGTTTGCAGCATAATACCTGTACTAGTTTGGAAAACATGTCAGTAGAAGGTCATAGAAAGAAGACATCTAAAAACTCTAAATTAACAGATACCAGGGTAATACCAACAAAGCAAGGCAGTGGGGTTGCTTTCAGAGAATTTTGATGAGGTCTGCTACAGACAGCTAGAAGTAGCCTTAAGATCACTTGCGTTGGTGCTCAAGGGTAACTTCAAGCAACCTGATATTTGATGGGAAGGACCCACAGTGAGGCATACTCAGTCTAGAAGGTCTATAAAACAGAGAAAGAAGCAGAACAACAAGGGGGATTGCAACCCTGGACTTCATGAGAGGTAACTTTGTTCTCCTCAAAGACCTACTTGTAGGAATCACTTAGTCTAAGACTATAGAAGGTCGGGGGGCCCAAGAGAGATGGTTGATATTCAAACATCAATTCCTCCAAGCTCAAGATAGGTGCATTCTTTTGAGTAAAAAATCAAGTAGAGGAGGCAGGAGACCAGCATGGAAAAGCAAGAAGCTGCTGGAAAAACTCATGTGGAAGAAAGAAGTTCACAGTATGTCGAAAAAGGATCACTGGTCACTTAGGAGAATTACAGAAATATTGTCAGGGTGTGTAGGGATGCAACAAGGAAGGCCAAGGCCCTCTTGCAATTAACTCTGGCAAAGGAAGTAAAGGAGAACCAGATGGGCTTCTTCAAACACATCAGTGATAAAAGGAAGACTAGGGAAAATGTGGCCTGAATGAGGTGGCAGCCCCGGTGACAGAGGATGCAGAGAATGTGGAGTTACTGAATGCCTTTCCCATATAATTATCCTCCCTTGGAGTTCTTACATCACTGCTAGCACTACTGGTTCTGTAGTTTTCTTTATAAATGAAGACCAGCTCCTCGTTCCATTACAACCATTGGGAAAATTCCCACTGGCTTCAGTGGGAATAGATTTAAACCCTTGGTCTCAGCTGTTAAATAATAACTAGCACTTAGAATGATAAAGACCTCCTCTGTTTTTCGATGTTGACAACATAAGCAGGTTAATGTCAATGTAAAAGCTACTGTGAATTTAGGTTGATGACACCATCACATCACTTTGCTCTGTAACTGGCTGAAGATTTCTATTATTTTTTTTCTTTTTTTTCTTTGACACACATCAGGTATTCCAGAGTTCCGAAATTAACTTATTGAAGATTGATATTGCACGTCTTTGAAACTCTAGCAGCACTATGCAGGTGAAAAACATGGTACCAGGAATTGGTTTAATCTTTGAGAATAAGAATTCTTTCTGCAACACATTACAGGCTGGTCCTGCATAGTCCTAAATATCATAAAATTTTCAGCCTATTCATTCCTAAGTGAAGCTAGTGAAATATTTCTTTAAAATCAGATTAAAAAAAAAAAAAAAAAAACAATAAACCACACTTCAAACAAGTATTTGCTTGCAAACCCAA
Source organism: Todiramphus chloris collaris (assembly GCA_025345505.1). Classification (NCBI taxonomy): domain Eukaryota; kingdom Metazoa; phylum Chordata; class Aves; order Coraciiformes; family Alcedinidae; genus Todiramphus; species Todiramphus chloris. The sequence goes on from JANVCC010010406.1 coordinate 17,211,399, forward strand.
AGCAATTTAGGGGTAATATACTGGCCTGCACACAAAACCTCAATCTGTGCCTGAGTTTTATAATATTAGCACTCAGCAAGCAAAGAAGTAATGAACATCTTCTAAGGTGATGACTGGCTGGTGGAGAGCAGTGGATGTTGTTTATCTTGACTGTAACGAGGCTTTCAACACTGGTTTTCATAACATCCTCATCAACAAGCTGGTGAAGGATGTGCTAGATAAATGGAGGTGGACTGAAAACTGAACTACTTATAAAAAGTGGTCACAAAACAGAAATTCCAGATGGAACCCAGCCACTAGTAGTATACTGCAGGGGCTGATACTGAGTCCAAAACAACCTGGGCTATGGAGAGACTGCATCCTTAGCAAGTTTGCATATTATACAAAACTAGGAGGAGTGTCTGATATCCCATGGCTGTGCTGGCATTCAAAGGGTTCTGGACATGTTGCCTTTTTAGTTGCAGGACTCAGTTGTCAGTCAGTGCTGTCCTTCTAAAACACCAGGATAGTGCTAAAAAAATGAACACTAATCACACATTCTCTCCAGTTCTCACTATTTTCTGGAGAAAAATCTACTGCTCTGAACTGATGATCTCAATTTATCCTGTTTCCATCTGCCCTCTCCCCCACTGTAAGACTCACATCTATCCTCACCACTTGGGAAAGGGCTTTCATTTATGTTATGAAAGATACTTTAATGGTGATGTGACGTAAGGAGAAATATTAGACTTCAGGACTTCTGTTTGTTTGTTTGTTTGGATTTATTGCCTTTCAACGATTGTGTACAACATGACTCTAAATCTTACGGTCTCCCCAGAAGATAAAGTTTGCTGTGATCCCAAATGGTAAGGCACATATCTAAAGAGACAGATAAGATTTCACTAATTTGCTATGAGCCTATAATACATACACCTTTACAAACCTCAAGATTATATAACTACGCCCTGCTGAGAAGAAAAAAAAAAAGAAAAGAAAAAAAAAGAGAAAAGAAAAAGAAGAAAAAGGAAAAAGGAAAAG
>JANVCC010010406.1:17222165-17250573 GCA_025345505.1 Todiramphus chloris collaris
GAATGTCAACTCACCTTTGGAAAAGAACCGTGCTCCAGCACTGTCTTATTTTGGTTCTCTAATACAGAAGTGCTGCTGGCTGAATCAAATTTAGTTCTGTGGTTGACTGTCTTTAAAAAGGTTTCCACTATCATCATGCTTGCAATACAGCCAGGCAAGAACCATGGTACGCAGAGCATGAGCTGCGGGAGGGAGGCAACCAGTAGAGAAAGCACAGCTTTGTGGATCTTACACAATACTACTTTTTATGAGGTGCACCTGTTTCTGAGCATATAAACAAGGCCCTAGATACTCCCGTTCCTTTAAGAATTCAGTGCAAAGAGCTATTTATAAACCAGAATTAAAGGAGCAAATAAACCTCATTATTTTTCCCTAAAACTAATTGAGTTAGAGCTGACACTTCAATATGTGCATTTCTGATGACACAAGAGCTTTTTCTTAACATTTCATGGCTAATATTTTCTGATGTTTAAGTCATATTCTAACTCTAACCCTTTCCACTTCAGAAATGAAAAATTAGGGAGAAAAAGGCAATTTCATTTACATCTAAAGTACTGTCTAAGACAGTACTTTACAAATTCAGTGACACAGTGGACATTTAGTTACTGTTAAGTCTTAACACTATACATAATCTCCGATTGACCATACATGTATTGACCTCTAGTCAGTAACTTACATCCTTTGAAATAAATCAGTGAGTGAGAGACACTATGGCAGAGGTACTAATTTTACTCTAATACACTGAGCTTCTAAAAATAGGCTGTACCCTGGCATACATCAGATAACTCGTCAAGACATGGTTCATACATGCACAATTTACTGATCCTAATAGCTTGATCTTATTATCATTGTGTGTTATTTGAGTGACTCCAAATTTTATATCCAAAATAAATATATAAACATATAAATACTATTTTTCATAGATTAACATTTCTGGGAAATGTTGAGAGGAAAATTGAAGTGTTTTGTGTGGATTCAGTATAGAGTTTTATGTGGATTCATCTTGATTTGAATTTGAAAAATTGCCAGAATATTTCAGGCCTTTATCAGGGTAACCGGTAATGTGGCATTTAGGCGCCTGCTGAATCAAATTGAGAAAACACAAGATTTTTGTTCCAAAAATGCTCTGCTTGTGGCAGAAGTTTTAATTTTAGCATCACATTCGTTCTTGTTTCCCAGTTTAAGCTTAGCTTTCCATCTGGACTATCTCATGAGATACAGGTAGCAAGTTGTATCAGAGAAGAGAGGTGGAAACTGCTTACCTAATAAAAGGAAAATACAGTAAGTTTTGTCAACAATTAAATGCCTTTGTAAAAAAAAAAAAAAAAGTGCTACTTTACTTCAAATTTCCAAGGTTGGCTTGTCCATCTTCTCTTCACCACTCTGCTCCATAGTGGCAGCATTTATACATTCACAGCTAATCTGAGCAATATGCAGAGAAAACAACCTGTTTGCTTTGAAAACAACCAGATGTAATATTGGATAATCCATATGGGAGAAGTTAATGATGCTGCTTACCTTAGTGAATCTTGTTTAGCATTTGTGATCATCTATTAGCTGTTGCTGTCAGCTTTTCAAATTATGTGTTGAGCTTCTCTGCATTTGTTCTAGGGCTGTTTTACAGTTTCTAATTATGTCCTCTACATTCATGCAACTCACACAACAGTTCTCAAGAGTCATCAGCCTAGTGTCTTTTTCTGTTGCAACCTGGAAATTTGTAATAGTTGTCCAAAATGACACTACAAATGCTGCAAGACCACCTGGCTTTCCTGAGTGGAAGCCAAACCACTTGCTGGTACAGCTATTTAAACATGTTATTTTTCATTTTGATTAGCAGATTAGTTATTTCTGCAATGAATGCACTGTACTAATATGTTGCAATGAATGCACTGTAGCAACTTCTTGTGTGTTTATAGTACATTTTATCAAGTAAGGTACAAGAAGTAACTTACCTGATAATGTAAAATAGTAATAAATAATTGAAGTAACAGATATTATTTTGAGTAACTAAGTCAGTCCTTTTATCTGTATTTCTGCTCTAAAATTGATGTTGTTCCTTTTCATAACCAATGAGCCCTGAGCATCTCCACTGGTTATTGCTGAAGCATGGCCAAAGTAAATTTATTTTGCTCAGTACCTTACATAAAGTTGCATCATACTGGTCAGTAGTCAGGAAAGTTTCAAAGGACATATACAAAAGCAGATAATGATTCAATCCCAGTTTGGTGAAAGCCTCTCAAACACAAAATAAGTATGTTTTTATTCCTTTTTTTGTTTTGTTTTGGTTTTTGTTTTGTTTCTTTTTTTTTGTTTTGATTTTTGTATGCAGTTGATAATTTGTTAATTCAGAGATTAGCAATGCCATGTGAGTACTTCCATAGGAGTGTGGTTTCTGTTCAAAGTATTGTCAACTATGCTGTATTTCGTAGGCTAATGGACAGAAGTATATAATGAAAAAATATTTTTCTGAGTCCCCTCCTCTGTGAATTCCTTAGGCAAACAACCCAGTGTGAGCCAGCAAAACAAGCTTAGGAAAACACACAGAAGCAAACTGGTTTGTTTTGGTTTGGTTTGTGGTTTTTTGCTTGCTTGCTTGTTTGTTTGTTTTTAAAATAAAATACATATTAAAAATATAATAGATTATTGTAGAAGCTGAAATAGATATAGTACAGTAAGCAGCACTGCAGCCTTCTCCCATGTGGATTAGCTAATAATATGTCTTGTTATTTTGGAAGCAAACTGGTTGTTTTCTCTTCATATTGCTCAGATTGTCAGTGAATGTACAAATAGTACTACTATGGAGCTCAGTGGGAAGCAGAGAAAAAGAGAAGATGGATATCATTACAGATTTCCTAACATCTTCTTATTACACTTAGCCCAGTGGGAACTCAAGTTTTTTAAATTACTTTGCTGTTTTTCAGAATTGGGCTTACTGAGAAAATAGATTTTTTCCCAAACTTTCACAGGTCTCAACTTTCAAGAATCACAAGACCACCTCTGAAGTTATCCAAGTACCTGGAGGAAAAATATGTTTTCCAATTATAAAATACTCAAAAAAAAAATCTGTGCAATTTGAGCCCGTTAAAAAAAAAAATCTGTCCTGTATCTCTGTGAGCTACTGGCAAATATATACCATTTTCTTCAAGATAGCCTACCTTTTCTTGTCTCTCCAGATTATGTGTATCTCTCCCGGTATGGAATTTCCTCATAGAAATGAATGGGAAATGTATACATTGTCTTGATTTCTACATGAGATTAGAAAGAGACAGTTAGGTCACTGACTGGGGATTTTGATAGTCTCTCATAACTAGAGAACAGATGCACAAAAAGGTCCACATATACACCTGTGTGCTGAGGCCACAGCACTCTGTTTAAAACTTAACTTCTAACATTGAGGAACAAACGTCTCCAGGACTACACCTCTTTTGAGTAGTTACTAAAGAAACTGGAAAACAGAAAAAAAAAAAAAAAAAAAAAAAGAAAGCAGGACCCAACTTCTATCAGCATTCATATTTTTCTACCAGTCTATACCCAATGCTGATTATTACTTTGTCATTTAAAAAAAACCCCAACACAAACAGATACTGAAATTGTGAGTTATATTGGTTCTAGCATTATCTCCATGATGCCAGCTATTGTGTCTTTCCTGCATCTTTTGACACTGGAATTATCATCAAAGTTCCATTTTCATTTATGTTATTCACTGGTTTTTATCCACCTGATGTCCTGATGCCCATCATGGCAAGAGTCTGATCTTTTCTGCAGTTTTTGTTGGTTGTTTGGGGTTTGGGGTTTTTTTTGGTTTTTTGGGGTTTTTTTCTTGATGCTGCAGAAGGCACTCTAGTTTTTCCATTTTATTGGTCAGACTCTTTTTATTACCAACATTTTAGCTGTGGGTTTTTTTTTTTTCCTTCTGTTCTGCAGCTTTTATTTCATTAAGAGTAAATCTGGGTCATAATTCCCAATTTTGTGATGTTAGTGATTGTATGGATTTTAACAGAATTCATTCTTGAAGGTAAAAAACACTGTATCCAACACAAACTACACTGACATGCTGTCAGTGAAGTGACATGCTTCACTCATGAGAGAATTATCAATATATTTATTGATATAAACAAGTGAATTAACAAAGTCTGGTAGTAAATGCAACAGCAGTTGAACAAGATTCAATGTAAGGTGCACTTGATTGTTTACTGCACAGGGGACAGGGTCAGACAAAACTGTCAGGAAGACCCTCCCATTGAATCATGAGGTTCAGGAATTATGCCCTTGCATTCTAAACTCCTTTTCAAATGGGAGTTTAGGTGCAGCTGGCTCAAGACCTAGTCCCAGACTTGGCCAACACTTTAGTCTAAAGTATTATATATGCACAATCAGTACTTTGTATCACTTAGCTAAGGTTACAAAGTTCTGGCTTACTTATTCCCAGTCCACTTATGGAGCATTTAACATGATAAGGACTCTCTCAAACTCTATGAATAACCTTGAGACACATCCCTAATCAAGGGAAGATCCTGAGGTGTATCATGCTGCTGTGCAGGAATGCTCAGTGAGCTCTGGGTTGTCCACTATTTATGAAGTAAGATGATTTACTTAGAGTTGTATTTACATACCTGCTACAGATGTCAGTTTCCTACAAATTTTGCTTGAGTTGGATGTTGACCAGCAGTGGGTTAGTTAGGTGCATTGCTCAAATTAGCCCTTAACTGTTGTGTTGTTATCTGTCTCCCCCAAACCCACAGAGTTAGGAGCATCCATTATGACTGTCACTGGTGGTTGTCACTTCAGTAGGTTTACAGGAAGTGCAAGTCAGGTTGGGCATGCAGGAGCACACCATCACATCTAGCTCTGTATGCTGGGTAAATAATCAAGTAAAGAAAGTGATTGAAATGCAGCTTCCCTTTTGTCATATCCAAGTTCCTTTCAAACACTCAAATCTCCTTCAAGATATGTACAGGTAGAAGGAACACTGATGCAGCCTTAAGTCTTGTCCCCACCATACTGTGGAAGGGTTAAAAACAGGAACTCATCTTTACTTTTATTGGATGTCATGCAGTGAACATCCTTAACTTGATAACACTCTCCTTTACTTTTTCATGGTTCTTTGTAGCTTCACATTTATCCTAAGCAGTCCTCTTACAAAATCCTGCTGTGTGTAAGGTAGTTAAAATATTAACTTGAAGGTTTTAGTGCTCATCATATCCTCACATTTTTTCCATTTTCTTTGAATGTGCTTTAAAAAGAAAAAAAAAAGACATCAGTATGGTAAAATAAAATGCATTTCCACCAATAAAATCCTAAACTGCTGTATTCACAAAAATTAGAGAAAGAGAAGGAGAGAAGTGTCATTTACAGTAACAATTTTCTGGTCTAACCTAATCTCATTTACTGTTCCAGCAACTTGGCTGTAGACTGGCTGATTTCTAAACATGAAGTACAAAAGGAGAGGGAGAAATAAAGCCTTGGCTCAGTAAAAAATCCTGCACTCTGGGTTTTGACAAAGTTTAAAAATAAAACTGAGACAAGGTAAATATGGATTTGAACGTCCTATTTTTTGGCAGTTTAATTTGCACACTGACCCTTTAAACTCTGTTCCCAGCACTGTAGCCTTAGGCACAGCCACAAGGCATAACCATCCCCTGTAGTGTGACTTCATCACAGGTTCTCACCTCCCTGCCCAGCTAGTCCCAAAATATCTAGTTATTTTTCTTGCCCCACTTTTGGTATGCTTTCACATATCCTAACATAATGAATAGTAGCTGCTATTACTGGCCCTTTATACATGAAGAAATCCATTGGAGAGGTGAAGGTAAAGAAACTTCTCCTTTCTCAACCAAAATACAGACAAAAATGTTTTTAAATAAGGTTAATTTTTTTCTCCTCTTCCCCAAAACCCCACAATTAAAATCGTTCTGCTTTCTAGATGGAAATAATTTCTTAAGCTTTTTGTAACTAATTGTTTAAGATTCATGATACAGTAGAAAGAGAAATCATTTAATTGTGAAGTAGAATATTTAGCCAGTAAATATGTAATTGTTAATCTGACACAAGCCTATTCACTGCTGAATAAAATAAAGCTAATGTAATCCATAAAATGACTCAAAATTTGGATTATTTCCTTTTTATATAGGCCTTCACCATGAATTATTACTAAAAGATATGGGATTTAATTTTTCTAAAGTATACTGTGTGTTCAAATGAAACATAAAATTAAGATAACAACTTGTGCTGACCTTCTTAGTTGTATGTCCTATATGTAGTACAGATTTATGAATTTCATAGGCAAGAATTGGTATCAGTCCTATTTCCAAGTGGCTTCATACACACCAAGTAAAATCATGAATATCTATTCCCAGGATTCTCATTATCGGATGAGAACTGGCTCAACAAAAGAGCTCAAATGGTTGTGATCAGTGGCACAGAGTCCAGTGGGTGATCTGTATCTAGCAGTGTTCCCCAGGGGTCAGTACTGGGTTCAGTCTTATTCAACATCTTCATCAATGACCTGGATGAAGAGACAGAGTGCACCCTCAGAAAGTTTGCTGATGATACAAAACTGGGAGGAGTGGCTGATACACCAGAAGGCTGTGTTGCCATCCGGTGAGATCTGGACAGACTGGAGAGCTGGGCAAAGGGGAACCAGATGAAGTTCAACAAGGCTAAGTGTAGAGTCCTACACGGGGGGAGGAATAACACCATGCAACAATACAGGTTAGGGGTAATGCTGCTGGAAAGCAGCTCCATGGAGAAGGACCTGGGCGTCCTGGTGGACAGTAAGTCATTCATGGAACAGTGATGTGCCCTTGTATCCAGGAAGGCCAATGGTATCCTGGGGCGCATAAAGAATAGTGTGTGCAGCAGGTCAAGAAAGGTTCTTCTCGGCCTCTGTTCTGTTCTAGTGAGACAACATCTGGAGCATTGTGCCCAGTTCTGGTCTCCCCAGTTCAAAAGGGACAGGGAAATACTACAGAGAGTACAATGGAGGAACTCAAGGGTTGGTACTAGGACCAGTACTATTCAATATATTCACCAATGACCTGGATGAAGGAACAGAGTGCACTGTCAACAGGTTTGCTGATGACACAAAACTGAGAGGAGTGGCTGATACACCAGCAGTCTATGCTGCCATTCACTGAGACCTGGACAGGCTGGAGAGTTGGGTGGGGAGAAATTTAATGAAATATATACAAGGGCAAGTGTAGAGTATTGAATCTGGGAAAGAATAATCCCAGGTACCAGTATGGGTTGGGGACTGACCTGTTGGAAAGCAGTGTAGGGGAAAGAGACCCGAGGGTCCTGGTGGACAGCAGGATGACCATGAGCCAGCAATGTGCCCTTGTGGCCAAGAAGGCCAATGGCATCCTGGGGTGTATTAGAAAGGGTGGTTACTAGGTTGATATTGGTCCTCCCCCCCCTCTACTCTGTCCTGGTGTAGCTGCATCTGGAATACTGTGTCCAGTTCTGGGCCCCTCAGTTCAAGAAGGACAGGGAACTGCTTGAAAGATCCCAACGCAGAGCCACAAAGATGATTAAGGGAGTTGATCATCTCCCTTATGATGAAAGGCTGAGAGAGCTGGGTCTCTTTAGCTTGGAGAAGAAGAGACTGAGAGGTGACCTCATTAATGTTTCTAAATATGTAAAGGCCAAGTGTCAGGAGGATGAAGCCAGGCTCTTCTCAGTGACATCCAGTGATAGGACAAGGAGCAGTGGGTGCAATCTGGAACATGGGAGGTTCCATGTAAACGTAAGAAGAAACTTTTTTACGATGAGGGTGGCAGAGTGCTGGAACAGGCTGCCCAGGGAGGTTGTGCATTCTCCTTCTCTGGAGACACTTAAAACCCACCTGGATGCATTCCTATGTGACCTAATCTAGGTGATCCTTCTCTAGCAGGGGGCATGGACTAGATTGTCTTTTGAGATCTCTTCAAATCCCTAACATTCTGTGATTCTATGGAGAGCTACAAGGATGATTAAGGGACTGGAACATCTCTCTTATGAGGAAAGGCTGAGAGACCTGGGGCTGTTTAGTCTGGAGAAGAGAAGACTGAGAGGAGATCTTGTTAACAAATATCTGAAGGGTGGGTGTCAAGTTGAAGGGGCCAGTCTCTATTCAGTGGTGCCTTGTGACAGGATGAGAAATAATGATCACAAACTGGAACCCAGGAAGTTCCACCACAACATGAGGAAAAACTTTTTCACTGTGAGAGTGACAGAGCACTGGAACAGGCTGCACAGAGAGATCTCCTTCTCTGGAGACTTTCAAGACCCGCCTGGATCTGTTCCTCTTTGTCCTGCCCTAGGTGATCCTGCTTTTGCAGGGGGGTTGGACTTGATGATCTCCAGCGGTGCCTTCCAAATCCTACTATTCTGTGATTCTGTGATTAATCTTCTGCAATTAAACAAGAAATCTATGCTCTTGATTCCCTGAAATATCATCAGCAAGGCCTACTTGAAAATATCGTGGTCATAAGCTTAGAGATTTTGTAGATGATTACAGACACCAAATTGTGGAAACAATGTTATATTTTTATATTTTTAAAACTGACATGAAATCTGACTGCTGTCTGATCATGCCAACTTAAAAATAAACAAACAAATGTAAAAATTTAAAAAAGTGAAAAAATGCTGCTATCACAGAAATTGCTGGGGAAAAATAACAGCAGCCAATAGCAAAAAATAGAACATCTATTTAACATTAATTAAAATGCTGTGATCAACAACTTCATTGTTATTTTCTGAAGTATCTGTACTCATTCACCTGCCTGTATTTCTTGCTGTCTTCTAATTTTGCATCCTTTCTCTGGACTCCTTAGAGACATTATCATTTTGTTGGAGTCAAGCCTAGATACTTCTTGGAGACTACGCTCCTTCAGAGGGGAAACCTTGTTGTTATTTTCAACATCGTAAACATCTGAGCTTGACAGAAAATGTTATCAGAGAAATCCCCCCAAGCCTCATTATTTGCTGGACAGAAAAAGTTAAATCCCACAGTTCTACTACACAGGGTTTGACATCAGAACTTCTGTCTGCAGACTCCATCAACTCCTGCTTACGTTACTGCTTATATCTCTTCTAAGTAAGTTTTGTGAGAGTTTATGCTGACACAAGTTACTATTTAAGTAAAAAAAGAAACTTCCCATTGATTGTCTTTCCTTTTCATTTTCCTTTTGAGACTTTCTTTCTGCCATGTCACTTTTGAAGAAAATTCATTACTAAAAATGCTACCTAACCTCAAGGAAAAAGAGAAAAGCCTTTCTTTTCCCACTATTTATACTTCGATGCCACTACATCTCAAGCTCCTTTTCTTTACATGCAAGACATTGTTTGAGTAGAGTTGTGCACCTGGGGAGGAATAACCCCACACAGCAGGACAGGTTAGGGGTTGACCTGCTGCAAAACAGCTCTGCAGAGAAGGACCTGAGGGTCCTGGTGGACAAGTTAATCATGACAGCAATGTGCTTGTAGGCAAGAAGGCCGATGGTATCCTGGGATGCATTAAGAAGTGTGTGACCAGCAGGTTAAGGGATATTCTCCTCCTCCTTTACTCTGTACTGGTGAGGCCATGTCTACAGTACTGTGTCCAGTTCTGGGCTGCCCAGTTCAAGAGAGACTGGGAACTGTAAAAAGTCCAATGGAAGTCAACAAAGATGATTAGGGAACTGGAACATCTCTCTTAGGAAAGGCTGAGAGACCTGGAGAAGACTGCGAGGAGATCTTATCAATGCTTATAAATATCTAAAGGGCAAGGGTCAAGAGGATGGAGCTAGTCTCTTTCCATTGGTGCCCAGTGATAGGACAAAAGGCAATGTCCACAAACTGAAATACAGGAAGTTCCACCTAAACATAAGGGAAAAATTCTTGACTTCTAGTGGAAGCACTGGAACAGGGGCCCGGGACTGGGGGAATGGGCAGTGAAACAGGCTGCAACTTCTCTAGTTGGGGAGTCTCTTTCTCTGTAGACTTTCAAATCTTGTGCAACCTTCAATAGGTGAACCTGCTTTAGCAGAGGGGTTGGACTAGATGATCTCCAGAGGTCCTTTCCAACCCCTACCATTCTGTAATTCATTACTTCAGTCATTACACTCAGGAAAGGGTGATTTTTAACTATTTGACAGGTTTGCCTGGGATGAGTTTACTGAAATTCAGGTATTTCTCAGGCTTGATCAAAATCTACCTATAAATATAGAATATTACACTTCAGGTTCTGAATTGTTTTGCCCTAGAGGATCATACTATCTTTTTTATACATGTCAAGTCACTCCTTGGACTTTTCACTTGTTTTTCTTTCTTTCCCACAGAGAATAATTAAAAAAGCAAACCAGTATCTTTGATACAATATTTGAGGTATGTTTTCAGTTTGCAAAATATGCGTCTAGCTAAGATATTCATACTAATCCAACTTATAGAAAATTAATATCTCAAGTCCAGAAGAATTGCTTCATGTTCTGTACTAATTGCTAACTATGCATGTGTTTTGTTAAAACTAGCACCACTGTTTCTCTAGACAGCAACACAGACCACATCTACATGCAGTGGATGTGTTTAAGAGCATTCTATAGTACCAAGATATTCTGCAGGACAACTGTCCCTCCGCTGTTGGACTGACTTGCAGACAAAGCAGGTACACAAAGCCAACAGATATTCAGCCCACAGTGTTGGGTGGTTTCCAGAAGTAAACACTGGCTGTGATCACAGGCATGAGTAGTGAATTTGCCCTTGAGAGTTGTCACCAAAACTTAATATAGAAAATCCCTGTGTCTCCTAGTTTATGATTTAGCAGTGTCTCATATGCCACCATCACTCTTTTAGTGTTCCTTCCTCCCACCCACCTCAAGCAATATTTGAAAAAGCAAGGCAAGCAGAAAAATAACTTGAAAGAACATATGCCTCTCAGGTGTCCTCAATACATTACAGCATTTCCATGCCAGGTTATACTGTTGTTCCATCCATTCTTTACTTTCTTGTTCCTGATGAGTTTCATATATTCAAACCACAGTGTCGCATTGTCTTAACAATTCCATTACAATGCCTAAGTTGCTCTTCCAGTAACTTGTTTCTTCTTCCCATGTCTTTCTGTCATAGAGGCACCCACTAAACAAACAGCAGCTTCTATCCAAAATGTGGGTTTATTGTAACTAAAGTTGCCGAGCCCTCCTTCTGATCAAATACAGGTTTGGAGATGTCTGTTGGGAATTAACTATTACACAACTAATTCCTAAACCTTAAGGGAAGATGAAGCAGAATCACACACTTACTTATCAAGGGGAAATCTCCTATACCAGAGTGCCCAAGAAAAAACAGACCCAAAGGTGGAGGTTGGGGGCTGGGGGCAAGGCTCACTCAATCCATGGAGGCTCACTCAATCCACGAACGTATCTTTGGGCGGCATGTCCAAGGGGAGTGTCCAACTGACAGGCCTGCTGCTCTGCAAAGAACTAACTCCTCTGGCTCTTAGGCAGGACCCCATTTATACCCTAGTCAAGGGAGCACTGTGGTCATTCTGATTGGTTGAAGGCACAAGCCCAGACAAAACACAGACAAGCTCAGACCCCAAGCCTGTTTACTAATGGGTCCAGACCCCAAGGCGCCAGTTAAGCACCACGAGGTGCAGCTTAATGGCCGAGGTGTCAAACTACTCCAGGACACCCTGCTTTTTGTCTGTTGTGAGGGCTGCATCTGTCACACTTCCTCAAAAGACAATGGGGAATTAGTGTACATTTTCTTTCTTTGGAACAGTTATCTTTGCATCTTAGCAAAACATTATATTTTTAATTTAACTTGAACTAACTTCTAATAGTTACCTGAAACAGAACCTCATTGATAATTACCTCAGAATGTTACACTGAAGTCCTGATAGTACCCTTGAATTTATACTCCCATAGCAGTCACAGGCCGAGGAGATACTGATGACACTTGAATTCATTTTTAGCTCTCCCTTTGTACATTTAATCTACCTTTCACCACAGTGTTTTGTATTTCCATGCCTCCACTTCATCAGAAGAAAAATATTTTTTCCTATATCCTCTTCAGGTGCTTCCTGAATAATTATGTGATATAGTATAAACACAAGAAAATAAAATAGTCTGTAAAATCTATATGCAATACTAGAGCTTAATCTTAGTGTATCAAAGAGACAGCACACATGCACTACTACTAAACTAAATAATCTGGTGATAAATACTTTGATGTGTTTCCCCCACCCTTTCCTGCCTTGGAATTTATCCTTTTACAATTTCTATGAACAGTTCATTAGCCCCTGAAGGTCAGTTATGGTTAAGAGAGAGAGGAGGAGGCAAACTTGTCTATTAGAAGGATCTTAGACATTGGATTAATTTAGAAGACTTCTAGGAATGGGGTGTCTTTGTTTTAGTTTAATTCACTTTTCAGAATATTGTATAAACTGGAACAGGAAGCAAATTACTGGATGTTCTGTGGTTTAGTTTAAGGGTTCAGAAATGGAAAGGTAAAGTTGAAATTGTGAGTGATATTTTCTCTATGTAAGTAACAGATTGTCACTTCTTTTTTTTTTTTTTTTTTTTTTGACAAACTTAAATCACTTCCTCTCTAACTGTGCTTCAGTGACTAAGACTGAATGTCAACTGCTTTCTGACTTTACTTTCCAACCTGTTCAGTTCAGGGTAATGTTAGATGGTACAGTTGCAGCATAAAACAATCAGGAACATGTTACACATCAGCCAGTGATGATTAAAAAAACCCCCATGGCACAGTTTTCTATGCTTTGAATACTTATGTTTCTGTTAATAGCAATAATAATAACAACTAGCAAATACAAATAAAGTCTTCAATAGGGCTTCTAGTGATGGAATAATGATATACCTTCTTTTAATAGATCTGGATTTAATATATTTTTATTACCTTTTTTTCTGAATCATCAGTCTTACCTGCTCTGTCCCATCAGTGATAGTTGTATAGAATATTCCAGCTAAAAAGAGAAGTATCTGTCAAATTGTATGATTCCATAAACCTGAAAGCCAAGTGGTAGAACAGAAGCAATATTAATAGTAGTTTTAGTTACAAAAATACACTGTGTCTTCAGTCTTCTAGAGGTGTATGACCAAATCTGTATACTTAGGATGCCTTGTGCTTCTTCATCATGCATCTTAGACAATAAAAGACTAACCTGACATTAAGTATCCACTTGAGAGTTCATACCACATGTTCTTCTTTTCATGAAGCCAGGTGTACTGCAGATACCCTGAACATCTGTTACCCCCTTGTGAAAGAGCCTGATGAGTATAGTTCATATCTGGCCAAACTTAAATCTATATCATTATTGTCCCCTGTCTATTAACTGTCATAGCTCCATGGACAACTGGGATTTTTCAGACAATTTTAGAAAGAGTTAGGCTCTAAATAGAAAAATATGTTTCCTTCAACATTTTTTCCCATAAGAACAACTGTGGCATTTGCAGCACTTTTTATAGGGCTAGATAGCAAACATGGAATAAATCCACAATACTTTTATGTCTTAGTTTTATTCCTGATTTTGTCTATAAAATGAATTTAACTTTTTAGATAGCTTCATGCATATTTCAACACTGTAAATACATCTTTATTAGTACTTTTTTTTTTTTTTTTTTTTAATGACATATCTTCAATTGTATACTAAGCATGTGTTGTAAGCCAAATTTGAAAGAATAATTCTATTTTCCTCACAATTCAGGAAATAACTTTAAAAATCTTAAGATGCAGAAGACTTAATAGAGTTGGACCATCATGAATAAGGCTACACAAATTCTATTTTTAACAATATGCTTACCAAATTATATTATTTTTCAAAGGAGTTCTGATGCCACAAAAAGGAAGCAATACACAATATCATTAAGTTGAGAAAAAAGTACATCCATGTTTGGTACAACTGCCAGAGCAAGCATTTAATATAAATTTATGTATCATCTTTCTTATTTTTCTCTGTGAGAATAGTAGTTATGTTGGACAATATCAATCCCCATCATCAGATCAGAGGAAGAGTAAGGCAATACAATCCAACATCTGAACCTGTTTCATCAGCTCTAGAAAGTCTGTTTGATTCCTTGCAACCTAATGATAGGTTCTCCTAGGAAAATATTGTTTTAAGAAAAAAATAAAAAATAAAACTAAAAAACAAAACAACTATAAAAACAAAAAAAAAAAAAAAAAAAAAAGGCAGCCGTTTGGTAAAGCAAAAAATCCATCAATCACCTTACACTGCTTTTTAAATTTTTTTCTCCAGACAGTCTTCTCTCTCCTTCAGCTCTGTAATAACTCCTTAAAGCACTACATATATTTTTCTAAATAACTACAGGCCTTACAACAATTTATGTTACATTTTTTGGGGGTGACAGTGAAGTTGTATTTTACACAAGGCTGACTGAAGAGAGATTCTGTCTCTCACTCTGTTAGTGTAGACGAGTTCCCTAGGAAATGATGACTGTGGTATGGAGACATATTAGTCTTTTATATTTCCTCTCAAGCCACTCATTTTTTTCCTAGGTAATGGAGGAAATTAAGAGAGAGGTAATTGTTAAGGTGTCGAGAAAAATATTTCTTGAAGGCCACAGCTTTATTAATTAATAATTTGGTAGTAACAAATAACATTATTAGTAGTTCCTGCCCTTCTAAATCTCAAAAAACATTAGCAGAAACAGATCCTACAGAGTTATAAGAAAAGAGAATCAAGTTATTCCCAGACACATATTGGTTTTTTTTGATAAATGGCATGGAGACCTGATGCACCCAGATTCTTTGGGTATAAATTATCCCAACTGGCACCAGGATGCTTAAAGATCTGTTTCTTGATCTGCTCTAAATTTTGTTACAAGTCATCTTGCAAGACCCAGTCTTTTCATCAAATAGAAAAATACATGCTTCACCTCTCACTGATGTTGCAACATTCATCAGTTTAGCTTTATCAGAAATTTGTGATGGAAACAACTTGTGCATCTTGAGAACACTGCTACTGAGAAATGCCATTCTACCTGCAGGATTTCAGAGACAGGTATACTAATTTACTGTACTAAGTTATTAGCCCTGCAGATGCTTTTTGTTTTTTTAACGACCTCCTCCACACCCACCACCAAATGATGCTGTAACATGTTGACACAATAAATACAGTACATTGCTTTCTCCAGATTACACCAGATGATTATAAAGAAGGAAACTGTCAGAACTTGGAATAATTTGAACAAAAAAACTGGTAAACAGAAACCCAAAAAAAAAAAAACAAACCACCACAAAAAACAGAAGCAATGTATTATATTATAAAGAGATTCTTTTTGATGATGTAAACTGCTTATTTATAGTGAGAAGGCTGCTGCTGAGACGTGGCATTCTACTTGCAGTGTTTCACAGTCAGGTAAAGTATTTTACTGTGCTAAATTATTAGTCCTACAGATTCTGGGTTTCCCTGACAGACCCCACCACAGGAAAGATACTGTGGTGTGGCATATTAGCTTTTTCTGAGATATTTTTTCGATACCTGTGCACATCCTCTGCTTATTCATGAGAAAGCCTACATATAAATAAGTCCTGTTACTGAAATGTCTCATCAGAGATTTGTGGAATAGTTTCTCATAAATGCTGGATACCTTACAACATGGTGTGACAAGGTTTAAAAATATTACATTCATCTGCACCCTTCCACTACATCTTTTTCTCATTCTCAATGCTAACTCCAACTTGGTTGAGAAGAGAAAGAGGAAATTCTCAGTGTTAAGACTATTAAATGTTTCCAAGTATTATATTTTCCCAAACAAATTTCCTATTTTGGGGCAATTTAAGATTAATAAATAGGACAGCACTAACAAGGGAACTAATAAATTCATGACTCAGAATTTTTTCAGACACTAGTCAAATATTTTAGTGTGTCCTAAAGTATATGTAAAGTAAATGATGTAGACAAATAAGACAAATTGTGAGTTAAAAGGTTGTGTTTTTTTTCCTTAAACAACAAAGGAATCTAACAGGTGCCATTAAATGAGAAATCAGATTCAGTTCCCAGTCAAGTTGATAAGACATCTATTACTGTAGCCTTATTAGTGTGGTAAAGAAATATTCTTGAAATGCAGTGAAAAAGAAATCAAAAGTTTTATAATGAATATATTTTCAAGACATTCCTATTTAAAAAAGTGTAATTCTTTATCTGTAACATTATCCCAGTCAGGTAGAAATTGGGGCTAATGGTAGAGTTCAAACAATCTTATCTGTGTACTTTCAGGCCTCAAACAAAAGTAAATATTTAATTTGCTACAGTGGGATCAGTCATAAAGTAACAGCTAACTTTTAAGTGAGTGCCTGTAGGAGATTCTTAGGAGTCGAAGTCTGTCACTTCTGAAAATAATGGGCTACTTTGCATATATCCAGGGTATTTACCACTCAGAATCATCAGACCTATCTGTCAAGTGTTGTACTGTTGCCTTTTCACCTCTACACTCAATCCAGTGCTTTTTGAGGCTTGTCCAGATC
The DNA here is from genome assembly GCA_025345505.1 of Todiramphus chloris collaris. NCBI lineage: Eukaryota > Metazoa > Chordata > Aves > Coraciiformes > Alcedinidae > Todiramphus > Todiramphus chloris. Next base: position 17,238,630 of record JANVCC010010406.1, read on the forward strand.
TTTACTAATCATTATCACATAAACTGCAGGCCAATGCCTGCTTCAGACAGAACACTTGTTCTCTTTAAGCTATACTCATAACCTATGCATATAATGTGAACAGATCTGGCTTTCCAAATACATAGTTTCCTCTCTCTAGTTGAAAAACTTGAATAAAATCTACCTGGTCTTTTTTTTTTTTTTTTCTAGGAGTAATGACAGGAGATATCCAGAAATGGCTTAATGTGGATTGAGAGAAAGAACACGATAGGCACTGCTCATAGGTGAAAACTGTTTAAGTATCCTTCACTAGACAAGTCTAAAGAGTTCTCTAGCATTTAGAAAAGTAAGACCTTATGTAGACTGTAATTTTGTTAGTAAAATTTTAGTCAAACTTTTAAGATTTGCACCCTGGCCTTAACTTCTCCTGTAAACTTTATTATGAAAACAGGCCCTGTTATTATAAATTATTTTAAAGTTTTTATTTTATAAATAGAGGAATAGTTTAACAGTGTTACTCTGCATATTGAACATTACCTGAAACATCACTTAACAAGAAACTTCACATTATGTTTGAAGTTAACCTTCATAATAATTAAAAAAAAAAATTACATTATAGGTAAATGTAAAACAAAGGTTTCAAACCAGTAAATTCTTACATATATATAGAATTAAGAGTAGTTCTGATGCTTCAAAAGTTTTTCAACACCTGTGTTAAAACAGAAACACAGTATTTCCCTTTGAGTGTTAGCCACCTGCAAAATGATATTGATCATAAGCAGCTCAACTTCAATGGACTGGATTCAGTCCCATGTGACTGTTGCAAAATTTCAGAAGGTGCAAAGAATTTGTATGTATTCCTTAGATAAATTTATTTTCAAAATATTTTCTTGAAAACACATTCACCTGTAGTCCATCATCTCTTTTTGTACATATGCACATTCACACAAAGGCAAGCACAAAACACATGTACAATTCAAGCTCAAGTTTCAGTTTTAAGATAAAATTTTCAATGTTACTTCTGCTTCCTTTAAGAATGTTTATATAATTACATTAGTAGCTTTGAGTGAAAATCAGAAATTGTCCAAGTAAAGTCTTCTACCCAAGGACAAAACTTTTCTTCTGGTTCTGTAATTCAAACCTCATCAATAAACTCTGTTTCTTTTGCGTTGCCTAACTTCAGTCTGGCCAAAAGTGTTTCAAACGAGATTTGAAGAAATTTCCACTCTTTTATCTAAAGATCTGACAGCATTTTATTACAGTTGAGACTCCCACACCCAGTAATCTAGGCAAATTTTATAGATTAATTCCCCAAACTACATTCCCTTTGCAATCTAAGTAATTTACCATCTCTTCTAAATTGTGTTCTGTTTCTTGCACTGTCAACCACTTCCTCTACCCTTAGGGACAGTTGTGTTACAGTGATGGCTGTGCATGTATACACACCAACAGCTCCCTTACCATATTCAAAGACTTTCAGGTCACAAGTAATTAAGAGGCTGACTATAAAAACAAATGCTGTGTCTATGCTGTTTATCAAGCTCAATGACATCATACTGTGAAATTGATAGTATCAAACTCAGTAGTTTGATTAAAAATAAGAAATCCCTGATAACTTATATGTGCCATTTCCCAGAAGATTTTTGTTTTCTCTCCTGTTCTCCCACTGGAACACCACAACACCTAATAGTTTTTATTAGAAGAACTAATGATTTCAGAACTTCAGACCATGCAGCTTCAAGCTGTATCATGTGCCAATCAATTCACAGAGTTGTTCAGGTTCAACTTACTCTTTGGGATTTGAGGTCAGTAACAATGGCAGGAAGAGAGGCAGAAACAGGGCAAAAGGGCATCAACTTCTGTGCCTTGTTTGCCTAAGGAATTTCTTTCACAAGGAATTTTGCTGTAGAGATAAACAATTTAAGGTCAAGTCAATCACCGAATTTTATATCTCCAGAAAAATAATTCTAGGGATGAAAGCTTCATGCATGCAGAAGAAAATAACTTCTGGCTCAATGATTTAAAAGCTTTAAGAGGCTAGTATCTAAAATTCAAGCAAATAGATTTTATTGCATCTCTTGTATGTTTAATAAAGGAAATGGTGGCTCTTAGGGAAAAGCAGTAGTAGGAAAAGGCTACATAAATTTTGTAACTCCTTAAATCTTTGATAAAGTATGATTCAGAAGTCCTTTTATTTACACTGAATGACCTACATAGATGCCTAGGCATTGCAAGTGGGTCTCAGTCACTGGGACAAAGGTTGTTCTGGGTTAAGAGGTGTAAATCCAGTTGAATTCAAAGAGCCTTCCACACTAGTGTAAATCAGGTATAACTGTCCCTGAATAATAGGCCAAATGACAGAGAGATTCATAACCAAGAATCTAATTTGACCCACTGAGAATGTGACATTTTCAAAATAGTAAAGAACAGTGAAATTATGACCTATTCCTTTGATTTACAAGACTCTGACATTTAATGTGTCATAGGAGCACCAAGACTTTGCCCTGTTCAAAAGTGAGTAACTGAGCATGTGCCACGGCCAATGGGACATTGCAAATAAAAACTGAATGTGTGTGGTACAGATCATTTATCAACAGGTACAACTGAAACTGCTGGAAATGGGTAGTGTGTTATCATTGTGAACTACTCTAGCTGGTGGCTTGTGAGAATTTTCAGCTATAAACCTCTCCAGTAACAGGTATGAGGGAAACACTGTCACATTGGTGTCTGACACCACCTAGAAGCAGAGGTAAGGTGAAACCATTAACACATTGGCATGAAGCCCCTGTCCAGACCCCACCATGGAGCAGTTGGAGAAAATGTCATGCTTCCCCAAGCTCAACTGTGCCAACTAAATGGCAGTCAGTTAAAAATAAGTTTGCATATGTGTGCTTGTGTCTTTGTCTATGTGTCTGTTTAAAGCTTTTCCTCACACAGCCTGTCCCACACTTGGTCTGATTAATAAGCTGAGCTTAGTACGGTCTGCTGTTCCTTTGTTCTGTCATTGATGTCATGGCACTTATAATGTGGATTACAAAATGAAAGAGAGACTAAGGGTCAGCAGTGTCCTGACTGGGTCATTATTATGTACATTACTATAGCTCAGCAATTTGATGTGTATATATGTGTGGTAGAATAAAATGCCCTGGAACTTGATTTTGTTACCTTTATTCTCACATAATAGTCTATTATATCTCTGAGTAATTTGCAAAGTAAAACACAACGTAAAAGCATGAGACCAGCACTCAACAGAAGGAGTTTTTTTCCAGAGATGCAGTCACAAAGCTTCTGAGAAAATATCAAAAATATCAGCATCTTTCTATTAGAACTTCTAATCTCTTAAAAAATAAATATCAGCCCTATTTTTGGAAAAAAAAAAATTCTATTTTCATATATGTGGATCTCATTGAGGAATAAAATAAAAATAAGTGCTTGGAAAAAAAATACCAGAAATGCAGAAATCAGTTCAGAAGTGGAAAAGATGAAGATTCTATAATTTCAGGAGTATTTTTACTTTTACTTTTTTCTTTATGTATAGAGCTAGTATGGAATAACAATATATAGCAATCTCTTTATATTAGTGGAGGAAAGAAAGAAAAGATTTCTAGTGTTTGCAGGTCAGATATATTTTACTTTTTTCTCACGCTGTGTGTGAAATAATCTACTGTTAATAAATATCTCTACTTTTCTGTAACACGAATAATATTAAAATTTAAATGGGAATCCTCTCCTCCCAAAATACAGAGAACTGTACCCTGCAGTTATATTTCTTCAAACTATCACTGGTGTACGGTCCTTCCTTTTTTCTCTTTGCTCCTTTGAACATTCACTGATGTTCCCTTTGCTCCTTTGAACATTCACCGATGTCCCTCAAGGTAGCCTATTATGCTCATTCCCTGTGACCAAACAGTTAGTAGATCTAGTCCTTAATGTAATGGTTACAGTGGAAATGTCCAGGTTAGATGCATTACCCTGACATAAGAAGATGCTTTGAATAATCTACCTTGAGACAACCTACCACAATCAGATAAACTACAAGAGCCTACTATATGCTTCTACGCTATATCTTAAGTGTGGTTTTCCATAGATTTTAGGTTTGATCATTCCTTGGTTTGATCAATCTGTAAATTCTTATTATCTCACTACAGTATGAGGTGCTTCCAGATTTATGGGATCCCATTGCTCAAGTTCTTAAAAGTGAGTTTCAGGAGTTTTTATGGGCACACAAATCCATGTATTAACCATCACCAGGCACAATATACTGCATATAGCAGGTGATGCATTCCAATGTGTCTTAATCTGAAGTAACCGTTCAAGAGAAAGTTTTTCATCACTATTTTCTCAGACAGAACTTCTTAGAATTAGTGAAGCTGTTATATTATGAATGTTTCTTTCCATAAAAGGGAAATCTTAATAACCTGAAAAGAGATATTACTTCTCTTTAATGATCATTTTATTTTCAGGCTGTTTTGTTATGTGATTTATGCACTCAGATTTTTGTCTCTTTCTCATCTAATACAGCTTGAACCCTACTTAGCAACTTCAAAAAAATCTGAAAGAATTTTCTCTTATTTCTCTTAGAAATAATTTACATTAATACCAATTTGTGAAAAATTGGAGAAATTATTCTTCAGGAGGGAGTGGGAATGTCCTTACCATGAGACAGGTGAGTTCAAATTACAGGGGTTTTGTGGCTGCAGTGAATTGGCCAGCCAGTAGCCACTTCCTGACCCACTGTCCACACTGAGTGCTGTCCCTGCCTAGTGACAGAGGGTGAAAAGGCATCTAGTTTATCCTGTCTAGGGGATTAAACGTCAAAATTGCAAAACCATTGAAAAGCAGACTTAGTTAGTTCTAATGTTCATAGAAGAACTTTAATTTCAAGATCATTTAGTCTCCTGTGTGGAGGTTTTGCAATCACCTGGCTTCTATCATCCATCAATGGTTTATTCCTGACTCCATGTAGTTATCTCCATATAGTTGAAGTGGGGAGATAACTGAGATATGACATCCCAACTCTAGAGATACAAAATGCTAAACCTGTGGTTCAGACTTGGGAGAAGTAACAGAAAAGACAGCATAGACTGTCCTGATGACACGGTGAACCACAAGTTTTTTTCCATGTATCAGTATCTCCACATTGTTATCCATCCACATATCCCCAAAAGGAAAATAGCAGAATCCATCTTAGTGAGATGGAAGAACATCTTGTGTTTAAAATGGGACTACATGTATAAATGATTACAGGTAAATCTGTATTTCAACTGTTCGCTGGGAACAAGCCTACTTTTTAATGGTAACTCCGTATCTTTTAAACTCATTCTTTGTAAAAAAACTCTGCTATTAATAAAACAGATATTTACATTCCAAAGTATGAAATATAGATCCAAATCAGGTTCAAGGTTTAAAAGTCATTTGTATAATTCATAAATCAGTGACAAACCTAATGAATTAGTCACATAACTGGCACATTAGAGACAGAACTTTAAATTTGAATGCATGTTTTATTTAAAGCTTGATGTGCTATATAAATAAATCATGAAAATGTACTTCTGACTCAAACAGTAAATAATAATGTAAAGAATAGCAGCCTCTAGGAAAAAATGGAGAAGGAAGAGTGATTGAATGACCTTGTGTTATTTGGCTTGCATAGGCAAGTGAGAGCCATCAGTTGCACTTTAAGGGCCTTGTTGCTTTCTGCCAGTTTACAGGAGTTATATATCAGTTGAGGCTTGACTGTTAATAAAACATTGTTTAGATCTAAGTTTAAGGTAAGCAGCAAATATGGTATACTTTTTATTAGGAGTAAGGCAGAAACTTTTATTCTTTAATTCTATGAGACAAGAGAATTTCAAATCTCTTCTTCCCACAGCTTCTCTGTGCTTCTTTTTCTCTTGCCTTATAGATATCAAAGCAGACAACTCTGTAGGTGTCACAAAAACAAAACCCCTAATGGTAAGCCTGCTTGATAACACATTTAAACATATTACCTTGAATGTGAACAACTTCAGTGAGATCTGCCAGATTGGAAGCGTTTTCAAGTGGAATACAAAAAGTAAAGAGATGAATGACATACCAGACTTTTATTGATTTTGTCATTCAAGGAGATATTTTAACCTTTTATATTTTGTCCATATCTAAGAGTCCAATATGTTTATAAACTTAACAAAGTTATGAAGTTATATACATGCAGAGTCACACAGCTACAATTATAAAAGGAAAAAAAAAAAAAACCAAACTGTGAGTAAAATTTTGTTTTTACTTGACACCACTAAATCTTTTGTAGCTCAAACATAAGTTGGTAGTTTGAACATTAATGATACCGTTTATCTTCTATAAGTAACTCCAGACTCACTAAGTGCTAGTTAAATACAGTGATATGCCTTTGGTGAAAAGAAATGCCTAAGCTCACTGGCAATATGCAACAACTGCAAAATGTTATCAGCATATGTATACCTATATGTATACCATATGTATACCACATGCACATACCCCTAGATGAATCAAAATCCCATTAAGATCTTTTGGGAGCTAAGTGTCTCTTTGTACGTGACAATTCCATGGAATTAGATTCATGAGCTCAAAAAGAATTGCCATAAATGCTTTTATGTACTCTACTAAGTGATATCAACAGCAATCAAGAAAAAAAAAAAAAAAAAAAAAATTCACTAAAAAAACCCAAAAAGTGTGATGCCCAAAAGGGCTTTAAGTTTGTTTCCAAAAAGAAATACTAATTCTATGCTCTCTCAAGTCATTAAACATCTCTGATAGCCCTGAATGAATTTAATCTATGATTCTGAAACTCCCTGCTTCACCTATATGATGACTCCAAAAATTGTCTATAAATTATTATAATAGAATGTTATTATATTACACTTTTAATGTGGAAATTTTCCTCTTTTTCTGCCCTAATCATGGTATAGTTTCTTATCACTATCCAGGAATGCTGGCTCTCAGCTCCTCCTCACAGCCCATACTTGTCCATTAGCAGATCAGAGGTCCACTTACTTATATTTTAATATGACTACCTTCCTGACTTAAAGCATGTGGTGGAGATGAACTTTTTTTTTCACTTGTCACAAGCCTGTAAAGATCACATATAAGAGAACTTTATATGCACTCAGGAAGATGAAGGGAGGAAGAGGGAACAAGAAGATTAGGGAGCTGCGATGACATTGGGCATTAGCTACTTGACACTTGTAAGCCGTGTGAAAACCTTTGCCCTCACTTCACCAGGGTTCTTAACCTTTTGCTGCTTTTTTTTGTGCTTTTTCGATTCACTTGTTTGATATAATCATAAGGGTACCCCATGTCCCTGAAAAGAGAGAGAGAAACAGTCTTTAAGACTACTACATATAGAAAAAAGCCTTGTAAGATTGGAAATGAATTTTAAAGTTTTTGCACCTCAAGAAAAGGACTTTCTAACAAAGCACAGGTAAGCACACGCCATGACTAGGTGGGGATTAAAAAAAAAAAAAAAAAGAGTTCTGTAGCAGCTGTATAGCTATAATAAATTCAACTCAAAGTACAATGTGCTTTTATCTAATTTTTAGAAATGTCTTTTGTGCATCTTTAATTGTATATAAAATAATGTTTAAGGAAGCAAATGCTTCAGCAGCACAAAAGTTTTATGATTAGGCAGAAACAAAGACTATAAGTGAAAACAGGAAGATGATCCTTAATGTTGAACTTGAGTAAGAAGCATTGTGCTTGGATCATCTCAGACACAAGCTTTTTCAAATTAACAGTATAGGTTAGGACCACAAAACTCCTGGGGGTTCATCAAGACATTCGTGTCTTCATATGTCTTGACAGAAGCTTCATGAGCTATACATGATCATGAATAGCTGATTGTTTATATATTGCATGAGACCCATCTGGTGAATCATGAATCATCTGTTTGAAAGTATGTGTTCATACATCTCTGTTTTACCAGAAGTCTGGCCACTTTGTTCTCTAAACTCCTCTTACACTTCTGATCCCCCAAGCAATTATACCTACAAGGCTGGGAAGGCAAGTGGCAAAATAAAAGTCAATGAGCCCAAATGGAAAGAAATTCCATTTAAACATGTATCAGGCGTAACTGGAAGATTTTGGTAGTGGGTGAAGGGCTGCAGTGGTGACCTGTGGAGAAGATATGAGGTCTGAGATTGCCCTGAGTCAGTCACATCCAATTACAAATACTTCTACTATGAACAAAACCATGACTATACCCATCAGAGGAATTTAAGGTGTCTCTGTAAAAATACATTTCAGGAAGGACAGTAATCTCTAGAGAAGAGAAGATATAATAGACAACATCAAGGAAGGAGAGACACCTGAGCAGGTAAAATAAGAAGATGTAAAAAGGGGAAAATAAGAGAGATACCAAGGTAGGAGGGCCAACAAATCACAGAATCACAGAATTGCTCAGGTTGGAAAAGACCCTCAAGATCATCGAATCCAACCTCAACCTAACCCTAGTACCCTAACTCTAACAACCCACTGCTAAATCATGTCTCCAGGCACCACAGCCAAATGATTTTTAAACACATTCAAGGATGGTGACTCAACCACTTCTCTGGGGAGCCTGTTCCAGTTCTTAATAAGCCTTTCTGTGAAGAAGTTTTCCTGATATCCAACCTAAACTTACCCTGGTGCAACTTGAGGCCATTTCCCCTTGTCCTGTCACCTGTCACCAGTGACATCAACCCCGCTCTCACTACAACATCCTTTTAGGTAGTTGTGGAGAGCAATAAGGTCTTCCATCAGCCTTCTCTTCCCCAGACTAAACAGCCTTATCTCCCTCAGTTGCTCCTCACAGGGTATGTTTCCAAACCCTTCACCATCCTTGTAGCCCTCCTTTGGACCTGCTCCAGCACCTCTATGTCCTTTTTGTATTGAAGTGCCCAAAACTGTATACAGTACTTGAGGTGGGGACTCATCAGTGCCAAGTACAGGGACAGGATTACTTCATTGGTCCTGCTGGTCACACAATTTCTGATACAAGCCAGGATGCCAGTGGCCTTTTTGGCCACCTGGACACACTGTTGTCTCATATGCAACTGACTGTCAATCAATACACCAAGGTCCTTCTCTGCCAGGCAGCTTTCCAGCCACTCTTCCCCAAACATTGCCTGGGGTTGCCTCACACATCAGGAATGAGATACAGAAGAAAAGATGTGTCAAAGAGATAAAAGAAGTACAGCAAAATAAGAGTCTTCTGAGCAAGGCTGGAGGAGCAGCCTAAGCATTCAGGAGCAAACAGAGCTTCAATCAAGAGCTAGAACAGAGTCACCAGAAAAGGACTAGACCAAAGATCCGTCTGAGCAGGGACTAGAGCAAAGAAATAGCTGAAGAGGGCCTGAGCAGGAGGTGGAGCAAAGACACATGCAAGCAGGGGCATGGCAAAGAGACAGCCAGGCAGAGCTAGAGCAAGAGATGTCTGAGCAGAGGGAGATTCAAAACAGGTGGGATTTTTTTTTTTGACCATGTAATAACATAGGAAATAACATTTTATTGAGGGCAAATAGTGCACATCTATAGCACTCAACTGGCCATAGTCCTGAGCAGCTTGATCTAGTTGGCCATGCCTTGTTCAGAGGAGTAGACTAGAGAATTCCAGTTGTTATCACCCCAGTAGGGAGTTGTTATCAACTTAACCACAGAAATCTCTTCTTTCCAAAATACTTCACTAATGACTTTTAAAAATACTTCTGACAGTTCCTAATAAAATTGCAGCTCTGTGGTAACTGGGGATACATGACCACAGGAATGAACAGGGCAGTTCATGTTCTGCAGACCTTTTGATTTGCACTTCTTATCTGTCAGAAGTAGAATTGTTCAGAGCTCTGAAGGAATACAATCAGGTAATGTGTAAAAGTGCAAGACAAAGACCATTCAATATACTGGGAAGAGAATGGCTAAGAAAAGTGTTACAGCATTATTAGCTATAAAGGATAATAATGCTACATGTTACTTACTTCAGTTAATCAAGCACTACTGGATCTAGATGAGGTTTCTGTGGTATAAAGGAAAGGAAGAAACTGATTTTTTTTTTTTTTTCCTAGACGACATCGTCACCTCCAGCATCCTAGAGACTGGAGCAGAGGAGTCATGTGAGCCTTTGAAGAAAAGGACAACAGTAATAGCCAGGAAGACTGAGGCAATGAAATGGTATCAGATTAAAAACAACTTTGCAAATGGGCAAGTTTCTTTTGAGGAATTGTGCTGGTGGAGAGAATCTGAAGTCTGGGCCTGACTAGAAGACGTAAGCTGATTGTTTAAACTAAGTATGTTGGATATAGCTTACTCCACATAGTTCTTAAGTTATCCAGGTGATTTTCTTTATAAGCATAAAAAAAAATATTTGCCCAGATTAAGTTTGACTTGCCTTCTTTTTGTACCATGACTTCGCAGTACTATGCAAACTAATAAGAAAACATAGTGGGTTGGACCATATTTCATCTTGGATACTCTATACCTCCCTCCCCTTCTGCTGTCTAACTGTTCACTCAAAACTAAAAAAAAAAATAAATAAAAAAATTCACTCATTTAAATTCTTCTCTGTGGTTTTACAGAGCCAGGCTTCTGGTAAATAGTTTCGAATAATTTAGAGAGAAAAATTAAAGCTACTGAGATTAACCATTAGAAAAATAAAACACCATATACATATTTCACTACTTCTTTCCTAACTTTTAACTGATTGCAGCATTAGCCCAGATAATTTTTATCTTTCAGTTATTTTAATGTAAAATGTAAGCAATTCTGGGTACAATCTCACACAATTTTCTAAATAATGTCTGAATAAAACATACATAAAACATGCAGAATAGTACATGGATTCCAGTGACTGTTTCATTAGCTATTTATTTCTCTCCAGACGATACTTGTAATTTTATTATTGTTTTGACTATACACTGGTCAAACAGTTCCATTTAATTTCTACTAAATTGTAATAGTCCATATTATTAAAAAATTCGTGTTTGTTTTCCTTAACAAATAATTTATTATATAGTACAAGTGTCTTGCCACTATTCTAATTTATTTCTTTTACTTCTTAGTTTTCAATAATCAGCTCAGAACAATGTATGATTCATGTTATCAAACTCAGGAAGCATTTCTAGAGCCTTTAAGCATCGTAATGCAGAAAAAACAAGGCACAGTTTAAAATGACTGCAAAGATTAATCACTTTATAAACCTTCAAATCAATAGTATTGATTTCAAGTTAAGGCTTTATTCATCCCTGTTATTTCATTTGGTAAAGATCTACCAATAATCAAGCAGCAAGGCTAGAGAGATAATATCAAGTCCTTCTTTTTTTCTTTCTAGGAGAATGTTCTCCCCAACACTGAAGAGGACCCATCCATGAATAGTGTAAGTTTTCAACAGAAAAGTCATATTTGGTTTAGGCATCCTAAATAGCGACCTAGTCAAATATTTGTTTATGTTCTAAATGCTATTATTTTTATTAAGGTTACAATTTCAGTAATAATTATTAATTAGTACAAAAAATTTCTCTTCTCTACAAACAAGCCATTCTATTGATGTGAACAATCATGCCATTGCACTATTAGAATCATAGAATCATAGAACAGTTTGGATTGGAAGGTACCTTCAGAGGTCATCTAGTCCAGCCCCCCTGCCATAGACAGGGACATCTTTCACTTGCACAGGTTGCTCAAAGCCCCATCCAACCTGACCTTGAACACTTCCAATGGCAGAGAATTCACTAAGAACTCTGGGCAACCAGAGTGTCTCAACATTCTCATCATGAAAAATGTCTTCCTTATATCCAGTCTAAATCTACCCTCTTTCAGTTAAAACCCATTTCTCCTTGTTCTGTCACTACATGCTGTGGTGAAAAAGATGTCCCTCCATCTTTCTTTTGAGACCCCTTTATTTATTGTAAAACCACAGTAAGGTTGCCGCAGTCCCTTCTTCTCTTCTCTTCTCTTCTCTTCTCTTCTCTTCTCTTCTCTTCTC
>JANVCC010010406.1:17250583-17335573 GCA_025345505.1 Todiramphus chloris collaris
CTTCTCTTCTCTTCTCTTCTCTTCTCTTCTCTTCTCTTCTCTTCTCTCCTCTCCTCTCCTCTCCTCTCCTCTCCTCTCCTCTCCTCTCCTCTCCTTTCTCAGGCTTTTAAGAAGAAATAAATAAATATGTATTTTTTCCTACAATTTCAAGGCATTGGTAATGCTTTTCATTTACATGGCGAGTGGCTAAAATGAAGTTATAGATTAAGTAAATGTTTATTTGTATACTACTGTTAAGTAGTACCATTTTCCCTAATATTATTTACAGTGGTTTGGGGTTTTGATTGTGGGTTTTGATTATGGGTTGGTTTTTTACTTGTAATTTGCAACTGGTTTCAGGTTATGGATTCTCTGTAAGGGAAACAAGTTCTACATTAAAAAAATAGCCCACTGAAAAAGTAACAGTGTTCTGACATCTGGTCTTTGTACATATAAAACCTGATCATCTGTTCTACTAAGAAAGGCTAGATAGATAATGGTGAGGGAATCCCAGAACATAACAGGCAAAGAAGAAAGCTTTTTTAAGAAGTAGTGCTCTGGCTTTATTTCTCACCTCCAGAAAAGGTTTGTGCCAGAGGGTAGACTCAATGTTTCAGCCACGGTCAGATTTTCTTAGGAAAGTATCTTGTATTCCATGAAGAACAGAGCTTAAATTTTTTAAAGACACTTTTACTTCATAGTGATCTCTGATAAAAGCAATCTATGTCTGAACCACTTCCTTCACTTGCACACAAATGATGTGGAGATAAAACAACAGACAGTATTAGTCAAGTCTTCTTGTAGTGTCCATTGTCTTTAAATGTGATGGTATGTGACAGAAGCTTTTAAAGCTAGAGACACAGTAGTAATATAAAGTAAGTATAAAATCACATGGAATGACTCAACTAAGTATGTATAGCATAGAAGTATATGGAATATTTATTTTTAAATCTGTTAAGATTTTATATTTATTTACTTCGGTAACTCCATTTTTTCCATGGTACTATCAGAGCAATAGCTGAAGGCTATCAGACAGTAAAAAAACCAAACAATTTTCCAGACAATTTATAATATGGCTAAACTAAATCTCTGAACTGCTAGGACCTATTTCTCTGCATGGATGCTTCATTATGTCTTTTACACAAAATACATGAACAGAAAACTCTTGACATTTACTCCATATTTTATTCACATCATGCTGTGGTTTAATTTTGTGTCCCCAAATTAAGATGACAGTTTAAATACTAGTTATTTATTGTTAACATATATGTCTGCATAATCTCTGGTATCTTCTATGCACTAAATGTTAACTTGATTTCCAGTTGCCAGTTTAACAGTAAACTATGAATACATAATGTGTTGTCTGGCCTAGTTATTTCTATAACTTCATACATCTTCTACTCCCCACACCCAGCAGACTCTAGGTCCTTAAGTAATTGTCTACATGCTGATATTATTCTTGGAAGACATATGTATACACACATAACCTGTATTTAAAACCAAACCAAAACAAATCAACATCAGGTTCAAGATTTTGTGTGTGCATAAGAAGGAAGTGTATTTAGGACAGAAATAAATGATTAATCAGTTGAGAATTCTGCCTTATTTTTTTTAAATTACTTTCTCTCTTCAGCAAATTCTTAGGTGTGCAGGAAAGTATGACAAAAAGTGGACTATCACTCACTGGAATTGCTCTGTTTTGTTTATAATTAAACTGATGTGTGTATGGAGAATCCTGCCATTTGACTTTTTAAAATGCTATTTATCACAGGAAAGTGAAAATTCCCACTTGTCATTCTGTAGCCTTCAACATGATCTTATTATCATGAAATCTCATGATCCAATTGATATTCTGAAGAGCAAGGGAAAATAAAATGTGTCACAGCTGTATTATTAGCATGACCCTAAAGACTGAAATCAGGTTTTAACTCATTGCTTTGGTAATGACAGACCATGAACATAGGCACTTGTATATATCCTTTATTCCAGTAGAAATCCTTAATAAGGAACGGTAGGTCCCATAAGAACCTTGATTTTCTTTAAATTGATAACCTTTTACTGTTACTTATTGAGATCTGTGTGATAAACATGTTTTGGAAAATAATTTTAATCTAAAGCACTGTTTAGTCCGCTCCATCCAACAAGACTTGGACAGGTTGGAGAACTGGGCAGGGCAGAATCAAATGAGGTTTAACAAGGATAAATGTAGAGTCCTGCATCTAGGTAAGAATAATAAATTACACCAGTACAGACTGGGAGGTGATCTGCTGGAGAGTAGTCTTGTGGAGAAAACCTTGGGAGTCCTGGTGGACAACAAGTTCTCCATGGAGCAGCAATGTGCCCTTGTGACAAGGAAGGCCAATGGTATCCTGGGGTGTATCAAGAGGAGCGTGTCCAGCAGATCAAGGGAGGTTCTCCTCCCCCTCTAATCTGCACTGGCGAGACCTTGCCTGGAGTATTGTGTCCAGTTCTGGGCTCCCCAGTTCAAGAGAGACAGGGGTCTGCTTGAGAGAGTCCAACAGAGGGCTACAAGGATGATTAAGGGACTGGAGCACATGCCTTATGAGGAGAGGCTGAGACACCTGGGGCTCTTTAGTCTGGAAAAGAGAAGACTGAGAGGGCATTTGATAAATGTTTATAAATATATGAGGGTGTCCTGGTTTGAGTGAAAACAGAACTAATTCTGATCAGTAATTTTACTTTTCAGCTTAGTTCTTCTAATTAACTGCACTTACTGAAGTTAGCAGCCTGTTCTCACAGACAGTGTCTGCTTCTAGCAGTGATAACACCTTATGTTTAGAGTTACTCCCAAGGATTGGTGTGCAGACCAAGGCCACTGCTGGGTCCTGTGTACCACATTGGGGGGTGCAGAAAGTGAAAGGCTGCACCTTCAGGGAGGAGCGGACAGGACAGGTAACTCTAAACTGACCAGTGAGGTATTCCATCCCATATACGCCATATTTGGTCTAGAGCTGAGGGATCCGAAGGGTCTCTGGGCTCTTCTCTCCCCTTTTGGACTGCTTTGCCAGCTCTTGCTTGGCTTGGCTCAGGTCCTCTTTCGGTTCCTTCCTTGGAGCACCCAAGGAGGACTCTGTCCGTTCTGCCTTCGATCCAGTCTGCATGTTCCTGAACCCGGTACCAGAATCCAGCTCCTGAACACAGCTCCCGGCTGCTGCGGGGCCCAGCCTGGGCCAGCCGGTGCCTGCACATCAGTGGTGACAGTAATGTAATTACCATCAGGGGGGTTGGGTTCGATACTGGGTTTGTATATATTTGTATATATTCCATTTTTATAATTATTATTTTCCTTTTCATTAAAGCTGTTCTAGTTTCCTTTTCTAATCGCTAAGTCTCTCTCCCTTATTCCCTTTCTCTTCCCCTCTGGGGAGGGAGGGGGGTTAACAGAGAGCGTCTGTTATAGGTTTAAGGGGCTGCCCTGACCCTAAACCGAGACAGAGGGCTAAGTGTCAAGAGGAAAGGGACAGCCTCTTCTCACTTGTGCCTTGTGATAGGACTAGGGAGAATGGATATAAGCTGGAGCACAAGAGGTTCCATCTTAACATGAGGAGGAACTTCTTACAGTAAGGGTCACAGGGCATTGTAACAGCCTGCCCGGAGAGGTTGTGAAGTCTCCTTCTCTGGAGATTTTCAAAACTCGCCTGGATGCGTTCCTGAGTGACCTGTGTTAGGGTAGATTAGGTTGTAGAGTAGATTAGGTTGTAGGGTACATTAGGTTGTAGGTTAGATTAGGTTGTAGGGTAGATTATATGATCCTGGCCTGGCAGGGGGGTTGAACTCGAAGATCTCCAAGGTCCCTTTCGACCCCTAACACTCTGTGATTCTGTGATTTAACAAGAGAGATACAATTAAACATCTGTACATTTCCAACTAATGGAAGGGTGTGACATCAATGAAACCAAACCTTATTTGGAAGTGAATATAACATTGCCCTTACATCAGTAATTTAAGAACAAAATTAGCCATTCCACAGACCAGCACTGTATGTAAACAAACCATGAATGAATTAAAATGACAAATCCATTTCTCAATACAGAACTCACGTTGCATTAATAATTTTCAAACTGTGGAGTCTATCTTTGCAGGACTGAATATTTATCCTATTCTATCACACAAATGTATATATATTTCACATATTTGTATGATGTCTGGGCATCATACAAATAAGGAGAAATGCATCGCTAAAGAACCTGTATGAATCAGAGGTATATTATCACTTGATTCCTTTCTTAAGCAAAGAACTATGACTTTACCTTACCATATGGGTTAGGATGACTGTCATGGAAAAAGAGGCTGCAGTCAACATTCTTAGGCAATATTTCTTGTTTCACTCACCCCCCATACTTTTGCAGAAGGCCAGCAAAATTATCCAAAAGAAGCTCAAAATACAGTATAAAATATTCATCTTGAAATCCATAAAATATTTTATGGGAGATAAAATAGTAAATATACCAGAAGAGTGAAAACCACTGTATGCACAGAGGGTTTGCAATGCAATCACAAGAGCAACACAATCACAAGCACAACACAATCACAAGCATAATACAAGTACAACATGCAATCTTTTATGTTAGTTAGTGCCCTAAGTAATGACAAGTCTCCGTCTCTGACCACATTTAATGCCACGTAAATACTTACCTATTTTGGACTTTGATTTTCATTAATTAAAGATATACTGCTTCTTCTTAAACAAGAATGAATCACAGACATCTCACATCATAGCTCTAAATATAGATATTACAATGAGGCCTCCAGTGCCAAAGACAGATGCTAACCCATCATCAACAGAAGGCATTATCACAGTTATTTAGCACATATTCTACAATAAAACACACCATGTCTTCTACAACAAAACATCATTTATAGCACAGGGATTTTTGTGCAAGCAGGTGGAAGTGGAGAGTATTTGTGGAGCAATCAGAAATCAAGTGGTTTAAATGAATCAAAAAGACTCTGAAAAGATATGGAGAGGCATCTTGACCTGGGAACAGTCCCTGTTATGATTTTAAAAATGTAAACATATCTCCATAGGCAAGCACACATATATGTGCCTATTGGGCTCCTGATTGTGAAAACTGAGGGCATGTAAATATCGTTGAGTGGTGCTTCATGTCAGACTAGCTAAGTTACTGTGAGTGGAAGTCTTGTTTGATCATGTCCCTGAGGTTGTGTTGTTCTTTTAAATGAAGTTCTATATTTTTCAAGCCCTAAGTACACTGACATGCTGCCAGCTGACTTACATAAGGCTAGCAGGTAGAAAAATAATGGGTAGCTGATTGGTTGGCATTAGACATTAGTCTGTGGTCCAGGATCCTTATACCCAGAAGTCATGATTTGGCTGATTAATTTCTGGCCTGCACTGAGACAGCCCTGAGTATCTTCAAGCCAAAACCGTAAAGAAGTACTTGGATGACTTGTCCAAATTAAGACAGGAGAGAAAATAACTACCCTATATCTCCGAAAGTTAAGAGGAACAAAAAGAATAATACCAGCAAGTGAACTAACTAGGAGATGTTCCATCAATAACAATCAGTTTGCAAAGACAGATGGTACAATGGAAAGTGGATGGCTGCACATTTTTAACATTTAGAATTTAAAAGAAATATCTCTACAATGCTTTGTAACATCTACAAAACATAAAAAGATCATGGACGCACTGGGCTGTGTTTTGTTCAAAACTGACAGTGGATGTATGTGCACTACTCTGACTCCAACCTGAAGGTCTAAGAGAAAGAGGACTTCAAAGGCATCTATAGATCACAGGGTTTTTCTTTTAAAGCCACTGGTCATTTGTCAGTACCTCTGCTCTTGAATGTTTTATTTCAGACATACTAACAGAGTAATGCTTTTTAAAAACCATGTTGACACTTCATTTATGAATATCAAATTTCTTTTTACATGTCACAACATATGTTCAGAAAAATAGAAATATTTCAATTCACTAGTGGCTTTTGGAGATTTTAAACTAAACCCCACATTTTAGCAATCTAGTTTTAGCTAGCTAAACAATGAGCTATGAACAGGCCTGCTTTAGGTTCTCTTTGCTGACAATGAAAAAGAGAGAGGTGTCTCTAGAGGGTGTTTCAGAATACTGCAGACTAAAATAGAGAGAATGCCAAGTTCATTATCTATAGTGTTACTAAGTCAACAGCATGCTAACTGTCTAGACAGTAGCTGTAGTCAGTTCTTGATGGATGCCATGTAAGAGTTAGGATGTTAGAGAATGCTGAAAGAATAAATATGAGTTTATAAACTAGATTTAAGAAGTATCTCCCATTTTATTTTCCTTCTAGGCAAGAGATCTAAATTACACTGTAAGCTAAAAGAAAAGAAATACCTATTATTGTAGTCTTTTGGAAAAAGAAGCTAAATTCAGCCTTTGATCACATCCTTCCAACTGACATTTAGATGTTCCCTTTTGCATCATCAGGAAACTTTACAGCAGAGATCATACAGTAAAGTCAAAGGGTAGGAACTATATACACCGTATTTTATGGATAGCTACTTCTTTCATTATCAGTGCAAGAAGAGAAAAGTTGAAGGAAAATCATAAACGTGGCTGTGCAGGTTGCCATTTCTGCATTTTCAGTTCATCTATGACTACCTTAAGTGTGGCCTTCTTGCAGTTTCTTTCCACCCTACACCTAGGATCCCTTAGCCTTCCTGCTCACCAATGCGCAAATGAAGTCCTGGCCTCCCATATTGATATTGTTGATGAAAACTAGTTGTCTTAAAGATCTCTGTGTTTAGTTCTCTTAAAGTACTTGCTCAGTAGTGTTTGCTTCAACCATGGCAGAAAGATCTCAAATGAAGGAAGGAGCATGCAATAATCCCTATATCCTTCAGGGAGTGCTTCCTCCTCTGCTATTCTTCCACTGAGCTCCTGACAGAGGTTTGTTCATCTGCAGGTCTAATAGCCAGAAGCCAAGGACTGAAAGAGGTCGTAACCAAATCTCTATCCCTCTCCTCCCTTCAATGTTATTTTGTGAGCAGTTCCATCTTCTTTCAACTATTTACAGTAGCTATAATGTCTTTCATAGTACAACGTTTCCCAAACACTGGAGAAAGAACATTCTTCTGTATGACAACATGTTTCTGGTACAGCTGTCAATCAAAGTACTTTATTTCTATATAAAGCAGTATAATGAAGGGGTTTTTTTCTATCCATTGACTTTGCTTGTATTTTTGATCATGTGGTTTGTTGATATCATATATTTTTAAATATCTCATGTTCCATTTCCTATGCTGACAGTAGCTAATGCGTGGGAATTATAAACCACTTACATTCAAGGTATTTTTTTAATCAATTTTCTATCAATATTGCCAGTGTAAGATAACTGCATTAGTATTTTTTTTTTTTTTTTTTTTTGGTCTCTTGTCTTTCAGAAAATGTTTCTTAAGTACTTTGCAGAACATGGATTTATGAATGTGCATTCAGCACATCTAATCTCAAAATAACAAATGTGAACAAGTCAATCATAGTCAATACACAAGCTGCTGGCAGAGCTAATAACTCAGAAGCTAAGAACTGATGCAGAAAAGGGGTGGGTTTTTTAGTATTTCTAGTAAGCACAAAGCAGATTCACATTTCCGTTGTCTTTATACAAAAATAAACATTTTTTGTCTAAGTTTTTTTTGTTCTGAAGAAACATACTTGCAAAATCAAGTAGGGAGTGTGTTGTTTCTCAAAGATATTCAGAGCATTGTTCCAAATAATGTTTCAGTCATGATATTTCTGCAATCAAAATGTAAATAATAAGCTAGCAACAGTTAGTAATAAGACAACAATGGTAAACTACCTTAAAATCCATGACGTAAACCCTTTTAATCTATGAAGGTTAAATGTAGTGACACGCAAACATTGATTTCCCACTTTATATGTTAGGTATCAGCATGCTAATGAAACCCACCTCTAGAAGCAAAAGTTGAGTAAACACATTGCAGAGTTCCTAGGAAGTGGTCTAGCCATGACTGCAGAGAGCTGGATGAAATCACTCCACTTCTTTCCAAATATATGTGTATTTGGATACAAAATGAAATGTCCTGTAAAATATGTTTTTATCAGTTCTGACTGACATTAGCTTAAGCTTCCTCTTCCAGAGATTCTAACACTGTCCAGTAATCTGGAAAGGAATAATACTGGAATAATAATAAAACCAAAAAACTTGCTGATACTTCTTTATCATTCTGAGTTGTGTCATTCTGAGGTCCTGGAGAACAAGTCTTAGGAGGAGTGGATTGGGGAACTGAGGCTTTTTAGTCTGAAGAAAAGGAGGCTGAGGGAGGAGACCTTAATGAGCTCTACAACTACCTGCAAGGACATTGTAGAGAGGTAGGCGCTGATTTCTTCTCACAAGTAACTAGTGACAGAACAAGTGGTAATAGCCTCAAGCTACAGCAGGAAAGATTTAAACTGGACATAAGGTAAAAATTTGTTACTGAAAGTGTTGTCAAGCATTGAAACAGGCTGCTCAGAGAGGTGGTTGACTCACCATCCCTGGATGTGCTTAAAAGCCTTATAGATGTGGTGCCTGGGGATATGGCTTAGTGGTGGCCTTGGTAGAGTAGGGTTAATGGTTGGACTTCATGATCTCAAAGGTCTTTTCCACTGTTGTTGATTCTATGATTCTATGATATGAATATCTCTACCCATGTAAATATGTAAATTATTATGTTAAATCGTGCATCGTTTAGAAAAACTCTTCAAGCTGGACAGCTGGTTGCAAGGAATGTTTAATAAATGCTGTCCTTGAAAATATATAAAATGTTCTGCTATTTGATTTGTCTCATTGGGACTGTGTGATTTTTTACAAATATAATGGAATTTAAGTAAGTTATTCCCAGATCAAAATCCTGCATGAAAATACAAAAATAAAAAGTATAAACAGGGAGCTTTTTTCAAGATTTGACAGTTCTACGTCCAATTTTTATTTTGTTTTTTTCATATGAAGACCAACAACTGGCTTTCACCTTATTCCATATGCCTCGAATTTTTCAAGATTGGTGCCTCACAGAGAAAGGGACCTTCAGAGAAACAGTAATAAAAATGATATTGAATATCAAGATAGATTCTCTGTGTGGGTACAAGATTAATTTGGTGAATCAAACTGATGACCAGGCTTCTGTAGAGCTTAACTTGTGGGATCTATTATCAGTATTGGAATTTTCTAGCTTTTTCCCTCTATGTTATATATTTATTGGCACCTGAAGATACCCTAAGTTTTTCTTATTACTTGTTATTTGACCATTTATTCTATTCAGATTTGTCTATATGATTATTACCACAATGGCCACAATAACGTTGACCTCCTACTGACTTCAGCTAGCACTTTGCTTAATTTTAAGAAAATTAAGGTTGAATTGTTTCAGTTTATGCATATAGAGAAATAACAATTCTCAGAATTAAATTGTTTGAAATTGAATACATGTTTTCTGGGAAGACTTAAAAAGTATTTCCTTTGAAAGAGCTTTTCTTGTTTTGCCTTTTACGTCCTTGATGCATTAATACCGTCCTTATTTTTTTATTAGTTAAATGTATTGTTACAGTCACCTAGGCATAATATCTTTCAGCTACTTTTTGTAGGAGCAAACATAGTGAATTCATTGTTGAAGAACTGCCTAGAGACTTAGCAAGAGAGGCTTCTTAGATCTTCTGTAATTCATTGCTCCAGCATAAATGAATTTCTTGCTTTATTTTCTACTCTTGAATTTACTATGGTTTGTTGTCTGTCTTGACAAATCTGTGCTTGTGTGGCAAGCCATACCTTTCAAATACTGTCACTCATAATTTTAAGGATTTTATATGTCATCTACAATATATTATAAAGGTCAGAGTTTAGATAATACTGCCTAGCATGTGGATCTGTCCCTGACCTAGACCTAAGCTCGAATGGCAGTAATGAAGGAACTTTTTAATTTGAAAACAAAACATGTTTTTGTTTGCTGATTGACTCTGGGGAGTTTTCTGAAGACAAATACAGAGCTATAATCACTGTCACTGGCAGTAAAGGAAGGAAGGACAAGTAAATCATGTATTTAGCTGAGAGGATTGGAACATCAGGATTTGTAAAGCAAAACCTTTAGTGCTGTCCTTTCTTATGCATGGAAACATGCAAGTGTATCTATGTATGAGAGTGAGTGTCTCAGTGTTTTATAACAGGAAGTCTTGGTCTAGGGAAAAAAAAGAAAACAACCACCAAAATATTTACTCAGATTTTATCTGAAATGTTTTACATAGCAGCACTATTTGATGTATCTGTTTCACAAAAACAGTAAAAGAGTGTCAGGGCTTATGTACAGCTGGTTTTCTGGGTCAGGAAAGAATGGAGGAAGACCAAGAAATTTATCAAGGCAGAGCATACTCATGCTAGAGTACAAAGAATTCATCTTTCTGCAAACAGTCAGAAAAGCTGACAATGTTATCATCTCTGTAATGATAAGAAGCAACTGGGGATATGAAAGTATTTCTTTAATGGTGGTTTGAAAAAACAGAAAAATTGTTTCATCCATATCCAATAAGGGAGTTAGAAGGAATGTGGGTTTGTTCACATTGAAACACTCTAAGGCTTATTTCATTGAGAAAAGCTACTGTCTTCACACTGAAAATCTTTAATCTGATGGAGGAGTGATCCACCAATTAACGTTGTGGGCAGGAAGGACCATTGAGTTACGAAGAATAAACCTCTAGAGTCTTCCTTGAGATACTAAGCAAATTTAACCTATAAATATATGTCTGCATAGAAGGCAATTCCTTTTTAGAGGTCAAGCTCTCCCAAGACTGCATCACCGAAGCCTGCTTCATTCCATCCTGAGGATCACCTGTACATTTGTAGATGGAGAGTAATTAACATGCTACAGGATTATGACTGTAGCATGTCACTCTTTCCAGCAAGAATTATTCCCACATACATTGGTGTAACGGCAGCTTAAAGAATAAAAAGCTTAACTTTCACCTATTCTCAATTTTCCATCTAAATCACCAGCATATAGGAGAAAAGGTGACCAGACAATACAAAAGTGAAGGAGAAACATAAGGAAGGAGATGCAAAGGTATTCATGGATATGACAAGAGGGCAAGGAATGTCAGAGACATGATTCTAGTAAAGAAAGTAAAGAGGTGAAAGAAAGTATCATAGTATCATTCAGGTTGGAAAAGACCATTGGGATCATCAAGTCCAATCATTAACCCTTCTCTACAAGGTATACCTCTAAACCATGTCCCCCAACACAACATATAAATGGCCCTTAAACATATCCAGGGATGGTGACTCAACCACCTCCCTGGGCAGCCTATTCTAGTGTCTGACTACTCTTTCTGTAAAAAATTTTTCCCTAATGTCCAGTCTAAACCTACCCTGTTGCAGCTTGAATCCATTCCCTCTTGTTCTAATTACCTAATTACCTGTAAGAAAAGACCAGCACCAACCTCTCTACAATGTCCTTTCATGTAGTTGTAGAGAGTGATGATGTGTCTCCTTAGACTCCTCTTCCTCAAACTAAACAGTCCTAGCTCCTTCAATCACTCTTCATAAAATTTATTCTCCAGACCCTTTACCAGCTTTGTTGCCCTCCTCTGCACTTGCTCCAGCATGTCAATATCTCTCTTGTATTGAGGTGTCCAAAGCTGGACACAATATGCATGGTGTGGCCTCACCAGTGCTGAGTGCAGGGGGACAATCACCTCCCTACTTGTGCTGCTCATGATATTTCTAATACAAGCCAGGTTGTCGTTGGCTTTCTTGCCCACCTGGGCACACTGCTGGCTCATATTCATCCACTTCTCAATTAGTATCCCCAAGTCCTTTACTACCAGACAGCTTTCCAGCCACACTTCCCCAAGTCTGTAGCATTGCATGGGGTTGTTGTGGCCCAAGTGCAGAACCCAGCATTTAGCTTTGTTGAAGCTTATACTGTTAACATTGGCCCATCGATCCAATCTATCCAAGTCTCTCTGTAGAGCCTCTCTATCCTCATGCAGATCAACACTCCCACCTAACTTGGTGTCATCTGCAAACTTACTAATGATACACTCTATGTCCTTTTCAAGATCCTCAATAAGATGTTAAGAAGAAATGGTCCCAACACTGGGCCAAGGAACACAACTTGTGACTGGCTGCCAGCTGGATTTAACTCAATTGACCACCACTCTCTGGCCCCAGACAACCAGACAGTGCTTGATCCAGCAGATCATATGCTCATCCAGGCCATGAACAGCCGGTTTTTCCATGAGAATTCTATGGGAAACAGTGTCAAATGCTTTGCAAAAATCTAGGTAGACAATATCCATACCCTTTCCCTTGTCCAATAGTCGGGTCATCTTGTTATAGAAGGAGATCAGGTTTGTCAGACAGGACCTGCCTTTTGTCAACCCATGATGACTGGGCCTGATCTCCTGGTTGTCTTCCACATGTAATGGCACTCAAGATAAGCTGCTCCGTGACCTTCCCTTGCATCAAGGTCGGACTGACAGGTCTATAGTTTCCTGGATCCTCCTTTCTGCCTTTCTTGTAGATGGGTGTTACATTTGCTACCCTCCAGTCCATTGGGACCTCCCCAGTTAGCCAGGACTTCAGGTAAATAATGGAAAGTGGCTTGGCAAGAACATCTGCCAACTCTTTCAGCATCCTTAGGTGTAACCCATCCAGTCCCACAGACTTGTGTGCATCCAAGTGGTGTAGCACATCACTGACCTCTTTAAAATCTGATGACCTCATTCTGTTTCCCCTCCCTGTCTCCTAGCTCATGAGGTTGGGAGTCCAGGGAACAGCTAGTTCCATTGCTGAACACTGAGGCAAAGTAGGAGTTGAGCACCTCAGCCTTTTCCTCATCCTTTATTACTATGTTTCCCTCTGCATCCAATGAAGGATAGAGATTTTCCCTAATCCTCCTTTTGTTGTTAATGAATTTATAAAAACATTTTTTTATTATCCTTAACAGCTGTAGTTAGGTTGAGCTCTAGTTGAGCTTTGGCTTTCCTAATTTTCTCCCTTCATAGCTTCACTACATCTTCATAATCTTCATGAGAAACTTGACCCCTGTTCCAAAGCTCACAGACTCTCCTTTTGTTCTTGAGGTCCAGCCAAAGGCCACCTTCCCCATCTACTTGTTTTTTAGCACACAGGGACAGCCTGCTCCTGTGCCTTTAAGACTTCTCTCTTGAAGTATGTGCAGCCTTGCTGGACTCCTATATCCTTCAGGGCAGCCTCCCAAGAGACTTTGTCAATCAGTCTCCTGAACAGGTCAAAGTTTTCCCTCCAGAAGTCTAAGGTTGCAGTTTTACTAACCCCTTTCCTTGTTTCTCCAAGGATTAAAAACTCAGTCATCTCATGACCACTGTGCCCTAGATGGCTTCCAACCTTTACTTCCCCCACAAGTTCTTCCCTGTTCACAAGAAGCAGGTTCAGGAGGGCACCTTGCCTAGTTGGCTCATTTATCAGCTGCATGAAAAAGTTGTCCTCCACACATTCCAGGAACCCCTTGGATTGTTCCCTCTCTGCTGTGTTGTGTTCTCAGCAGATATCTGTGAGGTTAAAGTCCCCCACAAGAATAATGGCAAGTGACCTCAAGATTTCTCTCAGCTGATTATGGAAAGTTTCATCCACTTCACTGCTTTGGTTGGGAGGTCTGTAGCAGACTTCCACAGTGATATCAGCTTTAGTGGCCCTTAACCTAATCCACTCTCAGACCCATCATCACTATACTTTGTTTCCGAGCTCTCATAGCATTCTCTAAAACACAGGGCCACTCCACCACCTCTTCTTCCCTGTCTGTCCCTCCTGAAGAGCTTGTAGCCATTAATTGTAGCACTCCAGTAGTGTGAGGCATCCCACAACATTCTGTGATAGCCACTATGTCATGGTTTTTCTGGTCCATCATGGCTTCCAGCTGCCCATTTGTTGCTCCTACTGCTTGCATTGGTATAGGTGCACTTTAGATGAGCTAATGATTCCAGCATATTTTTGTGAGCGTGGACCCCATTTCCTACAAGACTTAGCTCAGGTGTTTCCATGATTTCTAAACATCTATCCCTTCTCTCAAATGAAATGGCAGAGTGAGAGTCCTCACTAGTCTATATCATCCTTCAAGTCCTGGCATGCTTGCCTTGGTCTTATTCCTTACAGATCCAGTTATTCCCCCCTCTCCATTCATATCTAGTTTAAAGCCCTGTCAATGAGCCCTGCTAACTCCTGCCCCAAAATCCTTTTCCCCCTCAGGGACAGGTACATCCCACCTGCCACCAGCAGGCCAGTTGTCCCATATAGTAGCCCATGATCAAAAAACCTAAAGCCCTCCTGATAACACCAGTTCCCAAGCCATGAGTTGACCTGTTGTCTCTTCCTGTTAGTTTCCTCATTCATGATTGCTACTGAAGGGGTAGAGGAGAACACAACTTGCGTTCCTGATCCCTTAAGCAGCAGTCCCAAGGCTCTAAGATACTTAATTGATTTGGGGCTCCTACCCACATCATCACTACACACCTAAAGTATTACAAGGGGGTAATAATTAGAGGGGTTTACTAGGGCAGGAAGTTTGTCCAACACATCCCTAACCCATGTCCCAGAGAGGCAGCAGACTTCCCTGTGAAGTGTGTCAGAATGGCACATTGGCCTCTCTGCCCCCTCAGCAGAGAGTGATGCACTACTATAACCCATCTGCTTTTCCTTTTGGAGCCAATTGTGATGCTGGGTCTACGACGACTTCGTCTTTCTGGCCTGAGTGAACTTTCCTCCTCTCCAACAGCAAGTTCGTCCTGCAGGACCCCATACTTTTTCTGCAAGGGTAACTGGGAAGGTGGGGGAGTCTGGGAGGGGATCTGAGCAGGGACCTGCTTCCATTCCTCCTTTCTCTGAGGTCCCCTCCTACAGCCAGGTGACAAAAGGGGAGGGGATCTCATAAATTTCTGATTTGTGTGGGGCCTCAACCTGTTTCCTTTCTTTCAGGGAGTGGTTCCACCACCTGTCAATCTCTCTCTTACTCTCCCTGATACTCCTCAACCTCTCCACTTCATCCTTCAGCTCAGCCAGCTGGCTGAGCAGATCATTCACCTGTTCACATCTGACACAGGTACTGTCTCTGCTCCCCTCCATTGCCAGTGCCAGGCTCCAGCACTCTCTGCAGCCAGAGGCCTGAACCCCTACATGTTTGCAGGAGGCCTCTGTCTGGCTGCCCACAGCTTTTTTAACAACAGCCTTTGGCCAGATAGCAACAATGTCTGGACCTCTACAAGCGACTGACACCTTGTGACTCAAGGGTCAGTAGGTATGAGTGCCTCTGACCACTCAGAGGGACTGAACTTACTTTGTACACTGTCAGGGGCTCAGTGCCCTGCTCTATGAGCTGCAGCCAGCTGTGGCACTCACTGAGGCACACTGGTTGCTCGCCCTGTGCTCCGTGGGTGGCGACTAGTCTTTTTGCTGCAAGTCCCTTCCACAGTTCAGTCTGAAGCTTCTCTTCCAGCCAGACACAGAACATCTATCTGTGCATGGCATATTTTGGAATATGGACGTGTACCATCATGGGACTGTACGTAGATATTGCATATTCCTTGTTTATGATTATTTACTAGCTATCATGAACCAGTAAGAAAAATAACAATAATAACCTGTTATTGTTGTTTTATTATTAGCTTGTGTTTTGGTTTCTGACCATATATGTCATCTGAATACAAAATCAAAACTTGCTGTCATGATATATTTGGATACATAAAAAGAGTTCCAAAGACATTTAGAATAGTTTCTGTGTTCATACAAGAAGCCAGTCAAGAAGTATCTGAATTAATAAAAAAAAAACCATTGTAATTGAGAAAAAAAGGATATATGAAATAAGTACAAAATTATTTTTTGTGAAGTGTAAATGTAAGCACATAATTGACCACTTTGTTTGAACAAAGATGACATCAACAATGACTATTTTCCATGTGGTCTTACAAGATTGTGTCTGGCTCTGGGTTCTACAACTTGTCAACTTTCTTTCTTGAGCTGGTTTGACCCTTTCACATACGCTACCTCCACAGCTCATATGATGGCATTTTCAACTGGAATTAAACAGTCTGGGAGTATCACTTTATTGCAGCCATTTTAAAAAGATAAATTTGGCTTAATTAGTGTCCTAGAGAATAAATATTCTAGAAGTATTAAATCATTGATGTCCTCTCATGTTTGTCAGTTTTGGATGACTGGTTGGTGATTGGCTTTTGCAGTGCGTAGAGGGGGAAATAGATTTGTTTGTTTCTTTAAAGA
Source organism: Todiramphus chloris collaris (assembly GCA_025345505.1). Classification (NCBI taxonomy): domain Eukaryota; kingdom Metazoa; phylum Chordata; class Aves; order Coraciiformes; family Alcedinidae; genus Todiramphus; species Todiramphus chloris. The sequence goes on from JANVCC010010406.1 coordinate 17,266,819, forward strand.
AATTAAAAAAAAAAAAAAAAAAACATAGAAATGGAGGTGCTTTTGAAGTACACATTTCACCATGGCTGGATTTAAAAAACAGAAAAAAAAAAGAATTGTCAGAAGAATAATGCAATTGCAATTTGAACACATTTTTTCTAGCAATGTTACTATGCATAATGTGCAAGAGGAAAGAATATTCTTTACAAAGCCTGCATTATAGATAGTTTCCTTCAATGGAGTGTTGGATGGGATCTTAATTTTCAAATCCACTGCTGCATTTCTATTTTGACAAGATCTATGTGACTAACTTCAAAAATTTAATTTGACTGAAAGTGAATGCAATCAAGTTTTTAATTTTTAACACCTTGACTGCTTATATTTGATTTTATCCTATTCATTCATATGGGTGTGCTATCTACATCAACATTTTATGACATCACAAGCTACTTCTTTTCATTGCTTTAGCAATTGAAACATAAATTATCATTAAGGTCCAACTACTTTACAGGGTAAAATCCTCTTTTAGTAATATTAATCTATATTTCATTAACAGCTATAATTTCAGTGAGAGGGGTAAAATACATTTTTTAACTTGTATATCAGATCATTTCCTGTTGGTTTTGGAATCGCAGTCAGGATTTCTACTATGTTAGTCACATCAGCACTATAAAATAATACTTAAATATCTGTAAAGTTATTATCAAATAAACTTTGTTAGTCTGCATAATTGAAAAATCTAGATTTTATTTTCAATTACTGTTTGAGGAATTCTGATGCTCAAGCACAAAATTTCTGTCTAAAAATAATATTTGAAAGCATTCAAGAACAGTGTTATATCTGAGCCAAGTTTGGGACTCCTTCTGGGGAGATGATGTAGTTTGCAGATGGTCTTGGACATTGCTAAATTAACCTTTTCATTGCACAAGTAATTCTGTGAGTTACGGTCATAAAATAACTAACCAGCATAACAAATGTTTATATAATAGACTAAAGAATTTAATATATGGACTCTAATTTGGGCACTAATCCCATGCATAAATCCAACTGTATTTAGGAACAACATGCTGAGCAAGAGACAAATATCAGGAAAACAATGCAAAGTAGTGTCTTGTCCTTCATTTATGTTTGGGAATTAAACACATAAAATTGAGCTACAGTGAAATGCTTTTCACTAGTCTGAAACTTTAACTGTCTTCAGGTTTCTATTTAAAGAAAAATAGGAAGAAAGAAAAAACTTAATCCTTTCAAAAAAAAAAAAAAAAAACACCAAACAAACATGATTAGAACATGTAAACCTCTTTTATTCTGATGGCCAGTGACTATAGAATTTGCCTGAAGAGTCTAGATTCAAGCCCTCATTCTATGTAAGAAGTGATTTCCCATATTCTTTTATCCACAGACCAGCATAAGACCACCATATCTTAGGATATTCTACCTGGAGGCTTTTGAACTTATGTCTAAAGTCTTGCAATATTCCTGACACATTTAATACCAGCCAGGCAAGAGAAAGAAAATAAAAGCTTAACTTTGTATGATAAGTGCTGGTGGGCGAGAAGCTGATCTTTAAGAAGTTTTCCTACTATTTGAAAAATTCTACTTAAAATGCATTTATATTAATTGGATATGAAGTATAGTCTTACTCATGGAAGTGTATGTCCTAATTTGAAGATTAAAAAATTATTTTTTCTGTGTCTCAGTCAGCAAATATTTAAATCTATCATTTAAGGTACAGTAACATCAATTGTAGATCTAAAGATGGAACTAAAATCCTAATCAGAATATTTTACGTTCCTTTGGTTCTCAATTCCTAAATGCTGTACCATTTGAGTTCCTCTTGTGATTCCACCTCTGTGCATTTGTATGCAGATTCTGAGCTGGAAAACTGAAATAAATGTGCAGATTTGACATATTAAATGTGCAAATTCAGTGTTCTCATTAACTACTGTGTAACTTTGTTCAGTTTCAAAGTTAGGCAAGATAAAAAAGCTAATGCTGAACTGGGCCTATAGAGTAGAATAGTCTGATGACAACATTTAAACCTCTCTTTAATTTTTCAAAGATTTCAATACATCACTGATTTTATAAGCCCTATGTAATATTTGTAGCTCAGTGTAGATAAATGAAAAAAAGAAGCCAAAGAAAGTAAGAAGTAAAGATTATTTTCAGTCAAATACTACCTCATTACTCTCAGCTTTCTATAACAACCTGTTTTCTGATGCTAAAATTTAATGGTTACCAACAAAGGAGTATGTGTATTTTTTCTTTCAATGATCTTTTTTTTTTTTTTCCAATAATATTCTATTCATTTGCCAGATATGCTACTCATATTAGATACTTCCATATGTAATATAGAAGCCTTTTACTCTTTTTTTTCCTTTCCTCTGAACATATCACACCCCCTACCATAATTTCTAAAAAAATTCCAAATATATGTCCCAACTTTTCCTGCATATGCTCCATCCCTGTTCTGATTCCAACTTTTTTGTTTTATCTAGGTTTCGCTTACAACCATAGTGTAAAAAAGTTTTTACAGGAAGAAGAGACTTTTTTTTTTCCCTATTGTTAATTTCTGCACTATTAACTCTATGTCTTCAGGTGGTTGCAGGTACAGAGAGCAGAGGCAGTGACAATCTTACACTAGCCTGTTGTATGAGCTCACCCTGCTGATGGTTTTATCTCATCTACTTGGAGCCAAACCATGTCACATTATTAGGTCATTGTGTACTTACTCTCCCGTGGCAAGATAAACACTGCCCACTGCTAGGCGTTGTGCTTCAGAATTCTTAGGTGGTTCTCTTGAAAAACCATCAAACAACACATTATATTTTATTTTGAATCTGTGGAAGAAATTGACATAGTTGGTGTTTAATTTAATAAATAGCTTGATATTTGCTAGCCTTATTTCTAGTAAAACAGTTTCTCATTATTACTTTTTCTTTCTTTACTGATGAAACAAATCTTGGTGTTATCTGGTTCTCCACTGTTCAATGACAGCCATTAAAAGTAAAATTCTGAGATCAGATGGGATAAAGGCAAACTAAATGCTCTGTCATTTCCAGATAAGGTTTTTCACAGTCACTGCTGCACTCCCCTGAGATGATATCTAAAGCCAACCACCAAGGATCCTTGATTGTTAAAGTGAGAAAGAGCAAACTGGCTTGATAAAGATAAGATTACAGTGTCTCAGATGTGAAACCTAAAGTAGAAGAACAAAATTAAATAAAGCAGAATTTTGTACAGAAGATTTTGAGTTTGATTTAATGACATGCTATCACTTTCACCATGAGTAATAGTCTTAAGAGCTTACTTAGTTGCATACACTGTCAATTCTATTCAAAGCAACCTTTATCGCAATGCACCAGTTAATTTTTGTCTTCAGTGTACAGTAATTATGCTGACATACTGCAATAAAATTATTCAGTACACTCATCTGAAAATGCTACACTACATATATTTAAATTGAGTCCTTTCATTGGTATGATCTCAAGGTACTCATTTGAAGACGGTAGCTGAACTAGGAATTGTAATACTATTTTCACATCCAAAGTAATGTAGACTGGAATTTTGCACTCTGCTATCTACCATTGCTCAGAAAGTTGGAATTTAATCTGTGGTCACTGAATGCAGTTTGTGCTGCATTTGGACAGGTGCTATAGGTACACTGCTAAATACCAAAATTTACTTAGTTTTTGATGAAGAAAATGGGACAGATACTAAAAGTGTTGCCTGTATATGCTGGTAAGAATTTAAACTCTTTTGTTTTGCTGCAGCAGCCAATGAGGGTAAAACTTAGAGAATGAAACTACTAATGTTAGATGAGAATATCCTAAAACTCTTGTTTGTTTAGATTTTTATTGAAAATGTTTATAGGAACAGGTAGTTTAAAAAGCATCTTAATTATTCTAGAATAAAAAATAAAGAACTATTTGTTTAACTTGTTTAAAAATATTGTTTCAAATGTGTGAAATTAGAAAAAATTGCTTTATAATGTTGGTAAATATTTATATTTAAAAAAAAAAAAAAAGTAAATACCTGAAATACGAAATAAAGCTGTTGCAAATTTCCAAATCAGGTGGTTTACCTCGATCTTATTGACCAGTTAGCTTAAAAAAAAAAAAAAATTAAAGTCATATTCATACATAATTCAAGGCCTGAAAAGTCTGCCAAAACCATTTCTGTCCTAATCTAACTGACAGATGTTTTATCATCTCAGGAACATTGATATTCAGAGTTTACTTTTCTGTCTTGAAGCTAATATCCTGAACATTTGATGCTAAAGACTTACTAAGCAAAGATCCTAAAATAATTTAATTATCTATTATAATCTCATGTTTATTCAATCTTCACCTTGCATATCCTACAAGAACTGGAAAGGAAAAAATAAACAGATTTGTCATGATACACAAATTAAAAGTCCTGGTAAGAAAAAGCAACCTCACTAAATCTTTGGGCTTCTGTCTCTTTCTGTGTAGCTAAACTGTTTTGATTCATGTGCAGGTAAGAAGGAACATCAAATTTTCTTTAGGAAAGAAGAAGCAGTATTTTAGGCAATTCTCATTGCTTAATACTGTTAATTGTGTGAATTCTTTCTGTTTTCATAGAATAGGACCATAGAATGGTTGGAAGGGACCTTTAAAGGTCATGTAGTCCAACTCCTCTGCAGTGCACAGGGACATCTTTAACTAGATAAGGCTGCTCAGGGCCTTATCCAACCTGACATTTTCTAACTGCATCATACAGTTCCCTGGATTTCCCTAGTTTTAAATAAAAGCAGATGGAAGAATTGGTAGCAAGGTTTAAGGTTTACTCATTTCAGCAAACTAAATTTCCACATATCCCCAATTGCCTCTTAGCATGTAACTCCAGTTACTCCTTAGCATCAGGAGCTTCTTGGAGTGCCAAGGTCAGACTCTGGTGCTGCCACAGTTAGGAAGGGGACGTGGTTAAACACTCTCTTTAATTCTTGCATCAGAAATTTATCTTTGCTAACCACAGCAATACAGCCTTCTATCCTCATGGGTGCTGTAAACTGGCTTGTTAATTAGGCATCAATATCTGTCAAATTGTTAAACAAACAGCAAACACACGACCTTAACAGCACTGAGCTAAGGAATTGCTGATGAACCCCTGACTTCAGTAACTTGTTATTTGAAATTTAGAACATGTTTTCCTCTGCTGAATTCCTGTGGCAGAGTTTCTGTTCCCTGACTGTATAATTAGTTGATTAGTGGTGGTGGAGTCCTGACTGTAGCATTCTTCAGTAAACATCCAGCTATACTAAAAGCCAGTAAATGTTTGCATTTCAGCACAAACCCAAAGTCATCAGTCATTCTTTGGTAACGCAAATCACTATATGGATACAGTGAATGACTTGTCTTTAAAATCTGCTGGGGAGAGAAGGGAAGGGATCTTTGCCCAACATTGTTTTTTCAAGCCACTTTAGTAATGCAGCAGGAAGCTGCCTTTTACTTATTGATGCTAGAGGAGAAGAAGTCTGCCAAATGGCAGACTGACTAGATACACTTCTGGCAATGTTTTGCCCCTTTTGAAAGTATGTTTCCAAGTAAAATCCAAATCCTCACCTACCACTGCAGCAGTCATTTGATGAACCCTAGTGGGCAGCTGAAGCTGAACTTCTACATGTCAGAAGCCTGAGTGCTTCCTCAGACACCCTCATGTATTAACACAAATAGATCACACTATACAAGTGTGAATTCATGATTAACACTTGTGGTAAAATGTTTAGTGATGCTTCCAAGAAGGATGGTGTGTCATGCTAAATTATGTTACAGTTTACCTAAAAAGCCATTGAAAGTATTTTCTTTCTGTTCAGGCAATGTAAAAAACTCACAGTATTCAATAACCGAATAATGTCTCACTCTGGTGTCATGATTTACTGCTGTGCTCTTCAAACTGTCAGTATTCCTGGTAAGGCTTGAATCTTTAACAGGGGACACACAATCCAGATTAATAATTTGCTATTTGGTTGAATTGGTTTTGCTAAACACAGCAGGATTGGAGACATCTGGGCCCTAATCTGAAAACTACTTGGGTCAGTGGGAGTTGTCCAGTGACTGCTGCAGGCTTCGTGTCAGCCACTTGATGAAATCTTGATTTCAAATATATCTATCTGCACTGCTGCTTTTTGAATTGGTGTTTTTGATGGAAAGGAAAATATTCATAGCTTGACTTATTCTTGTGGCTAGAGACTGTGCTAAAAATGTCTTCTCACAGAGTCATTGTATAAAATTTCCAAAAAGAGAAGATCTGCAATTATTTTTAGTGAAGTATTATGTGTCTGACCAGTTTTATAGGCTCCAGCTAGACTAAAGCAAACTAGAAGACTCATGAAAGCATAGCTGCTTCTCTACACATATTTTGAACTTAATGTAGCTCATGACATCTGAAATTTTCCTGTCAGTCTCTCAGACCCTGTTAATAATTGCAAAAAGATATATTGTCTCTGTCTGCAGACTGCACACATTAAAATAAAAATAATAATAAAAAAACCAAACCAAACCAAACAAAAAAAAAATAAATCTGTCTTTACAACAATTACCAAGGTACATTGTGACAAATTAGAAAGATATTGAAGAAATTATTTGCAAAGTGATTTCTTTGATGCTGGTGAAATCAGCAAACAGCAGAACACAAGAAAAAAACCCCAAAAAACAACAGTACATAGATACTTTTACAATACTCTGTTCCTGAAATGATTACTGAGAGAATAATATCTTAATTTCAGGTTTTGTTAGAAGTAGCTACCTTTCTCTGTGTCAGAGAACATCCCATTCTATAAGCTGTCTCAATGATTTTGATAAGTTGTCAGAAAGCCAAAGAGCACAGGAATGCTATCTTAACTGATGTGTGAGTGAATAGTGTCAACACTGATAACCATATCATCTTCACGTTGGCATATTTAGAGATGGGAACTTCAAATGAGAAGAGAAAGCAGAAAATATTACCAATGATTAGTATCGGTATATGCAAAATAGTACATGAAGCAAGACACATACATAGTTTACCCACAGACTGAGAAGATGAGGAGAAACTTAACAGTTATAAATATGTGATCAGTTTAAAGACTTGTTTGTGGCAATCAAGTTTATGCCAATGCAAGAGAAAGATGTGTAATTTCACGTCAAGATTAATGGATGGTTGTTTTTTCTCATATTTGCACTACCTTTAAAAGTTCATATTCCTGTTAAAATTAAATCTTCTAGAATGTTAATGATGTCATTGCTAATCTTCAGTGAAAATGTTTCATATGGAAATCTTTCTTTATTCCCTTCACACCTAGAAGTGTCACTCCCAGATGAATTAATTTTGAAACACTTCGTACCCTTCCCTCTTTCACCTTCCAAACACTTCCCTACCAATTAATTAGCCCAAACAGCATACTACCGCAGGCCATCCAGTTGCTTATGACTCCAAATAAGATGCAGGACATATTGATTTATTTCTTTTTGTATCTGTTTTCATCTATCATACCCTGTTATTAGATAATTTATGCATGTTTGTAAAGAAGGAATCTCTTAATTACCTCTGTAGGTTTTCATAGATATCTCAGCAGGAATCTAAGGTAATAGCCATGTTAACAATGTGTGTCTTTTTCATTAGATGAAACAGCCACTCAACAGCCACTGGAGCAATCTGTTTTATTCCTCTGCCAGGTTTATACCTGTAGAAGGGTTCACAATAAAAATTTTTGTTTGAGTAAGGTGAAAGAAAGGACCTGGATCATCTTCCTTCACCAGGGAAAGGAAATAGTAACGATATGAGACCTATCTCAACAATGTGTAGGCAAAACTACTGATGACTTTAGTAAGCAAATATTTCATTCATCTAAAGAAGCACTGCATAAGTAATCATTTATAGATTGTTTTTTTTATTTGGTCTCAGAAGACTTAGAATGTAGTTCTGTACAGAAAACAAAACCAACAAAACAATCATGCACTTTTCAACTCCCTGCAGAGAGGTAAATATATGTTTTCACATTAATTTAATCCACAGAAATTCACAGGGTATAATATTCTCTATACAGAATGAAAGAAATAGAACTAGTCTATAAAAAGCATCTAATTGATATGTCCCATGGATTTGATCTCAGAAAGCCTGTTAATATAAGTGAAGTTATAAACTGACATATGCTCTCTTTGATTTGAACTGTGAAATATATATAATGAGGTAAACTACATGCATATATTTTGTTACAGTGACTATTAGTACAATCACTGGAGAAAGGGAAAGGGTGTCCTTTACATGATAAAGCATTTACTATTCCCCTAGTAGTTTTTGAGTATTTATTTGCATATACTTATAAATGCAATATATTTGCAATGTTGATAATGTATTGTCACAGTTTAGGGTCAGGGAGGCCCCTTAGACCTATAACAGACACTCTCTGTTAGCCCCCCTCCCTCCCCAAAGGGGAAGACAAAGCGAATAAGGGAGAGAGACTTAGCAATTAAAAAAGGAAACTAGAACAGCTTTAATGAAAATGAAATTAATAATAATAAAAATGGAATATATACAAAATATATACAAAACTAGTATCAAACCCAACCCCCCATCGATGGCAATTACATCACCATCACCTCTGATTCTGTGGATCAGGCACTGGGGGAGTCCCAGACAGGGCCCAGCAGCAGATGGAAGCTGTGTTCAGGATCCAGCTCTGGTACTGAATTCAGGAACACACAGACTGGGATTGAAGGCAGAACGGACAGAGTCCTCCTTGGGTGATACGAGGAGGGAACCAAAAAAGGACCTGAGCTATGCCAAGCAAAGCTGTCAAAGCAGTCCAAGTGGGGAGAAGGGCCCAAAGACCCTTCGGCTCCCTCAGCCTTATGCTAAATATAATGTATATGGGATGGAATACCTCATTGATCAGTTGAGGGTCACCTGTCCTATCCGGTCCTCCCTGCAGGTGTGGCCTTTCAGTTTTCTGCACCCCCCAATGTGGTACACAAGATCCAGCAGTGGCCTTGGTCTGCACACCAATCCTTGGTACTAACTCTAAACATGGGGTGTTATCACTGCTAGAAACAGACACTGTGTGTGAAATCAGGCTGCTACCTTCAGACAGTGCAGTTAGTTAGAAGAACTGAGCTGAAAAGTAAAACCACTGAAAAGAACTAGTTCTGTTTTCACTCAAACCAGTACATGTAAACACTGCTGCATGACATACTATGCAAGAGAAAGATAAGTAAAACACATTGGAGTAGTGTGTGTGGAATGACATTAATGTTTTGTGCAGGAACTTGTACAAGACAAGATGACTTTGTAAAGGATAGCTTTCACCAAGCCATTCTCTGATGTTTCAGTCTTGATCATATTTTCCTTAAGCCTCTCCCAGTCAGTGAATCCTGAGTAAACATGCCATCAAATGGTAGCCATTGTGATTTGAAAAACAGTCTGGAGAAGGAAAGGATGCCAAACATTCATGTACCTCTACACACTGAATTAAAATACAATCCAAAATGAAAATGGATTTTGAAACATGATCAAATATCTGTCAAGAACTTGTGCCAGCCCATATCAGCTTTGTCTCTGTAATATTTACTACAGAGAGACAAAACACATTTGACCATGAATGGTGTCTTCTGGGACACCAGTCCACAACTGTTCTTTAAGGATTTAGATAAAATATGGCCTTCAGCTAATACTAGTCTTCAAGTATGCCTGTGACTGTGATTCAGAATAACATAATACCTCTTTGCTACTATCTTTCATTGCACATTGGCATTCTACAAAACACAGAAATTGAAAAATGGGCATAAGAACCAGCTTTTCAAGAAGTGATTTCTAATCTCTGTTACACTGTAATTAAACTCATTTGTTTCTTTCTCATCTGAGATGTGTGTATAATGATTGTTCTTACTTTATAGCACTGTAGCAATTAAATTTGCCAATTTTTGATATTTTTTCAAGATCCGAATGAACCATAGTTTTAATATATACTATAACCATTTCATGTGACAAACATTTTTTGCACTTGAAGGAATAGAACTACTGTTCAAAAGCCAAATAGTACCTTGCAGAACAACTTTGGTAAAAGGAAAAACAATACAGAGATTTCCTAAGACTTATCTAGACTGCATGCTTAATAAAAAAATCCTGAAGGGACATAAACAATGCATTGCCCAATTGCTAGAATGGGTGGAGGGATGGGGGAAGTAAAACAGAGAAGATGGAAAATGATAGGACACAAGATTGCTCATTCATGCCACAGACCCCATCATCTTCTCCTCCTCTTCCCTTCTCCTCAATACAGGTCAAAAGTGAGTCCTTTTTGCTTACAATAGATGCTAAACGTTTTTTTCTTAAAGGTCTTTGAATATCATAACTGGATATGATGCAGCAGAAATGCATTTTAAAAAAAAAGGAATACCTGGGGAATTACAGACCAATCAGTCTCATCTTTGCCTGGCAAGATCATGGAGCAGATACTCCTGGAAACTCTATTAGGGTATATGGAAATTAAGGAGGTGGTGATAGTCTGCATTACTAAGTGTAAATCATGCCTGACAAATTTGGTGGTCTTTTATGATAAAGCATGGGTCTTAGAACACTCAGAATTCCAAGCTACAGGAGAGAGAATTGACTGTAGAGTCAGGCTTAAAGAGTTGTCATAAAAATGGTATCATCTGGTTGGTGGCCAATCACCAGTGGTGTTCCCCAGGGCCCAATTTTTGTCCCAGTTCTCTTCAATATTTTCATCGACAATATGGACTTTGGATTTGACTGCACACTAAGTTTGCCAACAATACTAAATTAGAAACTGTTGGTTTCCTTGAGGGTGAAGAGGCCTTACAGAGAGACCTTGATAGATTACAGACCTTCATAGACTGAACTGGGCAGTCACCAGCCCTATGAAATTAACAAGGACAGATGTCAGATTCTCTACCTGGGATGGTTTATTCCTGGATGTACATATTCCTTCTTGGTGGTTTCAATACAAGTAAACAGTGTGTCCTGGCAGCCAAAAGGGACAACTATACCCTGGTCTGCATTAAGCACAACATAACTAACAGGTGGAAAAAAGTGACAGACCCACTCTGCTCAGTATTGGTGTGGCCTCACCTTGAATACTGTGTCTAGTTTTCTGCTCCATGATACAAGAAGGATAAAAAACCATTAGAATCTATGTAAAAGAGGGCAGCAAAGATGGTAAAAGGACTACAGGGTCTGACTTCTGAGGTGAGCAACGGAGGGTAATAGGTTTTCTCAGCTTAAAGAAGACTAACATGTTTTCACATAATATATATTGTTAAGCACACAAAGAACATTGTCAGCAGGACTGATGCAGACTTTTATTAAAGTTTTCCAAAAAGAAAATGTCTTTTAGTAAAATAATACATTTCAAATTAAATTCATAAACTTTCTTTTGCATATATTTAATACTTTTTCTTATTTTTTTTAATATAAAAATTCCCAACTTTCAAGTATTTTACTTTTTTCTTATTTCCTCTGATAAATATCTGAGTGAACAAGGACTCTTATTCTTCTTTCATTTTTCTCTTCTTTATTTTCCCATTCTAAACCTTTCAAGGGAATCTTTATAGTCAGAAATTTTACAAAATAACAAACAAATATGGAAAAGTAACTTTGACACTTTGCAGTTTTTCACTGATGAAGATATTGTAAATTATTTAATTGTAAGAAATGGAAGACTACAAAGATTATTAATAGGACAACTGCATCTAAATCTATGAATGAAGAATCAGGAAAAAAGGTAATTGGATTTTTTTTTTCCTTTTCTTGCAAGAACCCTATAAAAATTTAAATTTTAAGATATTTGTCTGAAATTTTCCTCTGGCTTTTTTTTGTGATTACTGAAGTAACATTCACAAAATCATGAAAGCCATTCTCAATTCATATGAGACTTTGCAAGAAGTATGCAAATTGCCTTTCACATACAATGAGCATTAGAAATCTACCATTCATTGACAGGACAGACTTAGTGCCCAGCTGAGCATTGCAAGCCCTGTGAAATAATAAATATCAAGTCTGAGGTGCACAAACTCTGCCTGCAGCTTTTCTCAGAGGTATTACTTGGGTTCATTAACTACCTTAATGTTTTATGAGTTATTCATGACATTTATTAAAAACTTTGTCACTTTTTTTAATATTCATTTGTGATACTCCTGGTTGGCTTCTGACCACCTAGTAAAATAATGCTGAATTTGGTGCATCTTTCTCAGAGATTAGTAAAGCTAAAGCCCAGATAGAATTAAATCTGGCCAGGGACATTAAGGGTAAGAAGAAAAACTTTTACAGGTACATCAGTGATAAAAGAAAGGCTAGAAACAGGAGACCTGGTCATGAGGGACATGGAGAAGACTGATGTAGCCAGTGACTACCTTAGTCTTCACTGTCAAGGAGTCTAGCTATGCTACCCAAGTAGCAGAAGGCAAAGGCAGGGACTGGAAGAAGGAAGATCTGCCCACTATAAGTGAAAATCAAGTTCAAGACCATCTCAAGAACCTGAAGATGTACAGGTTCATGAGACCTGATAAGACCCATCCACAGGTCCTGAGGGAACTGGCAAATGAAGTTGCTAAGTTGCTTTCCATCATATTTGGAAGTCATAGCAGTCTGGTGAAGTTCACACTGATGTGAAAAGGGGAAGCATAACCCCCATTTTCAGAAAGGAAGAAAAGGAAGACCCAGGCAACTTTACAGGCCAGCCAGTCTCTGTTTCCAGCAAGACCTACGTAGACTTGTGCAAAGTGTTCAGCACTGTCCTTATGACATCCTTGTCTAGAACTCAGAGAGACATGGATTTGATGGTTGTCCAAGTGAAGACTAGTGACAAGTGGTGTTCCTCAGGAATCAGTACTGACACTGGTGCTGTTAAATGTCTTTGTCAGTAACATGGACAATGGGATCAAATGCACCCTCAGCGAGTTTGCAGATGACACCAATCTGTGTGGTGCAGTAGACATGCTAGAGGGAAGGGATTCCATCCAGAGGGAACTTGACAGGCTTGAGAGTTGGGCCCATGATAGCTTCATGAAATTCAGCAAGGCCAAGTGCAAGGTCCTGCATCTGGGTTAGGGCAATCCCAAGAATAAATGCAGGCTGGGTGGAGTATGGATTTCTTTTTCTGGAGTTGATTAATTCTATTTTAAAAACATTAAACATTGTATTCATCCTTATTGAAATTAACTCTCATTTTCACTATTTTTCTAATCTGTATGGTTACTTTGACAATATGCCCAGTTCTGGAAAAAGATAAAAATATGTTTGAGTATGGTATACTTGAATATCTATTTAAATATATGCCATCCTTGATCCATAAAAAGGTTAATGAAAATCTTTCATTGCTCCATATGCAATTCAAATTGCTTTGTAATTTTACTAAATGTATCCAAAAACCTATTGATAAATGCACTGTATGTATGGTACAGTCTTTCAATCAGTTTCCATATATTATCTCTTTGAAACTTATCTCATGACTCTAAGTGTTGTGTAACAGAAGATGAATGACAATATGGCAATTTTACTACATAGTTGTCTGCTTTGTGTAGCAGAACTTGTCTTCTCCAGGATCAAATTAAATAACTTTGTCAGGGAGAAATATGAACTATAAGGAAAGCTCAGAAAGTTTCACATTACTCTGTTCAAAGAAAAAAAGCATCAAATACACATATCAATCTTCAAGTATGTTCAGGGTTGTTATCAGGAGGAAGGTAGTAATCTGTTCTCCTCTGGTACCAGGCCTTGAAGGAGAATGGACTAGATTTTTTTAATACTTGTTTTCACCTTGGATTTTTTTCTTTTTTTTTTTTTTTTAATATTTCTGTACTACAATTTCCATAAATAACATGAGATCTGGGAAACCATGCTCCTGTATCTCTTACCAAGGCAAAAAAGTAGAAGTTGAAGTCCCATTAGTGGAAAGAAGGTTGTGATTGAGTGAAAAATAAGAACAGTGGTAAAAGTATAGTCTGAGTCAACCCTGCAATAATGGAAGCCTTTGTTCTAATATGTATATGCTATACTGTAGCTGGTATAAACTTTGTGGGTTTTGTCAGCTTTCTGTCAAGTCATTTGATGTTATGTGTCAGCTGAAGGTGTCCTCTTAAACAAAAGCATATACTTCCTTTGTCCTTGAAAAGGGCATATTAAGGTTATAAGAACTGTAGGATAAATTACATGGGACAGAAGAAAGGGAAATTGATGTTTTAGTATTTAAAATAAATTCTCCAATGCTGCATTTTAAATAAAATGTAAGTTATCAAAATTAATGACAAATATTAAATATCGGTTTACATAACTAATTATGACCCTCATATGTATCCAGTAGTGTAGCATGCAGGGACAGACTCCAACAGCACAGACAATATGGTTGTAATCAGAAGTCGCTGTATTAAGTGCAACAGGCTATATTTATACATGAGACAATACTGATCATGCACCCAGGTCACCTCTAATTGGCCCCACATTCAAACCCAGAGTCTGTCCATGCGCACTTCAAACACTTTTTGTTGTCTGTCAATTCTCTTGGTTTTCCTCCTTCAGCACCCTGTTTTTCTCCTCTTATCCTCCTGTTTTGCCAGGTACTCTGCTTTTCTCATCCTTAGCTTTATCTCCTCAAGGTCGGGGCAGTGTCAGTTGTTTTTCAGCCTTGCAGGCCTTAGCATAACTACTTCTAGCTAACAACTATTTCTGTCCTACTCTTATCAATCCCTACGCAGTAGTATGCTGAATCTGTACCTCAGGAGTATATGAATAAATTGCTTCATGAAGTTAATGCTTTCATTTTGTTTTCTTAAGGATCCTGATGTTGGGACTAGGTTTTACAGACTTAGAAAAGGATTAGAATTGATCAATACTGTAAGACCATGGGAAAGATTGGTTCAGTGATTAATTTCATGTTAGACACATGGGAACAAAATAGCTGAGTATATTTGTCTCCGTAATCCCTTTTCCCAAATGTAATTGCAAATGGAATTGATCAACTCTTGTTACTTCTGAGCCAGTAGCAGGCACATTAGAATTGCTAGGCTGTATAATAACTGTACAGATCATCAGCCTTCATCACTAGAGGGAAATAGTTAATAGAACTGTGTTTTAATTTAAAAATTTTGAAGTTTTTTCAATTACAGTTTTCAAAATAAGATGTCACTTCCATTACAATGACAATTTCTATAATTTCTACCATATCCTATGTATGCTGAGTATCTCCAGTCTTTGTTAGAGGGACCATTTTTACACTACTGAAGCCAGAACTTTGTCTTCCATGACCTCAAGGCAGTGACCAGACTAGTAGACAATAATCACTCTCTTTTGTATTTAGGTCTTTGTTACAAAGTGAACTTCTGCTCTTGCCTTTATACTGCTGGTTTCTGTGAAAAGGATATAGAGTGAGTATGGAAGACTACAGGTATTAATATGATTTGAAAGGGAATGTCATTCTGAATGTTAAAGCCAGTTGTCCAGGTTTTTGAGAAGAACAAAGCTAAGCACATTTCTGTTATCTTCAGGGCTTCCCATTGGCTATGACCTGATCAGTGTATTTGATTTTACAAAATCTGTTCTATGACTCTGGGACCCTCAGGAACTGTACGAGAACAGTTAGTCATTCTCCCCAAGACCTTTTCATAAGCAAAAATTATGCATCACAGTAATCTGCTCTATGCATGTTGAAGGATTTTTATAGACCTAATTGCTACCTAATTCATATACTGTGTTTCCTCCTACAACTCTGCAAACAAGCAATGCTTCACCAAAGCTCTGGAGCTATAAAGAGCTTGAATGACTTAGCAAAAAAGAGGTGAGTGTATCTAAGACTGAATGATTTTTAGATCTAAATCCAGAACACATTTTTTCAAAATATAGTTATCCATGGAAGAGAAGCCTTGGATAACAATGAAGTTATCCACTTTATAGTGGATTTTTATATAAAGATAAACTGGGAACAGAGAGAATTAAAACACAGTTTTCTTCACCTGTATTTTTTTCCTGTGATGATATGTACTATAAAAGTACTCAGCATAGACTGATTTCCTAGAAGGGGATCTGATTTTAATGATTGATTCACAATCGTAACAGGAATACAAAAAGAATGTAAATTTCATCAAAGCCTTAGATACTTATAAAAAATTGTAGAAGAATACATGAAACGAATAACCTCTGAAGCCTTTCAAAAAAATAAGATAGCACTTAAAACAAAAGTCAACATAAAAATCCTGTCTTAAAAATGTTCATTTTCATTGCATTCCATGTGTCAACAAATTCAGGAAAAGGAGAATTTAATGATATAGACCATATTCAATGGAAGGTGAATGTTTGCTCTCTGGGCAAACAGACTGTCATATTCTATATGAAATTCAGATTCTACATGTGCTTAACAGCTGAAAGATGATGTAGCAGTTAAAAAGACTGGCCTGGCTGAACAGAGAGCTTGGGCTGGAACTCTGGAAAAAAAAAAGAGTTCATGATCTTTGGAAGAAAGGGCAGGCCTCTCAGGAAGACTATGAGGTTGTCATGAGATTATGCAGGGAGAAAATTAGAAAGGCCAAAGCCTAACTCGAATTTAATTTGGCTACTGCTGTAGGAGAGCTAAAGAGAATCTCAATCCCTTATTGGATGCAGGGTAAACATAGTGACATAGGATGGCAAAAAAGCTAAGGTACTGAACTCCTTCTTTGCATCAGTAAGACCAGTTGTTCTCCAGGTACTCAGACCACTGAGCTGGAAAACAGGGATGGGAAGCAGAATGAAGCCACTATAATCCAAGGAGAGATGATTGATGACTTGCTGCTCTACTTAGACACAAGTTTATGGGCCCAGATGGGATCCACCCAAGGGTACCGAAGAAACTGGTGGAAGTGCTCACTAATCCACTTTCAATCATTTACCACCAGTCCTGATTAACCAGGGAGGTCCCCACTGACTAGAGGTTAACAGTCATCTACAAAAAGGGCAGAAGGAAGATCTGGGGATTACAGATTAATCTCAGTGCCTGGGAAGATCATGGAACAGATCAGCTAGAGTGCCATCACACAGCATGTGCAGAACAACCAGGTGATCAGGCCCAGTCAGCATGGGTATATGAAAAGCAGGTCCTGACTGACTAACCTGTTCTCATTCTATGACAAGGTGACACAGTGGGTGAGGGAAAGGCTGTAGATGTTGTTTATATGGACTAAAGCCTTTGACACCATTTCCCACAGCATTCTCCAGGAGAAACTGTCTGCTCATGGCTTGGGTGGGCATATGGTTCATTGCATAAAAACCTGTCTGGGTGGTCAAACCCCAGGAGTTGTGGTGAATGGAGTTAAATCCAGCAGGAAGCCAGTCAGAAGTGGTGTTCCCCTAGGGCTCAGTATTGGGTCCTGTTGTCTTTGGTATCTCTATCCATGATCTGGTTGAGGTGATCGAAGGCACTGTCAGCAGGTTTGCTGATGACACTGTATTGAGTGAGACTGTTGATCTGCTTGAGAGCAGGAAGGCTCTGCAGATGGATCTGGACAAACTGGGTCGATGGGCTGAGGCCAATGGTATGAGGTTAAATAAGGCCAAGGGTCACAACAACACCAAGCAATGCTACAGTCTTGGGGAATAGCAGCTGGAAAGCTGTCCAGTGGAAAAGTACATGGGGATGTTGATCAACAGCTGACTGAATATGAGCCAGATGTGTGCCCAGGTGGCCAAGAAGGTCAGCAGCATCCTGGCCTGTATCAGAAATAGTGCATCCAGCAGGAGCAGAGAAGTGATGGTCCCCTCTATTCATCACTGGTGAGATCACACCTCAAATACTGTGTTCAGTTTTGGGGCCCCCACTACAGGAAAGACATTAAGATGCTTTATCAAGCCCAGAGAAGGTCAACAAAGCTGGTGTAGGATCTAGAGAGCAAATCTCACAAGGAGAAACCGAGGGAATGGGATTGTTTAGCCTGAAGGCTGTGGGGAGTCTTTATCACTCTCTGCAACTTCCTGAAAGATTATAGGCTGGGTGTTAGTCTCCACCAAGGTACCAGGTGGCAGGACAAAAGGAAATGACCTCAAGTTCTGCCAGGGGAGGTTAAGGCTGGATATAAGGAAAAATTTCTTCACAGAAATGGTTTTCAAGCAGTGGAACAGGCTGCCCAGGGAAGTGGTGGAGTCACCATCCCTGGTGATATTTAGGAGACCTGTAGATGTGGTGTTGAGGGACAGGGTTTAGTAGTGGATTTTGCAGTGTGAGATTTACAGTTGGAACTGATGATCTTAAAGGTCTTTTTGAACCAAAAGGATTCTATGATTCTGTGTGTGCCCTGTATGCTCTCAGTTTAGGGTTTTGTTTTTAATGACAGCTACAAGATGTAATAGAATTTAGAGTATTTAGATTTAGGTTAATGATAAAAGTTCCTGTGTTCATCTGACAGTAACAGTTCTACCAATTCCCCTTAAGTTCACTATTTATATCTTGTAGATACCTTTATACATAAATGCAACTTGTACAGGTACAAATTTCTAAAAATTAAATGGAAATTAAAAAAAACCCTCTAAATCTAATTAACCACGTACCAATCACAGTCTTTTACATTTTAGTAAATATGGTCTGATCAAGCTGATACTTTTTCCTCAAAAACAAAACCAAAACAAACCCCCCCCCCAAAAAAAAACAAAAAACCAAAAAAAGGAAGCATATGAAAACAAGTAAATGAACTCTGGTTGCAGACTTGCATTTGTTCTATATACCTTTTTTTTTTTTTATTATTCCTAACTACAATGGTATATCTCTTATGATAATTCTAGGATCTAAACTATGAGTAATGGACAAGAATATTTTTGTTCTTGGATAGATTCACTACCCTGAAATCATCAGGATAGCAGGATTATATTAAAAGCAAAGCTGTCTGTGTTTTTGTTACCAGTATCAGGAAGAGCTCACAAAATATGAAGCTTAGTCTACATTCATACAAGCTATTCAAGCTTTCCCTGGACATTCAAACGATTTGACTGAGGTTTTCACATCAGAGCAGTTTCATCCCTTGGGAAAGATTATGATTAAACCTATATATCTAGACCTACTCAAGGTCCATGAAGATTTAACCCTCCTATAATTCTCTTTCAGAGAAGAAGAACAGAGACCTGTCACCCTCATTGCTCTTTGGAGACAATAACTAGATAATACACACCTCTTAAAATAGTAAAAAGACTCTTGTACCTTTGGGAATGAACCTGTGCCAGATGAAATATGGACCCTATAGAAGTAGTAAGTTATCATATAATTAAAAATTACATTGACTAAAATATGTAGGTACCCAAAATGTTCCTGGAAACCTTAATTTTGGAATTTCTAAACTTGTGAATGCTTTACTGCAATGTTAACATTCTGTAAACATAGTTTTCATGTTGCTAAGGACAACAAGAAGAAGAAGGTGGAAAGGTGAAGGAAAGAAATAGTATGCAACGTGTCTTTATCAAGCTCTTGGAAGGTTTGAAGAGTTTGGGTTTTTTGGTTTGGGTTTGGTTTTTGCCTTCCCATTGTGAAGAATTCTCAGTTTGTAAGCAAGCTGATTCACACCATGTGTGTATTTTTGCCCGATCTCCGCAGGGACAGTAATGACATTGGAAATAACTGCTTTTCTAATTCACCCTTCCCCTTCTTCATGTGCTTTCAACGTGTCCTTTTCTGTGGAAAGAGGGCTCTAATGGATACTTTATTTCTACTCATCCAGCCTTAAAATGAAACAGTATCAGTTGGTAATATAAAAACAAGAAATAATCACGAATCCATTCTGAGTCCCTGATAGCTTTGCCAAGAAGATTTGGAACACATCAGACTGAAAATATTCAGGTGACAGTACTTTTCAGCAGCTAAAATAAATTGCTTCATGTATTTATTAAGTTTTTGTCATCTTTAATTCTCATGGTCAGATGTTTTTCTACAGCTCACAGTCATGCTCTGTTTTGACAAGCTGCTAGCAGGTTTTCAGTTTCAGGGACAATTATTTCAGCTAGGATTTCATTGTTGCTGAAATAGGGCAGAGTTTCTCTTTTTTGTTCTTTTGTCCAAGTGTGGGCTTGCTCTCTTGTACATGTGAGCATTCCAGAACACAAAGGTACACTTTTCTGGAGAAGTTTCTTCTCATTAGCAAAATGTGATCTTACAGTAGATAAGCCAAACAAAAAGCAGAGAGAGAGGAAAAGCAGTGAACATACTCACCTGGAATGCAGCAACAGACATTTGATGTCTTTATTAAGCTGTTCTGGTTACTCTACTGTGCAACACTTTTGGCTGCATTTTTTTGGAAAGCTACTAATCAAATCTTAAAGTATGCTTTTAAGTTCACTTAAAAAGGGATGGAACCATCACTCTTATTTCATCTTATGTGAAAAACAAAACCAAAAAACCACCAAACCCGCAAGAATGGAAAACTATAAAATTACTTGTCAGAAAGGTCAATGTAGCAGTCCAAAACTGATGCTGATTATTTGGTGCTGGAATGCTCTTCTGTTTGTATTAAATTCCTGTGAAATGGGATAGAAGGTTTAATTTTGTAAGGAATCTGATTTTCTAAACACTTTTTTTAAAAAACCTAGGTTAAGTCTGCTTTGTTATCAGAGATCTTTCTGCTTACTGTGATCTAACATATTCTGTGACAACACAGTTTAAAAGACTTACCAAATATTTGCTTCAAATACAGACATGATTTTTCACTTTGAAAAACATGAGACATTGTCACACTAGAGATCTACAAACCAATAGCCAGCATAATAGTTTACTTAAAGTCTTATTATGACCATATATATCTCATAGTCTGTGTACCACAACACACTGTGTGCAGTGTGAGTGTGTACAGTCTGGGCTACCTGGGATGAATGTTGAGTTAATGAACTTGTATCCAGCATGATAGATCAAATTAGACTTCCATACAAAAATGAATGATCTGACACACAAGACTTGCTAAATACTAAAAAGTGCAGAAAAACCTCCCTCAGGAAAAAGAGTTGAAAAGTGCAGAAAAACCTCCCTCAGGAAAAAGAGTTGACAATTACATGGCACAAATCAACATTTCAGACACTGGAAAATATTTGAACCTTCAGGTGAATTTTAGCCATGACCTGTAAAGGGGAGTGCTCTGTAGAGATGCTTGTGCAATGACATCTCATGACCAGAAATTCTTCTTCTGTAATGTCAGAGATGAGATATTTTCCCCACATCCATTAATTCAGTGGGGAATTAATGTGTGTCCATCACCTGAGCAGAGTGATACAACTCTGGAACATGTATAGGTGTCTGCTGAGTGGAGGTCCACTGGTATAAAGACCTCTTGCAGACACTAGAATGAAAAAAGTAGTTAATTGAGCAACAGACTCACTTGCTATCCTTCTGCAGCTCTGCAGGCACCTTGTTAGCCATTAGAGTAGTACAGTTTTTGATCACTACACAGCCAGTGACAAAGCATCACAGGCTGCCTCTTCAAACCTATCATAGTGTTTATGCTTAGCCAGTAAAAAGAGTGTCTATACAAGAGTTTAGCTCCCGGGAAATATATTCAGCATGGTAATTAATTCTTATAAACCAAAGGAGAAAATAGCCAGTACATATATGAGTTTTGTGCAAGAAGCTGAGAAAGTTTTCAGGTACTCTACTGAGTTGGACTGGACTTGATTTAGTTGAAGATATCCCTGCTCATTGCAGGGGAGTTAGATTAGATGAGTATTAAAAGTAACTTCCAACTCAAACTATTATATGATTTTATGATTCCATCACTGAAGCCTCATTTGAGTTGTAAAAGGTCCTTGCTGCCATTTCTGTACATAGTTTCCAGTCAGACGAGACTGCTTGTTTTCAGGATTAAGCAAGCTTTGAATTGAATCTGCCTTCTATGAGCTCTGCTTGAGCTACAGGTCAGCTATTAAGCTACTGTGTAAATTATTTTTGAATCCATGGATGAAAATCAAATAGTAATGGAGCATATTATCTGTCTGGTTTCTAGATCTGATTATAAGCTGTCTGCTTAGGAACTTCAGAGGAGGACAACAAAGCTGATGAAGGGTCTGGAGGATAAATCTGATGAAGAGTGATTGAAGGAGCTGGGACTGTTTAATTTGAGGAAGAGGAGGCTAAGGGGACCTGTCATCACCCTCTACAACTACCTGAAAGGACATTGTAGAGAGGTTGGTGCTGACCTCTTCTCACAGGTAATTAGCAATAGAACAAGAGGGAATGGATTAAGCTGACACAGGGTAGGTTTAGACTGGACATTAGGGAAAAAATTTTCACAGAAAGAGTAGTCAGACACTGGCATACTCTGCCCAGGAAGGTTGTTGAGTCACCATCCCTGGATGTGTTTAAGGGTCATTTATTTATGGTGTTGGGGGACATGGTTTAGGGGTGAACTTAGAATCACAGAATCATAGAATGGTAGGTAGGGGTTTGAAGGGACCTCTGGAGATCATCGAGTCCAACCACCTGTACCAGCGGAGGAACACCTAGGGCATGACACAGAGGAATAGATCCAGGTGGATCTTGAAAGTCTTTAGAGAAGGAGACTCAACAATCTCTCTGGGCAGCCTGTTCCAGTGCTCTGTCACTCTCACAGTGAAGAAGTTTTTCCTCATGTTGAGGTGGAACTTCCTGTGTTTCACCTTGCTATGATTACCTCTCATCCTATCATAGGTCACTACTGAAAAGAGTCTGTCCCCTTCTGCTTGACTCCCAGCCTTCAGATATTTGTAAACATTAATAAGATCCCTTCTCAGTCTTCTCTTTTTCGGGCTAAACAGTGCCAGGGCTCTCAGCCTTTCCTTATAAGAGAGATGTCCTAGTCCCTTCATCATCTTTGTAGCTCTCTGTCTAGTATTACTAGTATAGTACTAGTATATTATATACTCTGTCTAGTATCCCCCTGTCCCTCTTGAACTGGGGAGACCGGAACTGAACACAATACTCCAGATGTGGTCTCACTAGGGCAGAGTAGAGGGGGAGAAGAACCTCCCTTACCTGCTGCGCATACTTCTTTATTCACCCCACGATACCATTGGCCTTCCTGGATACAAGGGCACATTGCTGTGCCATGGATAACTTATTGTCCACCAGGATGCCAAGGTTCTTCTCAATGGGGCTGCTTTCCACTGGGTCTACCCCTAACATGTACCTGTATATGGTGTTGTTCCTCCCCAGGTGCAGGACTCTACACTTAGCATTGTTGAATTTCATTAGGTTTGACTTTGCACAGCTCTCCAGCTTGTCCAGATCTCACTGCATGGCAGCACAGCCTACCAGTGTAGTGGCCACTCCTCCCAGTTTTTGTACCATCAGCAAACTTATTGAAGGTACACTCTAACACTTCATCTAGGTCATTGCTGAAGATGTTGAGTAGGACTGGACTCAGCACAGACCCCTGGGGAACACCACTGCTTACAGGTCACCAGGTGGACTCTGCACCACTGATCACAACCCTCTCAGCTCTATTGTTCAGCCAGTTCTCAACCTATCTCACTGTCCACTCTTCTAACCCACATTTCCTGAGCTTTCCCATGAAGATGTTATGGGAGACAGTATCAAAAGCCTTGCTGAAGTCAAGGTAGACAATACCCACTGCTCTCCCTGCACCTACCCATTCAGTCACACAACCCTAGAAGGCTATCAGATTAGTCAGACATGATGTCCCTTTAGTGAATTCATGTTGGTTACACTTGATAACCTTCTTTTCTTCCATGTGCTACTTTGTAAAGTAGAGCTGATGATTGGACTTGAGGAGCTGAGAGGTCTTTTCCAACCTGAATGATTCTGTGATTCTATGATTCCAGTTTTTTACATTTTTTATGCAAGTAACTGAGATAATTAATATGTTATAAATTAAAAAAAAAAAAAAATCATTTGAGGGATATTTCTCTTTTCTGAAGAATTTTTCTAGTTGAAAAATAAGTTGGAAATAGTGATTTTAAAGTGTCACTCATGCATTAAGAATACATGATCCTTTTCAGCACACATACAAAATGAAGACTTTAGCCCTCCAGCTGCAACAAATCAAACATATTGAATTTTATTTACTACCTAATAAAGTAATATTATTTTTACATTAAATTAAAGGCCATCTTGTCAATAAATTGTTAATTTTCTTCCACTATGAATTTACAAAACTTTATTGTTTTTCATGTTATCTACATTATTCACTATACAAATAGTTAATTTGCATTATAAAGGGCTGACCAAAGTTCTATGTCTTCTAGAAATTAGTACACTGATTTAATTAGAGTTGGAGAACGTAAGAAATCCCTTTCTGACATGTGTTTTTCAGCTTACACATCAGTATCAGAGGTTTTCCCAGCTAGACCAAAGGCATATAGAACACATATGCATGTAGCATTGTATGGACTGATCAGATAAAAGTTCACCAGGTCTAGCTAGCAAAATAATATGCCGTTATTATCTGTATAATCATCCTCAATTACCAATTTATCAAAGCAAACCTGTACACTGAGGTACATATTATTCCAAATGGTGTTCTACTCACAAATGCAGAATTCATTTACATATAAATGCATACATAAACAAATATATAAATATATATGTATATCTTTCTCTACACACACATATGGATATTTACATTCATATATCCACAAATAGCAATGTAATATATTCCATGACAGGATTCTCACCTAATAACAACCTAACCATTCTTTTATAATCTTGATTATTTGACAGTTTATGTAACAGTTTCAACAAGAATTGCACAAGATCTTTTATTATACAAGTAATCCCAGTGTGTCATGACCTAGTACACTCCTCCAAAAAAAAGTGAAGTGCAAAGAAATAAAGTTCAGAGGAAACTGCCTTACTAACAAAGTCATCTTTGCCACTCATCTTGTTTACACAAACTTGAATTGCCTGTAAATCAAAATTTTAGATCAGGCAGTAACATTTGAAATACTTATATTCTTTTCCTCTCTTACTTTTAAGAAACAAGCATATCTTGTTTTAGGGCTCCTTTTCTGCTGTTAATCACTTCTTTCCAAAAGTATTCACAACCACTTGCTCAAGACATATTCCAGGAACAAGAGGAAATGTAAGGTTCAGTTGTTATTCATAAAAACTCAGTGACTGGATTATGCCCTCAGTCAGAGGGCTAACACAAGACTGAACTATCACTTACAAACCAAGAAAACTCAGTGGCTTTCAATTGAAATGTAATCCAGAGATATTTTTTATTCTTGCTGTTCTGGAACTATTCAAGTTTTTTGTTCATGGTAAGAAAAATGTGAGTTTCAGAGAAGCAATTTTAAGTGCTTTGCTTCCTTTATTATCTGTAATAAAACTTTCTTTGACATAAAGTAAAACATAGCTGACCACAAGCAAAATTGTTTGCAAAAAGCCATAATTTTCCGTAGGACTGGACAAAAAAAGTTAAAGTATACTTGTAGTTCAGGAAGAGAGACTTTTATGAAATTAAATATTGATCAAGACGGCAAAAATATCTACTGATTTTTTTTTAAGAAGATTTAGGCTTATTCTTAATTCTTGAGGATAAAAACAGAGGAAAAAAATGTGGCAGGTTTATTGATATTTCTTTTATCATCAAGGTAACTGACACTCCTAGGAAAATAAATTTTTATCAGGAAGTTTTCTGTATGTTAAATGAAAAGGATTAGAAAAATTAGTTTAACTAAGCATTTGCTGAAAGCCTAGTTATAAACAACTACTAGTGATGTAAACTTTCATTATTTCATCCCTATACAAGGAAGAGAATTTGATTAAAATTTATGATCTTATTTTGCTTTTCATGCATATGATAACTTCAAAGTATGGACAACTTAGAATAAAACTGCTTTTTCCAACATGACCTCTGCCATGTGCCAAGTTTGATCAAACAACAGTGAAGCACAATTATTTACCAGTAACCAATCTGTTTCCTAAAAATGTACAATAAATGTCAGAACAGTGAGAAGATATATTTCTTTATACATCCCTGCTTTGAAAGACATGAATTTTTAAAATTTATAATCTGTTTTTAAGATTAGTCCTCCGAACTTCCCTCAAGATTGCCTAAAGCATCCTTGGAGCCTGAGTATAAACTACTCATGTTCCCCTGGAATCCAGTGGAGAACAGAGATGGCAGGGAAATGGGGGGAAAATTATATGAAATCAGCACAGCATAATCAAAAGACTTTTTTTCTGAAGGAAATCTCAAATGAAAAGTTATTGAACTGTAACACTATGTTTTAGTCTAATGTCTGCTTTAAACCATCTCTGCAAAATTTGTCCTGGATTTGATCTAAAACAAATGGCAGAACTATTTCCACTGAAAGACAACAAGAAGCATTCTCAGAGTCTATTGAAGAAAATGTGTTCTGATCCAATTTTCAGTTTGCAGCAAAACTGTATGGAATCCTGACTATTAAGATAAGGTAAGGTTTATTTCATTTCAAATGAGATTTTATCTGAATTGATGTTTTCTTCTTCATTTGTAAGTTTCTGCGCATATAGTAATAAGATTGGCAAAGTGTTATTCCACAGGAAGAAGTATATTTAAAAAAAAATATTTGCTGATATTGTCTGTGAACACTATATTGACCTTTGACCCCACACTTTGTCAAAGCTGGGTCATTGTCCTTAAATTAAACACGTGTTGATATTCTGCAGGGAGCATTCTTGTGACACCAAGGAAACCTGCATGATACTCATCCAAGTACAAATTTTTTTTTTTTTTTTTGTGCTACATTTATTCACAGTTGACCCAGTAGTTTTGATGCTGTACAAGAGTCAGTATCCTAGACATCCCAGGGATTTGAATGACTAGTATAATGCCTGCATGAGATATGAGCAGCCAAAGGACATTATTGAACCCATGAAGAAAGTCTGACATTTTCCTGCCCCTGAACAGCTATCTTCAATACTGAAGCTTTTGCAGCTTTCAAGCCTTTGATTTCTGAGCAAAAGTGTAACACGTATTGGCCATTATCAAATCATAAAAGTCCTCTATACCTTCCCATTCCATTTTTACTTCAAGGGGAAAAAAAAAAAGTCAAAGTCTTTCCCTGTTTTGTCTCTTTCTACTTTTTAAATATTTTTCTATTTTCTCAATAAAAGATTATTCAGGAAATATTTTAATTTTTGTCGAAGTCTTATGAAGAATTTTAGATGTTAACTCTCATTTAAAAAAGTTCTAAAAAGTTTCCTGGTCAAGATTTCAAATTCAGAAGACAGAAACTGAAGTGAAAAGTGTCTAAGTGGTTAAACTCATAGCAATCTTGCTGAGAAGAGAGTCCAGTGAAGAACAACTCTGAAAATAACAAAACATTAAGGCAAGTATGACAAATGCTGAATACTGAGATCTCTGATTTTGTAGGATCCATATGTCATGGTGTTTCAATCCAGCAAAGAACAAAAAACATAATTAGAATTAAGCTTACTTAAGCTTCCTGATTTAATGTAACTGTTTCTGCTTCAAATAGTCTACAGGACTCTTTAATGTAATCAACCATTCTTGGTAATAGTGATAGGTGTATTGCTGTACTGCAGCAATAATAAAATGTATTGGGACATTTTAACAGAGGAAGCCTTTGTGATTTTTTTTCTTTAAGTTTGTAGTTCTTGGTTATAAATTATGAGTTTATCCCATTTGTAATCTCACTGCAATCAACAGTAAAAAGTGCACTGAAGGCAAAATGAAACAAGTCCAAGCAGAGCACCTCTATGATCACTGTGGGCACTTTACAACAATTACATTAATTATACATTAATTATACTAATTAGATTACCTGCATCTGTGCCTCTGTTCACAGAGAAAAACAAGCTGATCTTGTCCTAGAAATCTAGCTCCTAATTGAGCTTATGCTAGTAAATGCTGACCTTCAATTGGATTGACTGATTTTAGTCCAGTCTCACACAAACATAGAAACTGGGCTGAAAACTAGGCCAACTTCTGTAAGTGCATGCAGGCCCTGATCAGAAAGAATTCTTATTCCTTTTTTATCATTATTTTGTGAATAGCAAACAAAACCAACACTTCTAGCTGGAGCTCATGCTATTTGCCTTTGTTAATCACTTCCTCCTTTAGTCTTGCAAAGTTTATCAATATAAAAAGATTTGAAAAACAACTTTCCATCATACCATGCCTCTTCTAATATTCTAGTAAATATTCTAGTTAGACATCAAAAATTGAGATGAAGGGCTGTAAGAGCAAAAGAAACAATACTTTTGTACCGCTAATTGAATACAGTTAATATAGCTATTAATATAACTATTTTAATATTTTATATACTATTATAACTATTAATATAATTATACAACTCTTATAATACAAAATATGTAATAATACATTATATATACTATATAGTTATATAACCATTATAACTATTAATATAGTTAAATTACTGATGTTTGAAAGGCTCAGTAGGAGACATACTTCTAACTCCACACTGCACCTCTAAAGAAGAAAAATGTATGTGTTCAGAATCTCCTCACCTGCACACGCACCTCTCATTGGCACAGAAGGAATAAATTTTTGAAAGCTAGAAAAATCATAAAATCATAAAAAAAGTCCTAAGAATCATAAGCCTAGTTTTCAGGCACCTTACTGGGTCATGTTTCAGCATTTAACAGCAACTCTTGAAAAATCTGGAAGTAATTTAGCTGCACATGTGTTAACATCTAGTGTTATTTGAGGCATCCTATGGAAATTCACTTGTCTTACAGCTGCTGCTCCCGGAGAATGTGGGACTGTCATATTTCACAGACAACATGAAGATGTCTAGGATCCTCTTCAGCAAGACTCTTGTTTATGTAAGTAAAAGCCCTATATGGGGTTTAGACACACTATTTCAGGTGAGAATTCCAAACAGGAAACTGTTACTCACATATAGGTACCTCAAATTTGAGAGGTTTTGTTTGTGTGTTTATATCTTTGTTTTTTTTTTATAAAATAAAACCATCTGACCATCCAAAAATACCAAACACCCTATCAGTCAGCACTTTTTAGTTATTATTATAGCCTGCAATTCAAATTATTCTGCAAATAAGATCTGAGATGCATTATAGAGCAGTTGTCTTCTTAACAGGTTCCATTATAAACTATCCCATATCAATTCAAATATTGCTCTATATGTAATTAACAACACTAAGCAACAATTAGTATGAGCCAACATACCACATACAAGTGTCATTAGATGTGCAACTTTTCTGTAAAATGCTGTTAAACTGGATGCTTAACCAGAAAGACAATAAGGTATATATATTCTAATGAAGAGCAGTTTGAAAAGTCTTTTTGTTTGAAAATTCTTCAAGATTTCTATATTTTCTCCATTAGTCTGCCTCTTACTACCAATAATACATCCATACTATAAGGCAAACTCTTTCAGGAAATATAACAAGGCAATGAATGAGTTTGAGAAGTATGAGAATTAACCAAAGTTCATGGAATTCAAAGAAAATACCTTACTGACATATATTTATTTGTAGCACATCCAAAACCAAGCAAACAAAAAATATTATACTGCTATATTTCTCTCAGACTCTGGAGTGCCTTACTGTCATGAGTTTGGGTTTGGTACAAAAAGATGTCAATCAAAATCATTAAAAATGAAAAAATTACATGGCATTAAGAAATAATATCATAGAACTCATCATATTTCAACTGATATTCTGAGGCACAATTCTTGAGACCCTACCCAAAACCTTAAGTCTTTAAGGCTTAATGGCTTTAAGCCATAAGGCTTAATATTCTACAGTTGAATTTCTCATAGGCAATATAAATTTATTTGGATATAATATCTGAATTTTCTCATCTTCCTTTTCTTCCAGTGCTCTATTCTATATTATATACTTTTTTAGCTCTTTTTCAGACAGATTCACTGCCTTGTATTGACAATGTCTTGTTTTTCCCAAGTGAGTTAACATGCTCTTTCTCTTTTTCATTTTGCTTCAGACTCCTTTGGGCAAAAACAAAATGTCAAGAGATTTTATTAATACATTAAATAAATTGGATTGGGATTTCTAGATATTAAACACTGTAATCATAGTAGTTTATTTCATACGCTCCTATAATAAAATTAGACCTTCTAAAAAAAACCCCCAAACAATGAAGGGTTATCTTTAGAGAGAAGGGAATGTCAGTTTTATTCAAAAGTTTGTTACCCTCAGCTGCTGACATGAAAGTTTGTTTATAGAACTACATGATATTAAATGAACATCAAGAAAAACACTACTTGTTGTTTCAAAGTCTCTGGAAAAAAAAATTGAACGAATGCTCATATGACCACACAGATTACATAATGTTTCAGATCATTTATCAGATAAATTCATTTTTGAAGCTCTGATCCTAAGGCAATAACTGTCTCAGATATACAATATGTAAATAGGGTTATGGTCAAAAGACTTGGTGTCTGAGTAGGAGTTGGTGTAAAAGGTAAACCATAGCATTTACATTTTTGCCCCTAATTTGAGTGCTATACTTTATACTTTAAGACACTTGTGCAGTAAGGAACCAAATCATGACAACCAAGAGAGAGCCCACAACACCAACCATAATACCTTTCTAGCCTGTTTTCTTCTCTAATTCTGGCAGCTTGGAAAACTATAAGAACTGGGTAAAAATATAGTGCTATTTCTTCATAATATTCCCCCTCTAGGAAGCCTCTTTTCAACTTCCTGGTCCAGAAACATCTGTCATTTTAAACATCTGTCATTTTATATAGCAGGCCTTGAATTTTTTTCAACATGAATTTCCCTCATTGTACTTTCTATTCTCATGCTAAAGGTTATCATCTGAATTGTCTGTTGGCAAGGAAATCCACCACTAAAACAGGTAATCTGAAGAAGCACCTCCTGTTTAATCTGAACTTGATATTTTCTAATTCTATGTGTTATGTCCACACTTTATTATATTTGAAGAGACTAAAGACATTTCTTCCCTTTCTAGGCTACAAACAACTTCACCATCCCCCTACTTCTCTCTGTCTCTTTCAGACTGGAAAACATTAATCTATTCATTAGCTTCTTTAATCATTCTCTATGTGGAAGGCATTTTATATCTGTGATTTTCTCAACAGCTTATTTTTTGCTGTTCTATCAAATCCATTTTCAGATAGGATGAAAAAGGAATGGGGAAAGAGGTGTGCATTGCATGGACCACATGATTGCATCATGGACTAAACCATGTGTAATCATGATTTCCACTCTGTTCCGTGTTCTGTTCTGGCAATTCCCCATGCTGGGTTTTTTTCCTGGGTTGCAATGAACTCTGAAGAGCACATGAGCACAGATGTCTGGAAAGTCAGGTCCTCTTGGGAGTTAGAGCCTATGATTATTTTGGCAGTCTGTGACCCTGTACCAGTGCTCAGGCGTCCTCAGTGATGCAAACTCAAATTACAGATCATCTCAGCCTCTTCTACAGCTGCTGTTATTCTGAGATCTTTCTCTACTAAAAAGAAAGTTTAAATCTTCTGTTTTCTTTCTGCCATTTCTCTGTGTCTCATTTTGTTAACTTTAAATGACTGAGCTCTTTAATATATTTCAGTTTTCTGAGTCCCGATTGTATCACAACAAAGATATTTTCCACTTGATATTTTGGTATATCTTTTCTGCATCCACTCCAAAATATTTTTGAAAGATGAACATTCCTAGTGAGCAAAATTCTCACTAATAAAACCCCTTCTCAGTAATAATGCTTATTAATGACTGATTTTGGAAGTTTGTCAGTTAATCACATGGTTAATCAAATGAACATTTTTTATTTTAATTCATTTAATCCAGCACAATTTGCTTACATTTTGTAGTAAGTCAACATAGCATACATTTACTTCTGCTAGTTATCTTTACTTCTTAAACCTGTTTTCTCAAAAACTTTAATGAGATTGTTGAACTAAATCTGTTCTACGTAAAGCATTGTTGACTGGCATTAAATGCCTTTGTATAAGAATTCACGCAGAAGGAAAGATGGAGAGGCAAAATGTGACAGCAGAATATGGGGAAGAACAGATATACTTGGGATGATTTAGCTCTTAAAGGTCTTTTCTAACATAAAGGATTCTATGATTCTATGAATATGTAGCATATATTTAAACTAGAGAAAATTGTTTGAATAATGCATTTGTAGCTTGTATTTATAACACCAACTCAATTTCATAACAGCTTCACTGCTTTACCTCAATTGATTATCTAGATATAAACAGTCAGACTTTGTTCTTGCTCCTGTTGAATCAGTTTCTTCTTCTGTTAAGTCACAGCATTTGTGAAAAATGTTTTTGTTTGAAAATGACAACCAGAAGATAACAAGTGGAGTTAGCAAATGGGAAATACAAGACAAGAATTTAGAAAATAAATCTAAGCTACTGAGGTCTAATTCTAATTTTAGGCATGAAATTTTAAACACATAAAAATATATTCAAAACATATTAAAAACATGCCATAAAAATAATTAAAACCATATTAAGCATGTATATGTACAATACTTATCATTGTTAGCAAAAATGCATAATTTCCACTTGCAAAAGTAATGATGAACAAAAATTAAAACTAGTCAGACTATTAAGGTATTAGAATTAGTCTTTGAATAAAAATATTTTTCTGGCTGACATATGAATTTTTGCAGCAATAGTTTTACACCTTAAGTAATAGTTTCTTCATGCAGAAACAGCAATGAGATAGAAAACAGAGACAACAGAAACATAAATTTGAGGGAAAATAGGCCTTAAGCTAATTTACCACAAAAGGATTGATGTCTTAAACAGGATTCGGAGATTTCAGAATTAATCATTTTATCACCAGATTATAGAATACTTAATGAGACATGTAATCATAAAGAATAAAAATTATTAAAATAAAAATGTTGGAGTGAATATAATCTACATGTGAGATAATAGTTATCCTGTAAAGGCAAATCCTGTCATTGAAGAGGTTCTTGTAAGTAATTCTTCAAACCGTGTGTTTGATCAAGATAATACAGTTTTGATTGATTTTTTTTTTTTTTTCCTTGTTACATACAATATTCTTGAATTGAAGACTGGGTTTGTGGATAGGATTTGTAGACAAACACATATTAAAAAAAAGTCTCTTGTACCAAATAGATAATCATAGACCTATGGCTAAACTAGAGTATGCTATTCTTTCAGATACTAGAGTTAGTGTGGCACTGTTGACAGTCCATTTTTGCAACAACCCTACTCAGACCACTTCCACTGCTCTATTTACCTGCTTACTTTCCCACATAAAGAAAGTGAATCCCTCCGCTTCAGCCTTCAATATATATTCAATATATTCAATATATTGCTTCAGCAGCAATATATATTAGCACAATGCCTGCCTTGGTAATACTTATAATTAAATGATTTTTTTAATTTTAATTTTAAAATTTAATTTTAAATTAAATAAGGATTCACTTTTTTAACTAATGTTACCAAATATTTTCTGTGTTAATCTGCACTTTATCGATTTGTGAAAATTTATTCTCCAACTAGGTTAGATATTCCAGGCATCAAACCTTGGAAGATTTTTTTTTTTAACCAATGCAGAAAAGTATTCATGTATTTTGCATTTTGAAGGGACTACAGATATGCTAAAAATATAAATAAGAACATTTTTCTCTTTTAAAGAAAAATAAATGCTTTGGACACATCTGCAACTAAACTAGACCAGCTCACAAAGCTGAACCTCACAAACTGAGAGTCTGATAATTTTCCTTTTGGTAAGGCTAACAAATTACAGATTTATGCCATTTTGAGCAGATATGTTGTGATTTTTTTTTTTTTGTTCCTCACAGTGAAAACAAAAATAAACAAAGAAAAAAAAAAAAAAAAAAATTTTGGTTTTTTTTTTTTTTTTTTCCAAAACAAAAGTAGCTAGTATATAGGTATATCCATTATTTGCACAGTTCTGCATATGAGTTCTTTATGTTTCAGAAAGACACACGTGTGGAGCAGAGAAAATAATTTTTTTCAGCTCAATACCAATACCAGTTTTTAAGTAACAGTAAAAAGTCATTAGTATAGAGAGCAATATCCTTTCCAACAGGAAGAGAAATGCCCATGTGGGATGTTACTGTCTTCAGTGTCAGGCAGGAAGGATGAGATGATGTGAGAGAAAACTCCTGACAGAAGCTTTCTGGATTGTGTTCTCTTGCCCATTGAAATCACTGGCATACAATCTCTGACAGTTTACAAAAGCTTTCAGGAGGGTATCATCTCTTCAGTCCTTTGGTCTGTAGCACTACTATGCATTTGCTGTCTAACCCATGACATTTTTTCTGCTCAGTTTCCACAGGAAATAGTGTGAGCTTCTCAGAAAGAAGGAAAAACATATTTTAAATTTTATACAGTCTGAAAATATATTAGAGTTTTGGGTTTTTCACAAATAGAATTAATCAAGTTTATCTCCCTTTCCCTTCTTTAAGGTTCAAAATTAGTTTTTAAAGCTTACAAAGCCCTAAAAGTAAAAATTAGAATACCAGAAAGGACACCAGAAAGAAGATAGAATCAGTGAGACAGGTTTTATAAAATATGTAGTTTAGATACTGTTGTCAGTTGGCAGAAACATTGTTGATTGACAGAAAAATCATTTTCTTGACAGAAGAGGATAGACAGAGTGAATGTCATGCAGAAAAATCAGAGTTAATGGTCCACCATTAAATTTTTGTTTCAAAGGAGAATTAATACTGGCAGCTCAAGTGAAGACAGTGACTTGCACACCAAATATCTCAAAAAAAAAGCTTCCCAATTCTGTATGAGAAATACAGATTATCCAAGTTCATATGTTTTTTTGCACAAACAGTCCAGTGGGTAAAATAAATAGGATAAAGTTTTGGAACGTTGAAGATGTAAACAAAGAACAGTAAAGATTTCTGGATATATTTACTCAGGAGACAAGTACAAACATATAATTATCTGTTGCTTTAGCAGTCATAGTCTCACTGCCTTGGAGGTGTTGTCACAGAGGGACCCACACAACAGATAGGAGTACTTACCCAAAATGCTGATTTATTGCAACCAAAATTGTCCAGCAGTCCTTCTGACTAGGTGTCAGTCAGGAATACTCTATTACAAAACTATTTCCTAAGCTTTAAGAAATATTCTTTCAAGAAAGATGAACAAAAGTGTACACATATTCATACAGGGAAAACATCCCACACAAGGGTACCCAAAGGGTGTCTCTCACCCAAAGTGGCAAGGGCTTACTCAACAATACATCCAGAATAAATATTCACTCACCAAGGGCAGGGGTGAGGACTCACTCAATCAGCAGAAGTATCCTTGGACACCATCCCTGATCCAGGGGGAGGATTCACAAATGCAAGACCCACTTGCTCCAAGGCTGACTCAAAGTCATCTCTCTGGAAGAGCTCCGTTTTTACACCCTAGTTGCGTGCACACTGTGCTCATTCTCATTAGCTGGGAGCAAGCACAGGCTAAGGCATCACACTCTGAGGCACCAGTTAGTAGACATAAGGAACCAATTAATGGCTGTGAGGCAACAAAGTGATCTTTAACAAGTCTCTGGCAAGCCCTGGCCTTCATTAGGTTTTTGTTAGGGTGGCTGCACCTGCAAGAGATGACGTGTATCTCCACCATTCCTAAATGAGAAAAAGCATGATATGAATAGTTAACGAAGACAAGAAGAAGAACTGTATAAGGATTAGCTGGAAATTTAATGTACCTTAAGTGATTTTCTTTTAGTGAAATGAGGTGAGTATGGAGACTCTGATTGAACACACAGACTGGACTGGGTTGTCCTTTATTACTCCCAAATAAACAAGGGCCCTAAAAATCATCACAGATCTGTGATATCTTGTGAGTTCAAATAGTAACCTAAATTTGTGCCTTTACTACCATTTATATCCAGTAAACTATAAAAACCTCTTAGCTTTGAACACCCAAAATTCCAGTGGCAGTCAGTCCTGAAATGAACTCATACCTAGAGTCTAAAAAGTTTTCCAAAGCTTATGAGCCAGCAAATGGTCACAAATTTAACACTGTATTTGCTGTCTGTTTTCTGGATAGACAACAATACTAGACATTTACATGTTTGTTTTATATTTTTCTAAAGTGAGTGTCCTTGATGTATTTTCCTGCCAAACACTTGAACACATAGTACAGAGTCCTTTTGCACACCACCTGCAAAAAAGCCTACATCAGAACATAGACATTAATTCACTTACTTTTCAAGTTATTATTAAGTAGAAAAAGGAGAACTATATTGCCAAATAACTGAAAAGTATTGGCTAAACCATCAAGAAAGCTGTCAAGAATTACACCGTGCTATTCAAGGATTCAAAGGGTACAAAGCTATCTTAATCTCTTGAAAGAGATGATCCAGTTGATTACTGTTGAAGCCATAAAGTAAGTTTTGATCTCTGAATGCCCTAAACTGTATATTTGGGGTTGCTGCAATTTGGTTTTGCTTTGAGCAAGTATTCTGTTCAGTGATAATAATCTGGGTACACAAAAAGTATATAGAGTACCTTACCTCTTGGTAAGTTGAACTGCTGCTCCAAAGAAGATATTGTCCCATTAAAAGAATATTGATAAGTGCAGTTGGTTATTGGCCTAAGTTCAGTGAAATATGAAATATACAGTATTTTTTCATTTTCTGTTTTTCAGAGGGAAATACACTGTCCACTACCTACAATCAAAACCTAACCTATATATCCAATCTTCCCAGATGCATTTTCTAAAAAGGAAGACTACTCTTTAGGTGGGGTTTAGTCTGAACACACATACAATCTCACCTAAAGTTTATTCCTGAACAGAAACCAAGTTGCCCAGACATCAAGTATGACCTTGTATAAAAGTCCTGTTGGTTTTTCTAGTGGAAAAGACCTGAAAGTAATAAAGAACATATACTGATCATATATGTTTGATTGAAGGCAAGGATAGCAGTTAGAAACCTTGTTTCATGGAAGGTAAATTTTACCCTGAATCATTCTGCACTACTAAATCCAAAAACAAGCTTTGTGTTGGCACTTTATACTAGGCTGATTTTCATCTAAACAAGCATGCGCAAAGAAGCAGAATAAAGGCAGGAAAATAGCTGGTCAATGGCATGAATCTCTTCTTTCCTAGTAAGTATAGGCTCCTGCAACCTCACAGGCCCTCAAGAACTATTTTCTTTCACAAAGGAATTTCAAACAAGTTCAAAGTGATGAACATTTTCAGAGCTATGAATTCATTTAAATTGTGATGAACACTTTAAAAGGTATGAATTTATTGAAATTGTATGTGCATCTTTTATCAAGGCCAGCATCTTGCACTTTAGTTTTCACTGTGGCTTACATTTCCCATACTTAAAAAGGAGATCTCTTCTGAAGTTTGCTTAGTACATTATGTACTTGAAGTTCACACTGTAGTCAATGAATTTGATGCAAGGGGAAGTGATAAACATATTTTTGATAGGAGCTATGATGAATACTTTTATGAATACATAGTTCAGATTCTCAGAGAGGTATTATAAAGATAACCCATATCTCAGATAATCTGAACTTTGAAAGTACTGATGCTTAAAAAATCAGTACTCAGTAAGTCATTGTCATAAGGTGATAAACATAAAAGCAGAAACCTGAAGAGATTTTGTTAGACAGCTGAAGCAAAGGAAACGAGGTTTGAAGAAGAGCAAGAAGCAAATGTAACCGAAGGAGAGTGTACTGGGTTTGTCTAGGATAAGGTTAATTTTCACTAGAAGTTAGGAGGAGGACCACAGCGGGATAGACAACAGAATCAGCCCATGGGATATTTGATACTGTACTGACATCATGCCTGCTATATAAGAGCAGGGGGCGGTCTGGGCAAAGCACTCATGTTTTGTTTCTATTCCTGTTGTTACTGCTCTTTTTATGTTGTTGTATTAAATTCTTCTTATGTCAACCAATGGGGTTTTATATTTTTCTCCCTTTTCCTTCTATTTTTAGGGTGAGAGGTGGGGGGAGGAGTGCAGGTGGGACCACATGATGCTGAGCTCCCAGCTGAGTCTGAACCATAACAGAAGTTGTGGTCAGACTATATAGGAGAAAGTAAACTTTTGGTTAAACTTCTGCTTTCATTACCATCATACTTATTTAATCCTTAAAGGTACAGAATGATAGGTGACTTTTTACCTATAGTCATGAGTTATAAATACAAAATTGAAGTCCATGAATGGAGGCTATTTTCCATTTTTTGCACTTCAGGAGAAAAATTACTTGCAAACGAATATATTTCCATTATTGAATTTACTAAGTATTGTGAGGAAACAACATCATTGACATATGAACTGTATTGATTGGATGCTTAATAAGGGAGATGTTAGGAAGATGCTAAAGCTACAAAATTCCACAAAAATAATATTTTTAATCTCTTTCACTCAGGAAAACAGAATTCATTTCCTACTGCCTTGGGTGAGTATAGCTTTGGATGATTCACTTTACTGCTTTGTACTTCAGTTTCCCCATCTATAACATCCTCTCTAAAGCTCTTCAGGATGTGGTAATGGGAAGAACTAGCTACGATTACTACCAAGCCCAGAGTTCTGCTTGAGGAAGTCTATGTGCCAAACGAAACAGTATTAATACAGATGGAATGTTGGGAAGGATGCACATCTGTGATATTGTTGAATGTAGATTTCTCTGCATGACATTTTTATGTATGTCTTGCTTAACTGTCCTACTTTCCAAACACTGAATTTTCAGTAAGTCAGTTTGAATGAGCAGGTTAGGGGGATGGTGTGTATTTTGGTTTGCTCTGTTTTGTTTTATTATTACTGTTTCCTCTATTTTTCTTCTAATAACTTAATCTGTTTAGGAGCTCAGGAAATTTTATGGGGATGATTTCCCTTTGTTTTTGGTGTCTTTTTAATCTTTAAGCTGAGGCATTTACAGTTCCATAGACACAATCGAAATGGTGAGGTGTTGCAGGATATAGCACTGGAGATGCCATATAGGTTGAAGCCTTGTAACAGATCATGAAGTAAACCAAACACGTAAGTATGCAACTAGGATGCAATTTCCTATTACAGTACTGTAATATACAGTATTATGCCAAAAATGCAATATAGAAAAATAGTCATGTCTCTTGCTTTCCTCAAATCTCAAAAGGATGAAAGAAACTTGACAGCACTTCCTCTGCCCATTTTCAGAATAGCTTATCCAGAAGACAACAAGTTAGTAGTTTGGACTGGTGTCCACACAAAATCTCAGGAGAAAGCAGAAAAATCTTGCACACACTCCATGCTATAGCAAAACTATATATGTATGCCAGCATACATATGGTCTTTGAGTGTGAGATTAATAGAATCCTCATTTTTAAAACCTTGAGAAAATGACTGATATTCCTTGGACTGGTATATATCTTCTACTCCCTGCTTACACTCTCACAATGCCTTTTCCATTCCTAAACTCACTTTAACTGTTGAAAGGCCTTTTTTCATTTGGTTTTCTGTCTCAGACTTTGCTAGAGCAAGGTGCAAGCCCTCAAATAGGCTTCCATTAATTTTCACTTAATTTCTTACCCTCTTGCCTTTTAGGGAATTGCAAATGATTTCTTTTTTCTTTCCTCCTAAACTCTCTGCTTATTCACAATATGAACCTGAACTGCTTATTCACCCAGATGGGTTTTACTTTCTTGGGTTACCCAACTCCTAGTAGTTTTAACAGTTTGACATGAAGAAATTCCAGTCCTCTCACATTCAGGTCCCTAAACTCTTCAGTCCAATTGATTTTACAAGTGATTCCTTCAATTCATCAAAGTTTGCCCTCATTTAAAATCCAGAACCATAGTTCCTTCCTTTCTTCCCCTGTAGTCCAGTTTGACCTTACAGCTGAATATGCCCAGTTTTCTTTTTTTCTGTTTCTTACACTTTTTTGCCAACTTTTTGCTTTATGTCCTTGAGTTTCTTAAAGTATTATTTTCTTCATGACTGATAGTAGTGTAAAGTGAGAACAAAAAGAGGTCAGTTGTCCTTTGGAAAAGTTTTGAAGGAGAGCACAGGGGAGTTCTATTTTAAGGGTTCTTTTTCAGGTATCTATAAAGACAGAAATCCTTTGACTAAAGTTATATGAAAAGTCAGAATTTTTTTCAGTTGTAATATGCTGGGTTTTTTTCTGATCACACATCTTCCCAAAGCTTAGTTTGCATGCCAACCACTTTTTATGCGCATTATGCATAGTACTAAGTGTTCACCAGTGGGAGAATCTCTAGGGCAAAGGTGTCTTACTGCATACCGTAATCCTGCAAACATGTGCTTCCCTTTGTGAAGTTAGAGATTTCATTGCAGTTTTTGCTGACAAATATTTCAGGACCTAAATGCATATTAGTGTTCATTGTGGTTGTGTCTCTAAAGGAACAATTTGCTGTTCTAGAACACAGATTAGATATTGTCAGTAAACTTAACCAAGCACTTTTATCCATGATGTCCTGGTCATCTCTAAGGGACTAATTCTGAGCTTTGGCCAGTCAGTCTCCTCAGAAGCAGAGTTTATTACCTCTCTAGCTAATTGTCTCTCTTTGGTATATTTATACATTTTATTTTCTCAAGTATTTCCCTTTCCCAGACATCACTGTAGCCCAAAAAAGTAAGCCTTATCAAAACCAAACAAAAAAAACCCCAAAAAAACCTACAACAAAACAAAAAGCAAACAACAACAGCAAACCCTCCTGAGTTAAATCATCCAAATAAATCAGGAGCCATAGCAACAACTAGGTTAGAATTTGTTATTTCTAGATACAGCTAGGTGGTGGATGCTGTTGCCCTGATGGCTTTCAAATGCATTGGTATGTCTTAGCTGAAAATGTAGTTATTTAATCTCTAAATTTTTATATAGTAAATTGAGAACCTTCTGAAGAAGCTGTTGTTTTCTCAGTAGTAGCCTTTGTATTTATACTAAAGCTGATGGGTCTGAATTTGACACTCTTGGGATGAAAGGCCCTTTTTATTACATGACTATATTACCAAATAAATAATTTAAAAATATCTTTCAAATTGTTTTTGACTTCAATCTCAGAATATACAGTAGGAGTCTAGTTATACTCAAAAGCCATTGACGGTCATTTTTCTAAACGGTCTAAAACTGCCACCTTCTGGCTGTTTTTCTTGCTTCCTACTCTAGTCAAAAGCAGAGCTACATTCAATTTGTGGTTGTATCTTGGAATCCAGATTGCTGCCAGTGAAAATAGTATACTGTGAAATACATAAGAATAAAGAATGCATACTGTCTTTACTATTAGAGATAAAAACATCAATCAGTTGACCATCCAGGAGTTAGAATCTTCTTTGTTCTGTTAGAATAACACCAAATAGCCTAGGCTCTGAATCAATTTTTCTTTTACTGTGCATACTCTTTCTCACTTTATAATATTACTAGCATCCATTTCTTTCTGTCTGTTTGCTATGTGATGTTCCTTCCACCATTTTAGACCATCCATTTTTGCATTCTGTTTCTTGATTATGTTGGGTCTGTGCTTTTAGGGTCTTGTCTTCAGTTTACACAGACAGTAAATGATAGAATACAATGTACTTTCCACAGTGATGTTAGAGAAGGTAAGTGAAGAAAAGAAAGCAGAGTACATTCTTTCAAAGATGTTCAGAATTGTCAGAACTGTTTTTAATGGGCAACCACCAAGAGTGGTTAATTTTTTATATTTTGGGGATGTTTTATTCTTTTCTGGACAGCTGAAATTGGATCTCTATCAGCAGTGGAATTTTCTGGCTTACTGTTGGGGTGACAACATGTAAAAATATGTCATTAATCATTGTCTTTTTTATTTTGGTAAGAAACAATGTCATATCAACCTGATTAATGGAGTTCCCTCACAGTGTAAAACAAAGGTTTGGTCCCCACCCACGAGTACATATTTGAAGACACTTGGGGAAGTCTGAGCTGCTTCTGTACAAAGATTTCTCCAGATTAATACATCTGATTCATTTAAGTGTTTTTTTCTTAGTTTTTGAAAGAATGCATTTTTTTTTTTCCCATATCAGCTAGCGGTTACTGCAATAATAATATCTGTACTTGTCTAAGAAACATATATTACCATTGAATTTAATAAATGAGTGCAAACTACATGAAATTAGATGTCTTTTATAATATGCCAATATTCATCTTAATCTCATAAAGATGTTCCTCCTTGAAATGAAAGAGCAAGGAAAAAGGTACATATTATATTATCCTGAGAGCTTACTTCCAAAATATTAGACAAAATTGGAAAGCAAAGAGTGATCACATATTTGTCAGAAACCTTCAAGGTTTTCTTTATGAGATATATATATATAGATATATAGATGATATATAGATATATAGATGATATATAGAGGGCAAGGAAGCAATATATACAATATTCTTCCATTTAAGTATTCTTCTCTCTTCTGCATTTAGCAAAGCGTCCTGTGTAGGCAGCTAGTTTCTTCCTTCAGAGCAGTACAATTCCTTTGGAAGTCCTTTGTCCCCTCAGCCCCCCCAAAAAACCCATGAAACAACAGAACAAAATTTAAAAAGCCAAACCAACAAACAAAACCAACCAAACAAAAACAACGATAAATAAAAATAAAACAAATCAAACAAAAAAACCCAGCGTATTGAAGTAGCAGATTGCCATAGTGCATGTATTTCTACCTCCAGAAAAATACTGTGTGGTGGTATAGAACAAAAGTATCTGCAGAATGGAAATAAGTGATTTTCTTTTTCTTTGTTATGGATTTTTTTGTGAGTTCTGTTTTACAGCTTGGTTTTTTAAAAGCTTAGTTTGAAACTTGACAAAAGTGTTGTAATTTTTAACTCATCAGAAGATGGAGGAACTACTTTGTGATAAGAAACTACAAAAATATACATTCAGTTCTTTCTATTTGAATTTTCTGTCAAGAAAGGAGAATGAATATCTTACTGCTAAACACAGGCCATCTGTAAAGACACATAAACAATAAAACACTGTAAGAAAATTGCTTACAAAATTACTGCTTTCTTTCACAATATCCACCAATACACAAAATACCACTGTAGGGAGGCTAGTTTTACTAAATTGAATATTTTGACTGTGAAATGAAAGTCACATTTCACAATATAAATACATATTTCTTCAATCACTGAGTGATGGAAAATATGTCACTTAAAATCTTCTGTACAGCTGCTATAATAATACTACACAATACAACACAACAGCAAGTACAGAAAAGTATACAATTCTTACAAGAAACTTCTTTCAGGTGTCTGAGGCTTTTCTGCCTCCAGTCCTCCTATTTTTGTTTCAAATGAGTTACCTTTAGTTTTCAGTTTCAAGAGAAATTTTATTGTTCTATTTATATAATTTCCCATGATTTCTGTGCAACAACAGAGCATAGTCAGACAGGGAATATTTCATTCCCTGCTTGATTTATTAGTAGGTCAGATCTTTCTTTCCTGTTTAGAATCTGGTAATGCTACAAAAAGAACAGAAAAGTGTAGCACTTCACTACAGATAAGCCAGATGAATAATATAATATACAGTACCAGTATTAGAATTAAGGACATCCGATTCCATGAAAAACTGAATTAAATTGGTTTCTCTAGCAGCAGCTAGGCAAGATTTCCCACTACATCTAAATGGATTGGTTTAGATTAGGATCAGAATAATCACACTGCAGCAAAGATCGGAGTTGGATCAGATCAGAGTTCTACACAAGTTCTGTATCTACTCATGTTTTAAGTAAATAATGTAAAACAGTAGGTAGAAAACTGAGCGGTAGAGGGTTATCCCATTATCTGATTATTTTTAAATTTTGACCAATTAATCTATGCCTAAAAGTTCTCAGTTTTCTGATTTTTAGGGAGTGTTTAATGCAAAGTCAATAGGTGAGGGTAGCTTAACATTCTGATGAGGTGCTTTGCCTAGCAAGGACAGAGTTTAAAGAATATAATTTAAATTCACCAAAACCATCACCTATTCCTTTTAAATTCACCTACATTTTAGCAAAATCAAAGTCTTCAATGAAACTGAGAAATTTTAAATTTCCCTTGACGTGTTGTCTTCAGTATCAAATTGAAATTTATTTTGTATTACATAAAATTACATGCAGACAAAAGCAGCTGAAATGAGAATAAAATGTTTTAAGTAAGAAAACAAAACAAACATACAAACAAATAAAAATAAACAAATGACAAAATCAACCTCAACCATCATAACCAAAGAAATTCTCAATTTTTCATAGGAAGAATCAATATTGAGTTTTTTATTCTTTTTCAGAAATTGTAGAATTTTCTAAAAGCCAGTGATTTTGATACTGCCTGTCCTAGAGTTTAGTTAGATACATACATAGATATTTCTCAAGAACCTATTTTTAGAATTTTAAGTAATCCTTTAAATTAAATTAAATTTCTTCAATGCATCTGCAAGCACTATTAATTTGAAGGTTTTAAACCCTTCTTTCAGAAAGGAAAAACCCGTTACAAAATGAAGCAATAATCAACCTAAAGAAGTTATTTTCCACACGTCGTACTGAAAATGTTTTTGCTTTGAAAGGAAACGAGCAGTCTCTGTGTAAGGGCAAGAGGGAGAGGGAAAGAGTAAAAAGAAATAAAGAAGCTCCTTCTCAGTATATTACCTGGGTAAGAGAAGACCTGATTTCTGATAGTATTTTGAAAGTGGTTTCTATCTAGTATATAGTTACTGATGTTCAAACCACTTGCACTTAACAGTTGCACTTATGGCTGCTGGGCACCTGAGGAGTCCTCTG
Source organism: Todiramphus chloris collaris (assembly GCA_025345505.1). Taxonomy (NCBI): domain Eukaryota; kingdom Metazoa; phylum Chordata; class Aves; order Coraciiformes; family Alcedinidae; genus Todiramphus; species Todiramphus chloris. The sequence continues at coordinate 17,311,412 of JANVCC010010406.1, forward strand.
GCCACAGCACCTCAGCTGTGGGTTCTGATCAGGCTGCTCAGAGCTTCACCCAGACAGGATGTGAAATGCCCAGGAATGGAGACAGCCCTACCTCCCTCAGCTCCTGCTGCACTGCTGGCTGCCATCATGGACAAAAGGCTTCTCCTTATCTCCAGCCTGAGTCTCTCATGTTCCAGTTTATTCAGCTGTCTCTTGCCCTCCCAACATGAACCTCTGTGAAAAGCTTGGCTTCGTCTCCTCCATCCTCTCCCACCAGTGCTGGGGATTCTGTTGGGTGCCCCATCTGGCTGAAACAGGCCATGCAGCCTTTCCTTGCATGGCAAGGGATACAGACCTTGGTAGCCTCCCCTGAAGTCCTGCTAGTACATACATGTATTTGTCATGCACTGGGGCACCAAAATTGTATTCCAAAAGGATATCCTGATGAGGTCTCATGAGCACTTAGCAGAGGGGGTAATACCTGCCTTCCTCTGTCTCTCAGGTTCATGCTGTGTTCAAATTGCCCCAGGCATCACTGGCCCTCATTGCTGTCTGGGTGCATGATTGAGCCCAGCTCAGCTCACTGCCTGCCAGGGCACAGGGCCATCCCCCACAGATGTTCCCAGGGCCCATCATCCATACCATGCAACCCTACAGTACTCTGCCTTCCAGTGTAAGTCTTGGTCTGATCCTTGCTGAATTTCATGGGGTCCCATCAGACACTTCCATCCCTGTACACCTCCACTTGAAGAGTGGCCCAATCCCCAAATGTGTTGGCCAGTCTGCCATAGTGTCTTCTGTCAACTGGATGCATGGGCCCTCTGTCACCTCCTCTGGATCTCTGGTACAGTTGTACGGCAATCTATTAACCATGACATTCTGAACCCAAATATCCAAACATTTCTTTCGCCCATCTGATTGTCCTCACAAGCAGAGTGTAATATGCTAAGTTGGACACAAGAATAGTTTGGAAAGTGTGTCAAAGGCCTTACTAAAGGCAAGGTAAATGGCATCTGCTGCTATCCTCCCATCCACAAATCCTAGCCTTTTTATCACAGAAGGCAATCATTCTATTCTCTGCAGTGAAGAGAAAGAAGTGAACCCTGAAAACACTTGAAGGTATCCATCCTAATTAGTGTGTTCCTGACAGAATTTCAAGTGGATGAACACACCTTTCAGAACTCCTGAGTAGAGGTTTTTAGGGGGTTCAATTTAATGTCACCATATCATAAACATTTCTTACTAGCATCTTCCCACTCAGCATCCTAGATGGCACTGGAGTGACAGTAGGAAGGCCTGAGAAGTGTTACAGAACTTCAGTGCTTCACTCATCACCATTAGAGACCAGGTTTCTGTTTGGCTTCCACTTTTATTTTCCACAAAGAACTAATGAGAAATTTGTTATGAAATAATACATTCTTTTCCATCAATTACTCCACACCATGATCTGTGAGTAATAACATCCACAGTGGTCAGTTTATCCCTCTTTTGCTGAATGTAGAGTAATCATAGTTTACATCTTGTATTTACTGTGTCTGTTACATGTAATGATATGCACAGACAATACTCTATTTGGATGAGCATTCCTTTAATTAGCATGTCTGGAGAATGACGATATATATAACCTCTTTCACATTCCTCTCAGGAATCCAAGACCACAACACAGAGCCGATAAACTAGAAATGTGATGGATTCCAAAGTCACAATAGGGACTGAAATGCTTCTAAAATCCTTCTGACACAGATGTCAGTCGAAAGTGAAGAATCTGTGTGATGTACTCTAACTGGAGGATTATGCTTAAAAGAGACTGTATGGCAGTGGCAAACACTTTGACAGAGAGGACAGGTGAGTTGTGAAGCTTTCAGAGGAAGTCTTAAGTTGTCCACAGAAAACTACCCAGGGTGTCTGTCACTCAGCAACTCCTACTAACTTTCTATTCCTGAGCCAGGGCCAGCTAGGAAAACACACTATCAGGTATTTGTCTTATGACAAGGAATTTAATTGCTTTGTTTCTACAGAGAGGAAAGATAGCCTCATTATTTTTAGAAAGCATTGTTTCACAGAGAACTCTTGTAAACCATTCCAGGTGACCTCATCTGAAATATAATAAATGATATGGAGTCCTACTTACTAGTGGCTATGAAAAGAGCGTGTTATTAAATTACATAGATTCCAGATTTTTGTTGCATTGGTGATACCTGGATTTTTTTTTTTTTCTTTTCTGTTAATGACTGTTACAAAAGAAAGAAGCCCTTCCAAGAAGAAGAAATAAAAACAAACATTGTTTTATTTTTTTTCTGTTGCTGGCTTCTGTTCTCTTCAGCAGCTGAAGAGCAAATCCAAACAATAAAAAAGCAGGTGATGATATCTAACATACATATCCTGAGATAGTGCTATTCTTACAGCAGCATCACAAAGGGGCATTCTAGTGCTACCTAAGCAAAGATTTCAGGTCAGATACTTACCTCACGTTACTCAGACTAATTTCAGTTACTTTATCAAGTTATTTATGATCTTCTAGGCATGGGATAGACTCTGATTAGTGAGGTGCTGTTCAGTGCCTGACTGCTGTGTGAGTTTCTGACCCAGCACCTCCTATGCAGCAATGCACTCTTCCTGTGAAAACTTCACACATGGCATTTAGCTTCAGTAAGCATAATAAGAGGACTAAGAAAATTGTTAGCTTTGTTAAGGCATCCTAGAAAGCTGGCTACAGTGGGCTGGTTTTATTTAATGTTTACAAATATCTGAAGCATGGGTGTCAAGTAGTAGGACCATCTTTTCAGTGGTGCCCTGTGATAAGACAAGGGGTAATGATCACAAACTGGAACACACAAAGTTCCACCGCAAGATGAGGAAAAACTTCCTTACTGTGAGGGTGACAGAGCACTGGAACAGTCTGCCTAGAGAACAAACACCACTATTAGAGAAAAAACTTCATACTACTACAGTTGTTAAATACTGACACAGGCAGCTTAGAAGAGGGTGTGGAGTCTCTGTCCTTGTAGATATTCAAAGCACAGCTGGTCATGGCCCTGGGTAGCCTTGTGAGCTGACTACGTTTGTTCAGTGGTGGGACTGTGCAGCCTCCAGAGGTGCCAGCCCGTACCAGCCATGCTGTGGTTCTGGGGTTCTGCAGTATTCATCATCCATATGCACCTGATCCACCGCATCTTCCTCTTTACGTTCAGACCTTCAACATGCTTCTTGTCAAACATTAGTATTAATTCTGGATCTGGCTTATAGATCTTCCGGGCTATGCAGCAGAGAAAACAAAAAACAAGGAGCCATAATCAGTCAATCAATATCTCTTATCTGTCAAATTTATGAAAATAAAAGCATTGAAGGCCTTTCTTCCAAATTCTGTATTTCTCTATTAGCTACAGGATGAATTTTGATGGGAATTCGAAGCAGAATATGGCCAGTATGTTTTCTGTGTGACTTGTGTTTGGGTTTTTTTTGTTTGTTTCTTGTTGGGGGTTGTGGATGGGTTGTTTGTTTGTTTGGGTTTTTTAACAATGCTTTAGGGGTATTTTTATGGAGTTTCAAACCATGATAAATGCTTCATCAAAATTATATAAGATATTGACTAATAAGAGGCAAATCACCACAGTGCAAAAATGCAGGACAGACTTTCTTCTTGTATCATCCCTCTTGCAAGCCGGTATTTCTCTTCCTTGGCAATCTATCTTCTTCTAGAAATAAATGGAATATAGTTCACCTGCATTGTGCAAAACTCTTCATTTTTTTTTGCTAGAAAATTCTCTTCTGTCATTATGCTTGTCTTGTGGTAATGAGACAGAAACTGTTCTTACAATCAAGGCTCAAACTTTTCCTACAACATAAAGAGGTGCAGGCCACTGCAAAGAAGATATGCAGAACGGGTAAATTGTACTTCCTCCATTTCATAATACATAAATTTTAATGAAATTTGGTGTTAAAACAAATCTGAAATAAAGGCCTTGAAAAAAATGTGTCAAAGCACCAAATCTAGTATTAGTTTCCTGTTTATTCTACGCACTTCCTCTTTTTCATATCTACACTCCAGGATCTCAAATACTGATTGAACAATAAAATTCAGAATAATTATAACAGTACAAGTCTTGCACAGTTGGACATTACAGGGATATCACAGCTGGATGGTCAACTGAAAGGACATAAATGAGCAAAATGCAGAAATGCATGAATTCATAATGTATGTAGGAAACCCCATGAGATATCTGTCTCATGGCAAAAGAGGTGCCAGGGTCACTGTCGATGAGTGACGTTTTCCTACCAGACCCCATAGGCTTACATTGAGCAGTTTTGCCAAGTCAAAAAGTAGGTTTAATAGCTCTGCCTCAGAGCCCAGCTAAAGGCTTGCACTGAGGCAATTTGTGCATCATTCATAGCACAGGTAGTTTGTATATAGTCCTGGACATGAGCTACATATGTCTTAAAGAAGTCCAGGAGGCAGTAGATAAGGAGTTAATCTTGCTGGGTCAATAGGAGCTAGCATAGGAGACCTCCTTAACATATCCCCCTCATACATTGTTTGAAAGCAGGCTGCTTTTTTCACAGACACTGCAAGATCAGAGAACCCAGATGCCTTAATAACAAGGGCATCTCTGTCCTGCAGGTCTGTGCCACCACCCAAATGGATAGCCCATGCAGTTAATGTGTAATTATAATGAATAATTCAGTGTACAAAGACTCCAAGGCCCCAGTAGCCTCCTGCTTCTTCCTCAGTAAGATTCACTCCTACTCCCATGTAGAATAATGACTGGAGTTGAGTTTCAAATTAAGAATAATTTTAAAGGTGCAGCATTGTTCACACATTAAGGAAAGGTATAACATTGGAGAAACTTTGCTCATTATAATGCCATTATAATACCAAAACACACCTCCATCCCAAAGGCTATCTGCCTCCAAAATGCAACCACCCCTCACTGAGCTTGCGCTCTGAATTTTCTTCAGCTATATCTTTAAAAGCGAAGCGGGAGAAATTTACACCAATCATAATGAAGGTATTTATGACCACAGTCACTCAAGCTCTACCTTGAAGGTAAAAATTATTATAAAAAATGGCTTAAGTAAGGGGGATGTTGGGGAAGACATCAGTGTGAACAAGTCAGGGTGGATACTATTGCTGACCATCTCTGACTCCTGGGATCAGTCGACAGGCTGAACCTTGCTTTCCCCCCATAGGGATGCCTTTGGGCAGGATCTGGTCATTCCAAGTATTTCCCCAGGAAAATTTCTAATTTTCCTGAGCTGCTCTTTAATCTAATGTGTTTCTTATATCTGTACATGCTTTGCAGACAGTGAATTTATCACCAGCAATCCACAAGAACCTGTACTTCTGTTGCTCTCAATAAACTGCACTATTCACGTTGTTAGTTGCAGGAGTCTCTCACTGGGCACTGCCAGCTCTTTACTGGCTGCATGAAACCACGAAACATGACTAGAGGGGAGTGAAGTGTGTTATTAGTGAATCCGGAGCTGTGATAGTTCAGATAGACTGAACGTGACAAGGCTAATTGGACATCACTCAGAATCTAAGCCCAGCTGCCCCCAGCCCCTCTGATACCTGAGGACCAGCTGGAATGCAAGGGGGTATATTCTCTGCCAAATTATTTTATCCCTTTACGCGACACCCCATAAAGGAAACTCACCACACATATTCCAACTCAAACTGCTTCTGACACTTGGAATGCTTTTCCTGTAACTTTGGTAATTCATCTGGAGACCACAGAACAGAGCACACAGTAATGAGAACATTACAATCTCTCTCACCTGTGACTTTGGTTTTAATCATCAGTTACATAGGCACGGGTTCTGGGGTAATATTGGAACCTTCCATTACAGCATCACTGCCACCATCATCCCAAATGTCTCTACCCCATATTTCAGGATCTACACTGTGTATTAATTTCAAGGTTTGTTTAGCCGAGACCAAGTATGGTATCTGGCTCAGTAAAAGATTCAATTTTTCCTATAATTCCCTCTCTTGCCCTTCAGCCAAGGACAATAACATTTTAAGTTCTCTATTTTCTGTTTCTAGGTTTTAGATTTCAGTCATGACAGTACTACGTCTATTTCCTATTTCACCCAGCTTTCCTTTTCAAAAGCCAGCGATACTTCTAATGCTTCACTCATGGACTTCAAAGTAGTATTTTCTGCATTTAGGTTTTAGCTTTCAGATGTGAGGGTATCTACCTGTGTTTACAATTTCCCTCAGACTTACCTTTCAAAAGCCAATGATGCTTTTAATACTTCATTTTCGAATTTCAAAGTAGTATATACTGCATTTGCAATTCTTTTGTGGGAAGTGGACACTTTAATTTCTTTTTATGCCTAAGATAAACAGGACCCCAGTATTGCACAAACAATTCCTTTCTCTTTATCTTTTAAAATCTTTTTCTTCTTTCTACATTGTTCTGTCTGCAATACCATCTTATACTGAGCTTTCCAAAATTTCTGGGCCTATCTTATTCCAGATTGAGATGTTGCATACCTATATTTTTACAGCAGTTTGTCCATGGCAATCCTGTCTGTGACATCAATTTCACTGTCATGTTAAGAGTCTGAGTGTGATGTTTGCCTCACAAAGCCCAAAGGCTTGCACTGAGCAGTTTTGCAAAGTCAAAAAATAAGTCTAAGAATTCTGCCTCAGAGCCCAGCTAAGGGCTTGCACTGAGGCAGTTTGTATCTGTCTCAAAGCTCAGATAAGGGCTCACATGGAGACCATAGTTACCTGTTTCAGCTCCTAGTTAAGGATTTAGGCTGAGACAGTTTAAACATTAAAACAGATAGGATTGATTTATTAAACTGGCAGATACAACAGGTTCAGATTTGTCAATGATAAATGCACTAACTAAAAAAAAAAAAAAAAAAGGATTATCAAGCCTGAGTTAGTAATTCCCCAGTAACATCAAACACAGTTGGAGGTGCAGGCCTGAGTAATAACATTAACATAGAATAGTAATGCTAGAAAAATGTATACTGTATACTGAAGGCGCAATTCTTACCAAGAAAGCATCCCTGTCTTGTTTGGAGGAAGAGAAGAACCGTCCATTGACTGTCTCTGCTAGACCTGCAGACTTCCCTCTGCCAGAGATGCATTCCCTTTCTGATTTTTATATCCTAATCCCATCTGTCCCTGCCTTCTAGGTGATGTTTGTCATGCTTTGAGTGGAGACTTGAGTAACATAGTCATGTATGTTTAGCATATATTCAGGCTCATTTCCAAAATACTAACTTTGCTATTAAATAGGCAAATATCTGTGAACTATGGCCTTGAGACTACGTTTATTTAAGAGCTGTTCACTTTTGTTGGTTTAGCCAAAACAGGACTGTCTTATCTTCACAAAACTCCCTCCTTCAGCCATTTAGTAGGCAAGCTTAGCAGATCTCCACCCCCAGATACAGCACAAAAATGTCATCGTTGCAAACATTTTAACCTTTCTGCTGAAACACTCTAAATTATTCTCACAGCAAGTTATTCTCTAGCAAGCTTATGCCACAGTAAAATGCACAAAAAAGAAGACAGCTTTGGAGCATTTCTCAGCTGCAGACCATAACAGCTCCCAGGAACTGAGGAAATGCTTTTCCACCTTGGAGGAGTGTGACAAAACACAGTGGGGCCTATCTTGTTATGATATTTGAAGAAAAAATATAGACCACCTCAATGCTAGCATATAACAAGGCTTAAAACAGCATTTTCCTCCTCCATTTTTGACTGTGAGCTTCTTCTTTCTATTATCAGTTTTTCAGTACAAGCAGAAACTAATTCAGTCAAAATTATCTTCTGTAAAGTCTAAATATTACTGAGAAGGCAGAAAGTGTATGTAACACAGTATCACACATCCAAAAGAAGAGTAAGACTGTAGCCTGGAGAAAAGAAGCAACAGCTCCAGTAATAAAATTGAGATAACAAAGAACCACATCTAAGAGCTAACATGGGTCTGCAGGGACCAAGGAAAGTGAATGCAGGAAAAACAGAGCCTCACAGAAGCATTCTCCAACACCAGCTGGAATGAAACAATCACAGGCAGAAACGGGTCATAAAAAAAGAGTTCTTTAATATCTCACAGCTATGCAATATCTATACAAAGTACAAGAAGTTATAATGGATTAGGCCCAGCCAGGCACCATAGAGCTTCTCACTCACTGTCCCCTATCCCCCCTGCCAGCCACCACCCCTAGTAGGATGGGAAGGAGAACTGGGAGAAAAAGGCAAAACCTCATGGCTTGAGATTAAGAGAATTTAATAGAACACAAGGAGAGAATCAACATCAGTAATAATGATAATGCTAATAATATGTATAAAAATAGTGACAAAAACAACAGAGCTCAAAACTGACTGACATAGGGCCATACCCCACCAGCCTCCTCACCCCTGTGCTAGCCACACACCACTACACCACACCCCCACTTATATAACAGGCATGACATCATATGGTGTTGACTACCTCATTGACTGGTTCAGTTTTCTATAGTGGCTGTGGCCTCTCCCAGCTTCTTCTGAAAATTAACCCTACCCTAGCTGAACCCAGGGCAAATGTACTGACCATGAAGAGAAGCTCCCTAACTACAGTTTCTGTCTTTGTTCCAGCTGAATACATTGAAATATATTGAAATCATTAGCAGTAACATTGTTGTAATTTTGCAATCCTCAGCAAAATTTTCTGAGGCATTTGTGGTGGTGAAAAATAGGAAAGAAGTATTAGAGAAAAACTTACAGTAAAATCTCTGTCTGAAAAGTTACCAGAAAAACAAACAAACAAACAAACTAGACTCAACCAGCCAACCAACTAACCAAGACAGGGTAGTGATAAGACTACAACCTGAAGAACAAAACCCCTTGCAGATGACTTAAGTTCCTGTGTCTAATGTTTCAAATTGATTGCCTCTGGGATTTGACAGGCAGATAGCCAATACCAAACACTAAGCAGAATATTGCAGGTTAATTTCAAGCTATATGCATCAGCAGACCTATAACTTTTGTCTTCCTTTCTATCTGTAATTAATCTGTGTCAGCTATGATACAGCTGTAACTGCTACAGTTCAAGCAGCTTTTGCTACAAACACAGAACTAATTGATTACTGAGCACTGGAAATAAGAAGTGAGTTATATGAGACCCATGAAAATCAAGCAGCTAAATCCCTATACTTTACACCAAGATTTATTTATACCTAAAATATCCAATTAGTAGGAAATGAATACCTGTACTTGTATCTTAACATATATGAGCAAATAAGAAAGTTGGCTTTTTGTAACTGTTTTTTCTTAATTTTACTTTTTTTTTTTTTTTGCATAGACAGTTTATCAAATCTAACTGAAGTAACTATTTACTCTCTACCTGTTGATAGAGTTCCTTTATAAAAGACTACATGCACACACAAACACATATGACTTTATGCATGAGGCTGACTCAATCTAAATTACATATATTACATGAGAGGAGGCATTTTTTAAAGGTGAAATAACAACTTCATAGTGCAACATTTGACAGTAACTACTTGCCCAAATTCAGACAGGAGTCTATTCAAGGCATTCCCACCTCCTGCTCTCACACTGCAGCATCTTTCATTGCTAGTCCTGCTAACATAATTCTTCCCACTGCTACACTGTGAATTGTATCATGGGACTGAGAGAGACAAAGAATAGAAAAATTAGGTCACTTGTGTGGCCTTTTTTTTTTTTCCCCCCTGTGAGCTCAGTTTCATCATATGGTTTGTACTGCAGCCGCACAAATAATTGTGCCAGCACAGATAGGAACGAGTGTCCACAACAGAACAAGTGCTTTAAAAAAACAGTCCTTATTACTGTGATAATGAGCAGAGAAATAATACTATTTTCTCATTGTCTCTCTGGAGTTATCTCAGCAAGATAATGTAATACTAGTTTTCAAATACATAAGCTAAGATATAATTACTAATACTTAAAGTCTTCAAATTACTTAATGCGTAGCTTAGTTGAAGTTGACTGCTTTTGAAGTAATGTGTTTTAGATGTAGAACTGTATAATGCTAACAAACACAATAATCATTTTTCTTGTCATGCAGTCTCTACTGGAAAAGTACCCTAGGGCTTGAAGAACAATCATAACGCATTTCATATGAAATAAAATAACACTAAATTTATCAGAACTGTACAGAGGTTTAAAAAAAAAAAAATCCTCAGGCAAAAGGATATATTTCATTCATTGCCTTTATTATCTACCTTCACATCCTCCAATGGTACTATTTCTGATTTTTAAAATTGAATTTAGCTCTGCAACTGTTATTTTTACATAGGTCATTAGGCATTTGACCATAGATATGTTCAGGGGAACTACTTATATGTCATATTGCAATTCATATGCAACAAAACAGCCAAACCAAGTGAATTTATGAAGTCCAGCAGTTTCTGGGGAGATGCTGAAGAGACAGTGCAGTTACATGTGCTCACCATTACAGTTGCCAGTGGTTTCTTACAGTTAATGGTTCTCTCATCACATTCATAAGTTTTGCTTCAAACATGCTTTGAGGATGGATAAAGATGAGATTTGATAGTGTCTGTTGTGGTTTAACCCTGGCCAGAAACCAAGCACCACACAGCTGCTTGCTCACTCACCCTTCCCACAGTGGGATGGGGAAAGAATTGGAAGGGTAAAAGTAATAAACTTGTGGGTTGAGATAACAACAGTTTAATAACTTTAAATAAGTATCAACAGTAGTCTTTAAAAATGTGAGGGAAAAAAAAAAACAAAAAGGAAAATAAAACTCAAGAAAAATAATTGATGAAACAATTGATGAAATAATGAAAACAATTGGTCACTGCCAACTGACCAATACCCAGACAATTCTCAAGCAGTAGCTCCCCACACTCAGCATCCTCCCTAGTTTTATTCCAGAACTTGAAATCATATGATATGGAATATATATTTGGTCAGTCAGGGCCATCTATCCCAGCTGTGTTCCCTCCCACCCTCTGGCGTACCCTCATCCTACTTACTGGTAGGGCTCTCAGAAGAGCAGAAAAGGTCTTGACTTTATGTAAGCACTGATTCACAGTAGCTAAATTATCAGTGTCTTATCAAGATTTACAGGAGAAATCCAAAACATAGCCCCGTATCAGCCTCTATGAAGAAATTTAACTCTATCCCAGACAAAAGGTGTACATTGTCAAAATAAAGCCACTGAACAGGGAAGGGACCTCAAAAGTTCATCGTGTCCAACCCCCCCTGCCAGAGCAGGACAAAACTAAAGCAGATCACACAGAAATGCATCCAGACAGGTCTTGAAAGTCTCCAGAGAAGAAGACTCCACAAACTCTCTAGGGAGTCTACTCCAATGCTCTACAACTCCTACAGTACAGAAGTTCTTCCTCATGTTGAGGTGGAACTTCCTGTATCCTAGCTTGGATCCATATTCAATTCACTGCAGTTTCATACTTCTTTCATAGTCAAATCACTGTCCTTTAAAGCAAATGGCTTCACCTTTCATTTGGTATAGAAAGCATGCTGAAGTTGTGAGGCAAACTTAGTTGCATATAGCGTAACCATGATATAATGTATGATACATCATATATGCCAGAGGCATAATCTATGAAATAGAACAAAGCTCTTATGATTGTATTCTTTTGCAATACACAAAATCAATACTGGAGTTTTTGTGGCCTTGTGTAGATGACTGAAAATTATGTAGTTTTTATTTCTCCTGAAGAATCAGTATGCAAAAGTAAATACATGGGATGAAAGAGCACTCCTAAACACTCTGCTTTCAGTGTTATTTTAAGTAGACATCCCACCAATTATATAAGACAGATGTATTTTAAATGCAGACAGGGAATTTAGTTTTATGTTCTAGACCTACAATCTAAAGAGCAAAGTGTAACAGAGTAGATGGATAGAGAAATAGAATGAAAAGGACTTAATATAACCATGAATTGCAACAGGCCAAATACTTGATGACATATAAAACTCTCCTTAGGAGTGTAAATGTCACAAACCTTCAAAAGACATAAGAGTGAACATGTCTTGCTTCCCTCAGAACCCAGTAAAGGATGAAAATTAGTGTCATTGAAGGGCAAAAAAGTCCAAGAAAAATCTGACTGTTCGTTAAAGACAGGTAACTGGAGGGACCTAGAATAACACAGTTTAGAATAAAACACATCTGCTCTTTACCAAAACATGTAATGAATGTTAAAAAGAAACACAAAAAATTGTCAGTTCTTGACGCTACTGTACATATGCATCTTAAAAGCTGTACAACATAGAATTAGTTATCTAGAACTATTTTAGCACTCTGTCAGTATGTAGTCCTCTAAGATGCATTATTACCTGCATGGGGATGTTATGATGCTTGATTAGTTCCCACCTATGAATTTTCTTAAAGACTTGCAGCATAAAATATGTGACAGGAATAGAAATTTCCTATTTCACTTTATTTCTATTCCTATTTCTTTCCTATTGAAAGGTAAACTGTGGGTTTACTGTAAGCAACATAGGTAGAACAGTCCAAGAGTAGTTCTTAGATGCCTTTTGTCCCTGAAACAGCCTACATCTTTATTCTTGAACAGATGTGAGAGACAATCTTGACCCAGGCCTTTCATCAGCCTAACATACTTCTGTGATCTGCCTACTGTCTGCACAAAAAGAAAACTATGCTTCTGTAAAAAAATGTACTTACTCTGTTGTTATTAAACAAAATATTTTACTGTTCAAATTAAGACTTTGTAGCATAATGAGTGCCTGACCATATTCAATTAGGCATATCAGCGTTAAGTGAGGACACATTATGCCATGGGCAATATACAATCGAGCTGTCACATCGGACATGGGTTAACAGTTGCAATACATACTCAAAGCAAGTACAGACCTCTTGTCTTTATTTTTTTTTTCAGTGATATGTACTGTCCAGAACAAAGATTTTTAAGTGGTTTTACTCATGCTGCGTTGCTATATATATCTCAGTCTCAGACTAATTTAGACATACCCGTCACATTGCTAATTCTGGTTAATAATGGTCTGAGATGGGGACATTAGTTTCAAAGTCAGATTTTGATCAGAGATAATCAAGACATGGAATTAATCTATCACCAGAATCTAAAAGGAATCAAAATGTTCTCCTTATACCTGAAAATATATGCACCCCTACTTTTTTATTCTTCTCTACTCTTACAGATAAACTTTTCCTGAACTGAAGGCATAGAGTCTAGTACAGCAAAAAGTTTATTTGTATAACTCTTTCAGTTCTCTTTATGAAGGGATTTTAATAAGGCTTACAGTTTGTAAGTGGCTACCCCGTGCACTGTTACAGGACATTTATTATCAAAGGCACAGAACTATCAAATTCAGAATGAATTGGGCTAAAAAAACCAAGAAAGGTATTGCTAAAGGTATATGTTATATTAAGTAAATAGCATTGATAAAAAGGTGCCACATAAGCAAAAATAGAAATTAATCCAAGCCTGTAATTTGCATGGGAAACATTTCAATTTTCAGTGTGTTATTCAGCCCAGTTTATATTGAACACACTCTCACTGCAATGGGGTGATTCTATAAGTAATACATTTTTTTGTCACAGGTAAATTTTCAGTAACAAGTGAAATTCATCACCATATGAAACTAATGCACCTTCTGATTATATGTCACTGTAGAACAAGTGTTTCCTACAGATATTGCACTTCAAACAGTATCAAGAGATTAAAATGTGCAAGAATATCAGGAAATTACTCCAATGTAAAGTGTGTAAAATGCAAACTTAACATTTAATACAATTTTGTTGTGATAATTAAAGGTGAATCAGAGTATGAATCTTTTGAAAGCTTCATTTAATTTCAAATTTGTCTTAAAAAATGTAACAAAAAACATTTTAAAGCCAGTGTTTAATGTCCATTTATCTTTGAACTACTTAAATGGTGTTAGTTCCTGAGTGTTATGCAAGTATACGCCTCCAATGAGGTTAAACAAATTACATGTGTTTCACTTCAAGTGAGTTAATATTTAAGAGTTGGCACATTCTAGTCACATTTTCCTGATTACAAAGAATGTGTTGTATTTCAAAAGACAAAAAGCATTGTTTTCAATGGAACACTAGTTCTAAAGCAACCAATAACACCTACTGGATAAAGAAATAAAAGGTTTTCAAAACTTTATTCAAAGTATTAAAATACCAAAGTATTTACAGTTTGTGTGATTGTCCTTTTATACATTTTCATAATTCTCTATTCCATCCAGCAACTTTCCTCATATACAAGGATTTATTGCCCTTAATTTCAGTGTGTCCTGAATTCACAGTTTCTGCTTTGGGGGCCTCTTGAAAAGTAAGACATCTTAAAAAAAAAAAAAAAAAAAAAAAGGAGATAAAAAATGACACTGTTAAAAGAAAAAATATATCTACAACCTGTTAATGAAGACCTACAATAGTTCTGTGAAAGATTCACTGCTGAATTTCTCATCTAAAATCCCTCTCCAAATTAAAACCAGAATAAGCTCTAAAAATATAATTCTGTATGCATTCTCCTAAATCCATGCTCCTCTTTTCAAAAAATTGCTCAGAACAGAATAAAAATCAATATTGTAACATCTGGATTGAAATGGTAGAAAGCATCTGAAAATGAAATAGTATGCCTCACAGAGAGAAAAACCTAAGCAATGATCCTTCAATCAATTCTTAGTTAATTTGCTCAAGCAACTGTTTTACAGTAGTTACTGTCCATTTCCCTATTTGCAATGGGAAAAGAATGTGGGAGGTGGAGGCATGTTAAAACTTCAGCTACAGGATTAGAGGCATCAAGAAAGAGAAAGGAGACCCCAGGCACCTACTAGCCCCAAGCCAGTGCTTGGAAAAGAGAAAAAAAAGACCCAAAAAGCTGACAGAAAGGTCAAGGCCCTTAAGAAATGAAGCACTTTCACCATACTGAGTAGAACAGCAGATATTATAACATATGGAGAAAAAGAAATCCTCACTTCAACTTTAAAGACAGTACAACATGATCCACAAAATTTATAGGATTCACAAAGGAGCATGATGCAAGACATTTAAGCTAAAGGTCACTTTTCAGCTCTTCCAGGGAGGCCTGAAGCTACACAGCCTGAAACTTTACACATCATTAGAGAGCACCTGCAGCACCCAAGGTACATACAGGAGGGCATCCTAGTGTCAGAAAACCTGGTTACACAGTTAAATCACCACCCAAACTGACCTGATGACAGGAAACTGTGCAGTTAGAGACATCCTCCTTCTTAATATATGCCAGGGTAACTAAACTACTGAAAACCTGCAAGACTTGTATGGGTCTGCTTGTTGGGCTGTCACACCTGCAAAGCTGGAGACCACTGTGACTCTAAAAAACACAGAGCTGAATTATACTAAGAACTGTGTTCCGCATCCTGACTATAACAGAAGCTCAAAGGAATCACACCACCTAGGAGACTCTCTGTCAAAGCCCATCTGTTTTAGACACACCTTGATCTGCCAGAGTGGCATGCAAATACCTAACGAGGCCCTGAAACACCTCATACAAAACCCATTGTACAGTACGGACTAGGAAAGACCTTGCTTACACATCTTTCACCCTCAGACTGCATATGATGAAACTACAGAAGCAGAGACTATTTGGTGCAGTTTTTAAAGGATGCTGTGTCCCCTTAACAAAACAAGCCATCCATGATGCCCTACAATGACAAGACAGGCCCTCTGATTACCCTTCTAAGGCAGTAAAGAGACACAAACAACAAAGAAGCAAGGCTAAGAGCATGGATTATAGGTAAACTGTGCTGTTCACAGGACTCAAAATAAGGGTCCATTAAATGAAGGACATGCCTTGGAGGGATAGTCCATCTACTTTCTTGCATTCTTTTTCTTGGCAGATCCCATTCCTGCTCTCTTCTTTTTCTCTAGTGTATTTGAAATTGCTGGAAATTGAAGGATATATAGATGCAGACAGTCAAAGATACCTTAACCTAACTGTCATCTCAAATCTCTTACCCAAATCATCCTTTAACCTTAATCATCCTACTCTTACTGAGAACTAGTAAAATCCTGTGTAGCACTTAGATCCTTGTTATGGTTTAACCATTGTAGGCAGCTAAGCACCACACAGCCACTACCTCATCCCCATCCCCTGCACTGGGATGAGGGAGAGAATCATAAGGGTGAAAGTTCAAAAACTCATGGATTGATATAAAGAAAATTTTACCTTTTTTTTTTTAATGATTTTTTTTTTAAAAGAGGTTAAAAAAAAAAATACAAAAGCGAAAACAAAAAAATAACCACCACCACAAAGCCAATGAAAACAAGCAATACAAAACAAAACAGTTGCTTATCAGCAAACAACCAATGTCCAGGCAATCCCTGAGCAGAAGAGCCCATGCCAACCTCCACCTGCACCCAGTTTTGTTGCTGGTCATGACACCATATGGTATTGGATATCCCTTCAGTCAGTTGGGGTCAGCTGTGCCAGCTGTGTCCTTCACCAGCTTCTTGTGCTTACTCACTGGTGGTGTGAGAAGCAGACAAAGACTTGATTCTCTGTAAGCACTGCTCAGCAACAACTAAAACAATCTTGTGTTACTCCAAAAACAGACCCATACGATATACTATGAAGAAATTTAACTCTATCTTGGCTAAAACCAGTACAGTCACTTATCAGAGTCTAATTTCTGTGCCATTATCTGAGTCTGTGTAAATGTACACGATGAAATAAATTTGAGCACGCTATCACTTAAATACAATTATGAACACCAAATATTTCCATTAGTCTCATAAAAAGAACATGGTTATAGGCATCTTCTTTACAGAGTTATGCATTCTGTCTCTCTGTCTATCCAGAACTGGAAAAAATTACTCACCCTGATTTATTACATGGTGGCCAAGAAATTAAAAGCAAGAAAAAATAGTCTCAACAGAATTATTATTGCCAATGTCTTTGTTACAGTGTTTTCAGACTCCAGATTGCCACTGCTTACAAAGTCATAAATATAGTGCTAAGCCTTTATTACTACATATTGTCAGATTAAAATAGTGCCATTTGAAACCAGTCCATACTGTACCATCACTATATTGCTTATTTTTCTGAAAGGTTTGAGTATTCCCTACACTTTCCACTCCAGTCATCTTGTTTTATTCTTCTTATTATTCTGTAAGCCTCTTTTCTCCCCAGGCTCTTTGGCACTTATCTAAGACCCCAGACCAGCCACTTCTGCTTTTCTAGCCACCATTCCCTCTCCAGCACCACACACTCTCACAGCACTTCCTTTTGTATTTTCAGCACCACATTCCTAATGATGAGCTGAAAAGATAAATCAAGTAGGAAGGGACCTCAGAGGCATTGAATCCAACCTCATGCCCAAAGCAGAAAAGCAGACTAGTGTGTTCAAGGATTTATTGATTCAAGGCTTGAAAACTTTGAAGCGCAGAGACAGAATAACATCTCTGATTCCCGGTTTTATTTTTTGACTTTTGTAATCGTGATAAAGGCTTCTTCTTATCGCCAGTCTGAGCCTTACATGTTCCTGCTTCTGCTGTTGCCTCTTTCCCTCCCACCACACACTATCATGAAGAGCCCAGATGCAACTTTTCCATACCCTCCCATCAGTGCGGAAGATGCTCCCAGGTGCTCCCTTCTCACAGCTGAATCATCCCCACTCCCACAGAATCTCCAGCCCATATCCATCTTGCTGTCTGTTTGCTGAACTTGTTCATGTTTATCTATGTCCTTCCCCTACTCAAGGCCTGGAGACTGGAGGCAATACCCAGACAGGACTTTACAGGCACTGAGCAGAGGGCAGAGTCTCTGCCTTCTCCTAGTCCTCATGTCATGTCCTGCTCTCTCCACTCCAGGAGCTTCTTGCCCTCATTAATGCCTGGGCACATGTTTGGCCCATACTCAGCTTGCTGCCTGCCAAGGCTGAGGGCCACCCCCCTCAGGTGCTCCCTGTTTCTGTCATCCCCAGTCTGCACCCCTGAAAGGCTCAGCCTTCCCAGGGTATGGCTCACTCTCCTCCTTGCTGAATTTCATGGGGTCAGGTCAGCCCCTTCGTCCTCCTCCTCTCTACCTACCCCTGCAAACCACGTTCTGGGGTGCATTAAACATAGTGTAACCAGCCAGTCAAAAGAGGTGATTAACCCACTCTACTTAGAGTTGGTGAAGTCTCATCTTGAGTACTGTGGGCTTGCTGACAAGGCTCCTGCTAGTGCATTGACTATATGAGCACCTCCAACTGTACAATTACAGTAGACTTGTAGTGTCCTGTTTATTTCTTCACACTCCATCTAAAAGCATCAAATAAAACTAACAGACAGCTTCTGTACAGTGATTCTGACCATCACTGCCTATGCACACAGTCTTCTCCTCTTTTTGCACGTATCTGGCAAAAACAGTAGCTGTCCTAAGTCCCCTTTCCACCATCAGCCTTTAAATTTAAAGAGAAGAAATTGCAGTCAAGTCAGTCAAAATTCCTCTCTGTTCCCTTGCAAACTCTGAGAAGAGATGAATAAAAAAACCCAAAGTACTCAAGGTACTATACATAGCACTGACTAACTGCTAGACTGGGATTTGGGACTTATAACTATTTTTACAATATATCTTTGGATCACTTTCATCGTTCTTAAAAAAAAAAAAAGGACAGTTTCATATTTCAGATGTGATTTTCAAAACTTTCTTTCTCACTAAATCCTTTCTTTATAATGTAAGCCTTACAGTCTGGGACTTATCCCAGGTATATAAGAAAGGAGTATCTAGAGAGGTGAATAACTCTCTTTTAGCACATAGATTTCCCTGCTTCCACATTTGCTAAATGCGTTTTTGTCTCAGTTTGAGGTATAGTATTTTTAAACTATAAAATTTTTAAATAAGAATAATTCTTATGGGGGACCACCAAGTAAAACATGAGGAATAGAGACAAGTGCCACTGGGGAGACTGGAGGAATAGAGACAACACATGTGCAGGACAGGGAGGTGATTTGAAATAGCCAGTATGGCTTTACAAAAGTTAAGCCTTGTCTGACCAACCTTGTGGCCTTCTATGATAAACTACATCAGAAGACAAAGGAAGTGCTGTGGATGTCATCTATCTGGACTTCTGTAAGGCCTTTGACACAGTTTCTCACAACATCCTTCTCTCTAAATTGGAGAGATATGTATTTGATGTGTGGAATATTCAGTGGAGAAGGAATTACAGAATCATAGAATCACTATTGGTTGGAAAAGATCTTTAAGATCAAGTCCAAACACTATCCAACTCAACCAGGGCTACTACTGCAACATATCCTTGAGCAACATATGTAGATGGCTTTTAAATACATCCAGGGATGGCAATTCAACCACTTCCCTGGCCATCCTGTTCAAGTCTTTGATAAACCTGTTGGTACAGACATTTTTCCTAACGTCCAGCCAAAACCCCCCCTGGAGTAACTTGATGCCATTTCCTCTTCTCCTGTCAGCTGTGACTTGTGAGAAGAGACCAACTCCCACTTCTCTACAACCTCCTTTCAGGTAGTTGTAGAGAGCAACATGGTCTCCCCTTGGCATCCTTTTCTTCAGAATAAACAAACCCAGCTCCCTGAGCTGCTCCTCATAAGATTTATTCTCAAGACCCTCCACTAGCTTTGTTGCCCTTTTCTGGACCCACTCCAGCATCTCAATGTCTTTCTTATACTGCAGCATCCAAACGAGAACACAATACTCAAGGTAAGGCTTCACCAGTGCCAAGTACAGTGCAACAATCACCTCCCTAGTCCTGCTGGCTACACTACTCCTGATGCAGACCAGGATGCCATTGGCCTTCTTCGACACCTGGGCACATTGCTGTCCATCAACATCCCCAGGTCCCTTTCTGACAAGCAACTGTCCAGATACTAAGCCACCTTCCAGGCCTCAAGCCTATAGTGTTGCATGGGGTTGTTGTGGCCCAAGGCAGGACTTGGATGGTCACATCCAGAGAGTAATGATCAATAGCTGTATATATATACATGGAGATCAGTGAAGGAGTCCCTCAGGAGTCTGTGCTTGGACCACTCCTATTTAATATCTTCATCAATTATATAAACAGTGGGATCAAGTGCATGCTTAACAAGTTTGCAGATGATACTGAGTGGTGCAGCTGACATGCCTGAGGGATGGGATGCCATTTAGAGGGACCAGAACAAACTCAAGAAGTGGGCCTGTGTGAACCTCGAGAGGTTCAACAAGGCCAAGTGCAAGGTTCTGCACCTGGATCAGGGCAATCCCTAATATCATTAAAGGCTAGGGAATTTAGGGACTGAGAACAGGAGAAAAGTATACTGGTGGATGAAAAGCTAGACTTGAGCCAGCAATGTGGCCTTGCAGCCCAGAAGGCCAACAATATCCTGGGCTGCATCAAAAGATACATGGGCAGCAGGTTGAGGGACAGGGTTCTGCTCCTCTACTCTGCCCTGGTAAGACCCCACCTGGAGTTCTGGAGTCTGGAGGCCAACACAGGAAAAAGGTGGACCTGTTGGAGCCGGTGGTCCAGAAAGAGCCCAAAAAATTATCAGAGCACTGGATGAACTCTCCTGTGAAGAAAGGCTGAAATAGTTGAAGTTCTTCAGCCTGGAGAAAAGAAGGCACTGGGGAGACCAAATTGCAGCCTTTGAGTGGTTGTAGGGGACTTATCAGAAAGACAGGGACAAACATTTTAGCAGGGCCTGTTGCTATTGGACAAGGGGTGATGGTTTTAAATTAAAAAGAGGGTAGGTTTAGGCTAGATATAAGGAAGAATTTTTTTATGATGAGGGTGATGAAACACTGGAACAGGTTGCCTAGAGAGGTGGTAAATGCCCTGTCCCTGAAAACATTCATGTTCAGGTTGGATGGGGCTCTGAGCAATCTGATTGAGCTCATTGAAGGACAGTTGGGAAAGATCACCTTCAAAGGTCTCTTCCAACACAAAAGATTCTATGATTCTATGGGACTAAAATCCTGTTTCCTCACTTAGTTCTTTATCTGAGCATTTTACAGGTTTGTGAATTTTCAGTATTGTGTTAAAATTCCTATAGCCTGATAATTAAATACTTATTTTCTTGATTCTCCTCTCAACAATTGAATTTGTTTGCTGAAATGCATGTTTCAAGCTAATGATCTTGAAGGAAGAGATAATTCATATTCAGAAGCACTTTGTCTTGTTACATATGACCTGTTTTTCCAATAAATGAAAGAACTATTCAACATCTGGTATTTTTGTCCCCTGAGAAATTACACTTAGTAATTAGATGGCATTGGGGTGGGGAATGTTTGTTTGGTTTTGGTTTAGATATGGGAAGTGAATTGGATTCTTCAGATTTTTTTTCATATTCTTACATGCCAGTGTTTGAGGTGACTGCTTAAGCTCTGTTTTGCTGATACTGTGTTCCCTTTTTTCACATCACCTCAGGCCTTTTGATTGCCATCCTTGTCTGTCATTCCCTCATATGGCTGCTGGTAACTCTCTCACTTTCTCATCATTCCTGGTTTAAAGCCCTTCTTACCAAGTCATAAAATTTGATTACTCTTCTCAGGAGCAGAACAGCAGCAGGATCCAGCTCATCCAGTAGAGGTCACCCTCTTTCTGCACTACCGAAAACATGTTGTCACCATGATCTTGTCCCTGCAGCTGGTGGGGATCGGCTGACACCCCCTTATGTAAGAGTTGACAGTACTAAAGAGGGCAAAGAAGAGAAAGAAACTATGATCAGATCCCAAGTTTTAACAGACATTCAGAGTCTTGATACCATTCTCCCCTTTCAGTGGGATGAAGGGAGAGGGGAGGAGAGTGTTTCTTTTATTTCCATATATGGTCAGCTAATAGTGGAAGCAAAGTAGTCTGGCATTCCAAATACCACATACACGATGTCATGTACTTTAGCAAGGTGGAAATCAAATGTCTTTTCATAACAAAGTGGCAGTTCTTCAGAGATATATACAGGGAAATGAAGAAGATGAGACAAGTCTGGCCAGTACTTGCTGACATCTTCTGCTTTAGTGTCCGCACTGTTCAAGAAGGCTCTAGAAGTCATAGCAGTCACTGTTGCATTGTTCAGGGACAATCCATAACTTCCTGAGACCCTTTCCCATTGTCAGGTTTCAAGAGCACTGGGATAAGTAGTCTTTTAAAACTGTGAAAGAATAAAGAAGAACTATTAACTTCCTCTTTAGTGAAGTGACTGGTTAAAGTTTTGACACAAAGACAGACATCTTAGTTCTCATCCTCACAAATACATTGATATGGCAACCACGTTGCTTTGCTAGCTTTTCTGTACAGTACCCATTCTCTGAATGCCAAATTTTGCTGTCACTGACTGGAGTATCCTATAGATGGTCACTGCCTTGTTCCTGCAAATTTTAGTCATGTTGGTGCTGTGTTAACTGTAAAATCTCGTGGCTTTATCACTTGTGGATATCTGCTTCAGATATGTGCTGTGGATAAAAGTCCCATGATGAGGCAAGATGTGCAATATCCTCAATCTTCCTTTCTTCCAGTGAGCACTCCTTACTAAATGGCGAATGACTAACCTATACAGATGTTACCTTCAGTACAGCTTGTAGGACTGGGACTTGCAGTTCTGTAAATGTTTTGAAACACTACTGAAATATGGAAGGAGCCCCATACATAGTTTATTATTGCACAGATTTTTCCAGTCTTTAACTGATGATTGGGACAGAAATGCCTCACTCCTTTTCATTCCCAAGCAGTGATTTGCAAATTACCTATGTTCAGAGCTAAGCAGAAGTGCTTAGCATTTAGTAGTCTCTCTTTAAAATGAAAAGAAACTACCAGTTGAGTATGTTTAATGATTACATTCAAAGATTATTTATTTTACATTTTTTCAATCTATAGATGCCAGAAAACAAAGTACCAATTCAAATTGCAAATCTCATGTAAATTTGCAAAGCCCTAAGAAGCTTAGCCTCCCTTGTAGACTTCTCTGCATACAATGAGTTCTCATTTAAAACAGAAAAGGAGCATTGTTAGAAGGAAAAAAAAAAAAAAGAATACTATCCATGCTAATAAACAAGAATACTCAGCATACAAAGAGACCAAATATTAAGCACTGGTCAAAATACTGAAGTAGTATTTGTAGTGTATGGTCTTAGGAAAAGACATTAAATGCAGTGAAGTGTTAAAAAGAGTACTGGAACAATAAAATATTATCTTCCCTTCCCTTCCCTTCCCTTCCCTTCCCTTCCCTTCCCTTCCCTTCCCTTCCCTTCCCTTCCCGTAGTATAGCAGCTCCCGCAAGTAATAAATCCTGTGTGCAAACTCATACTTGATTTGAAGATCAATTGGTGATTAATTTCTGTGAATAAGCAGCACAGAAAAAAAAAAAAGACTGGGAAAAAAAAACAGTTATACTCAGTGGCACTTAAGAACATGAAGGCATACATGTAATCAAAGTTTTTGCTTAATTTTTAATTTACATGTCAACTTTTGACTTAAAAAAATCCAAAATTCAGGTTAGATTTTCTCTGTTAGAAATTGTTTCATTTTTTTTTCACAAGGATTTATATTAAGAACAGAAATAATTTAAATAAACAATGCTTATATCCAGGTCTATATGTAGCAACAACATATTTTTTTTTTAAATTTTATTATTATATAAATGAATTCTTCATATATATATAAAAATAAGTAAAAAATTATTTTCTGCATATATGATGGTCATTAATTTTGAAGCGCTGTAATGCCATGGTTGAGAAGTAATGAAGGCTATTCAGCGTTCTTTTCGACTTTTTACATAATTGCTTTTATTTTCCATGCCCAAACATCTTGTGTCTTTATAATTTATTCACTTACAGTTTGTATAAAAGTAGAACTTTAATAACTTTAGCTGATGATCTCCATATGATATGAGACAAACACAGTATGCCTTTTATTCACTTAGCAACCCATGATATATTTTCACAGAGTGATTCTGTATTACATTGTGTCACTTGATCAGTCACTTGGCAAAACTGGGTTGTTAATGTCATCAGCAGAGACCTTTTACTGCTGTTCACCAGCTCCAGCCTCTTTTGCCAAAGTATTTCTCCGTTTCCTTTTGTGTATCTATCATCAGTTTGCAGAAAATTTTCTTTCTTTCTTTCTTTCTTTCTTTCTTTCTTTCTTTCTTTCTTTCTTTCTTTCTTTCTTTCTTTCTTTCTTTCTTTCTTTCTTTCTTTCTTTCTTTCTTTCTTTCTTTTTCTTTCTTTCTTTCTTTCTTTCTTTCTTTCTTT
>JANVCC010010406.1:17336040-17358194 GCA_025345505.1 Todiramphus chloris collaris
TCCTTCCTTCCTTCCTTCCTTCCTTCCTTCCTTCCTTCCTTCCTTCCTTCCTTCCTTCCTTTGGGACAGATTAAATATGAATTAGTTTCTTTAAGAGATCAAACATAATGTTTAAATAAAGCAGCCCTATATCTCTTTAGCATCATGTCCTTCTTAGGACATTATTTGACAAATGTCGCTCATGAATAATCACTTCTTTATGTCTTTAATCCATGCTCCACCATGTGTGTACCTGCGGGCCTGCTTTCCAGAGATTTGTTTCCATGCTTACTTTTTATTTGGAATTCTTTTGACAACATACTTTTTTTCCCTTGGAAAATTACCCTGTTGTTGAGGTGGAAGCATTTTGTGAAGACACATCAATTCCAACAGTTTTTGACAGGAACCTTTCCTGACCAAAGTTTTTTAAATCAGAAAGATAGAAAGAGACCTGAATTGAGAAATTGAAGGTACTATATTTATTATTAACAGACTTCTAAATTTTTTCAGCTTCTCAAAAACATCCAATAATTCTGATATCTCACAGAATCATTTATATAACAATCTCAGAATGATTTGCATATTTGAATGGATGTCTTCCACCATCAGTCACAGACAAAGAGGTCTAGAGTTTGAGAATCTATTTGTCTTATTGTTGGCCAACACAAGACCTCAAATCAGTGACTCAGGAACTGTGAGAAGCAAAACATGAACATGAACATGAACATGAACACGAACATGAACATGAACATGAACATGAACACTTACATAAACATCTATCTCCTTCCCATTTATACAACTTTCCACATTTTCACTGCAGGTTACACCTCCAGCTTAGGATATGGGAAACAAAGGCACTGAGGCTGTGTGCCTTATGGCTCCTTTTACCTTTGGTCAGGTTTGCATGCCTCCAGTCCATCAGGAGTGCCTCTTTCCCAGTGTGGGTCATCCACAGGCTTCTTGAGGATGTTTTGCCCTGGTATGGGTCACCTATGGATACAGTACCTCAGGGGTGAGTCGTTAAAAGGTTAGTTAGTATTTATGCTGTTTGTACATCTTTTTTTATATTCAAACTTAGTGTTCAAAGGTTATCCATAAGGGGCATAGTATGTCTTCAGGTACTTATTTAAGAAGCCTATGTAGCTAATTTTAGGTGGTAGTCACCATCCAATTAAATAGTTCCATGAAAAAATGACTAATAAAAGTTGAAAAGTTTACCATTAGAAGGTATGCTGTCTTTGCTGGTACATTCCTATAGGTTTTTCTGCTTCTTTCTTCATGAAATCTGGTAAGATTACCAAGTAAAATTTGTTTAAAAAACAATAGGATTTTTTTTTAATATTGTGGTTTCTGCCCATATTATCCACTCTTTATATTTCTCTCATTTCTTCCATGTATCATCAACAGCTTTTTTTGATACAAAGCTGTGCTCCCAGGACATTTTGTGGAATCATAGAATGGCTTGACTTGGGAAGAACCACAAAGATCATTTAGTTCCACCCCCCCTGCCATAGGCAGGGACACTTCTCACTAGACCAAGTTGCACAGGACCCTATCCAACCTGGTGTTGAACACATCCAGTGATGAAGCACCAACAACTTCCCTGGGCAGCCTGTTCCAGTGTCTCTCCACTCTCAGAGTGAAGAACAACTTCTTAATTTATGATCTAAATCTACCCTCTTCCATTTTAAAGACACTACCCCTTGTCCTATCACTTCAAGACATTGTAACAAGTCTCTCTCCTGCTTTCTTGTAGACCCCTTTCAGATACTGACAGGCTTCAGTAAGGCCCCCTGGAGCCTTCTCTTCTCCAGTCTGAATAACTCCAACTCTCTCAGCCTGTCCTAGTAGGAGAGGTGTTCCAGCCCTCTGATCATCTTTGTGGCCCTCTTCTGTACCCATTCCAAAGGGAAGCATATACATAGTTAAGATAACTATACATAGTTAAGATATATCCTCAGTGACACCTTCATACATGGCATAATCTGGATGATACCATCTTCATTAAAATATAATTGCTCCTAAAGTCCATAATCAGCTATGTATCAGTGGCCAGCTTCTGCAATATAGCATTTCATCTATCTTTGGATCGTCCCTATTGTAAAGAAACCTCTTCCAGATATTTGGGTGAAAAAGGCTTTGTATCATCTTGAAAGTTTTACTCAACATCCCTGGAGATGAAGAACAAAAGCTAATAATTAGGCCAGTTTACAGAATCGCAGAATATTAGGAGTTGGAAGGGACCTCAAAACGTCATCTAGTCCAACCCCCAAAGGTATTTCACCTTCAGCTTTCATCCACCATTCTTATTTTTTTAATAAGCATGTATGATATAAAGGGTTTTTCCTTCATAGTAATGCTACATGCAAGCTACATCATAATTTGATACATATTGCCAAACTAGAAGATTGCATTGTTAGAAAATATATTTTCCAATAATCTATTTTAGAAGATGAGCTAGATACAGTTTTTAGGAGTGTTTCAGTGGTTTTTGAAACTGCTGCATCTCCTGCTGGAGATGCCTCTGTCAACACAAGAGATGCAACAGAATAGAAGGACACCTTCTTTTCATCCACAAAAGTATCCTCATGCTAATTTAAACTGCTTTTGATTTCAGTTCATGTTTGGGGTAGGGCTGAGAATTTTCTAGTAGCACAGTGGAGAAAGTCGCCATGAATATCAATATCTTCAGGTAACCCTGAAATAAAAGTCAAAACACATACTCTGTACACATTGTTATACTCTGCTGTACACTGATTCTCATTTAAAAGCATGTTGTGACCCTTTCTAAGACTCTGTTTCTTTTTAAAGAAAAGACGTATTAAAAATGAATGTCACTTTTCCAGAAGACTAAAAATCATTTGGCAAGTCATCAACAGAATCAGCAACATCCCAGATGCAAGACCTCAGCGAGAAGTAAAACTCCCTGGACAGCAATTGTTGTCAGCAGATTGGGGATTTCTTCCCCAGCTAGAGGAAGACTCCCAATACCATCATATACACTCCTCTTGCCGCTGTTGCTTGGTTTGTGCTCCACTAGGTCTGATGTGTCTCCATAGTAAGCTTTCTGTCACTCATATACTACTAGGTTCAGTGCCCTGATAGCAGCTGAAGGGAAAATACCTTTTTTCTCAGTGTGTGGTTGTCATCAACCAACCAAGCTGGTGTCAACATCAAGCTTTTGGCTTTTATCATCAAAGAATCTTTGAGGTTGAATCTTTGACATCAGGGGAGAGATGTGATAGCTCTGGCAAAGTGGGGCAACAGCACTGTTGTCAAGAGGCAGGCCACCCTGATCAGAAGAGCTGTAAATCAAGAAAATGAAGGACTGAGATTTCAAACCACAATAAAATAAAGAATAAACAGTAAAAGTGGTGGTAAGAAAAGGGTGCAGTACAATGATAACAAGAAAGACCTAAGGAATGACAAAACAGGGTGGAAGATGACCAACCTCAAGTACATGATCACAGATGTACGCAAGGCTGGAAAACAAGCAGGAGTCAATAGAGCTCCAGCCACTCAGTGGGTTTGTTGTTTTAAAAACTGAGATATCATAGGACAGCTGGCACAACTGCAATTGAGCAATGGACATGTGCAAGGTCTTCAAGAAAGATGGAATAAGGAAAGAAGCTGCCTTTATCGTGAATAAGAAGCTAGGATACATGGGTCTCCTCTCCAAGACAGGCAAAAGATGGGGTAAGAGGTCACAAGGACAGGTCAGAAGATCATGCCAGTAAGGGTGACACCATGGTGAGACTGTGTTCATTGAACCAGGATGAGGAAAGGGACAAAGCTTCTTGAAACCATAGGAGGAAGTCTCTGTCACAAATCCCAATTCTCATGGGGGACTGTCACATCCCTGACATGTGCTGGCAAGGCAGTGCAGTGAGGTTCAAGCAGTCAAGATCTCTGGAAGGTATTGGGGGGCACATCATGATCTGTGGTGACATACAGTTGCAGCTACTGTTCACTAAGAAAGAGAATAAGTGGGGGATGTGATAACCAGTGTCTGGCTTGTCTGTAGTGAGCATGATATAGCAGAATGTTTATGAAGTAGGTTCTAAACCAATTTAGTCTTCCAGAAAACCATGACAGTGCCAGAATAAATAGCGCAAAGGTATGTGTTAGTCTGTGAAAGCAGCTGACTTTTTCACTCTGAAAAATTGCCAAGTGGTTACATAATTGGAACGATGTGCTCAGGTCATGGTTTTCAAGATCTCTCAGAAGCCACATATGATTTAAAAGAGTGAAATGAAGAGAGAGTTTCAGCTTGGAAGAGGAATTTCTTTACATGTAACAGTCAAACGAAAAGACTGTCATCTCTACTGTACTGAAATGACAAGCCTTCTTTCTTGCTCTACATATTCACATGGTGTGTGTTGAATTTTTAATAACTGTTATTTTAACAGCAAGGATTACTCCTTTGAGATCACATCAGAATCACATGATATGGATTTTCATCCTCTATTAGTGTGTTTAAAGTTTTGTCTAAATGAAATTAACTGTGTTGACTACTATGTATGAGATGTTAATAATCCATCTTCTTTTTTGCAACAGCAACAGGACAGTAGAACATTTTGTCCAAAACCCACTGTGAAAGTGCATGCAGATGATTTCTAAGGGATAAATCAACATCAGTGGTGTAAAGAAAATAAATACCAAAGTATATACCTCAGTACTAAGATAATGTTGATTCACACTCAGTAAACAAATTACTTAGTAACAGCATTAAAACAAATATTCAAGCTATTTATTGATTCCTCACTTGACTTGGCAGGGTGCTTGCCCGTAAAGAAGGTGCTATGTACTGTAACTACCTAAGAAGCACCACATAATTACAGGGGGTTTGAAACAAATAATGTTAAAATAACAATTCATAAGACATATAAAATAAGAAAAATCTTGAAAATGTAATTATTTATATTTACACATGAATGCATTATAACACTATATGAAATGTAAAACTGTTTGCACTAAAGTCTCAAAGAGTGTTAAAAGTCTTAAGAAGGATGGATTTATAGAATCATTTGGGTGGAAGGGACCTCTAAAGACCCTCACTGTAAAATATGTCTTATATCCAACCTAAATCTGCCCTCTCAGTTTAAAACTATTGCCCCTTGTCCTGTCACTGCAGGCCTTGATCAAAACTCTCTCAAAATTTTTCATACACCCACCTTTATTCAGTGAAAGGCTGCAATAAGATTCCCCTAGAGCCTTCACTTTTCCATGATGAATTTTTTCAGCCTTTCTTCCCCAACTCTCTCAGCCTTTCTTCATAGGAGAGGTGTTCCACCCCTCTGATCATTTTTGTGGCCCTTCTCCAGACCTACTCCAACAAGTCTATGTCTTTCTTATATAGGGATCCCACAGCTGAATGCAGTACTCCAGGTGGGTTCTCACAAGAGTGGAGCAGAGGCAGAAGATTGCCTCCGTCAGCCTGTTGGTCCTACTTCTTTTGATGCAGTCCTGGATACAATTGGCTTTCTGGTCTGCAAGCACAAGTGGTTAGCTTATGTCCAATTTTTCATATACTACTACCCCCAAGTCCTTCTCTACATGGCTGCTGTCACGCAATTTATCACCCAGTATGTACTAATATTGGAGACTGCCTCAACCAGGTGCAATACCTCGCACTTTGGCCTTGTTGAACTTCATGAGTTTCTCATGGGCCCACTTCTCAAGCTTGTCAAGGTTCTGCTGTATCCCTTACCTCAAGCATATTATCTACACCACTCAGAATAGTGTGATCCACAGATTTGTCGAGGGTACACTCAACCCCACTATCTATGTCCTTAATGAAGATATTAAATACAAGTCCCAGTATAGACCCTTGAAGGACACCACTCATCACTGCCTTCCATTTGGAGTTTGACCTGTTGACTATACTCCTTGGATGCCACCATCCAGACAATATCTTATCCATGTAACAGTATATCCATCAAACCCATATCTCTCCAATTTGAAAGTAAGAATTTTGGGAACCATATCAAAGGCCTTACACAAGTGCAGATAGATGACATCAATTGCTTTTCACTGTAGACACCCACAAGTTTAATGAGGCATGACTTGCCTTTTGTGAAGCCATTTTGGCTGTCTCTGATCCTGTCCTCATATTCCATGTTTCAAAATAACTTCCAGGAGGATCTGTTACATGATCCCACTGGGCACAGAGGTGGGATTGAGTGTCTGGTAGTTCCCATGGTTGTCCTTTTTACCCTTCCTAAAAAATGGGGGTGATGATGCCATTTTCTCCAGTCACTGGGGACTTAGCCTGACTGTTCTGACTTTTCAAATACATTGGAGAGCTGCTTGGCAACTCCATCTGCCAGTTCTCTCAATACCCTGGATTGCATCTCGCCAGGTCACATAGGCTTGCATATGTTTAGGTTTTTCAGGTGGTCTCGAACCTGATCTTCTCTTACAATAGTTCCTGTCTTGAGGTTCAGGTCCTTGGAAATGTGAAAAGAGTGGAAACAGAAGCAAAGAAATTGTTGAGTACCTCATCCTTCACCATGTCACTGTCACTAGCAAACGGGAAGATTATTTTCATTTGTAAAGACAAAATAATTATTTATGTTGACACCCAAACAAAAATTTAGGATAGAATTTGAACTGTTGGACACAACGCTATTCTCCATATTCTCTAAGTTAACGCATTTGTCTTTACTGGGTTGATGCAGCTTTAGATATAGGGAGGATTTGACTAGAAAATTGCTGTGACAGACTTACAAACTAGGATATGTTCATTGATAACACAACTCCAGATTTTTTGGCAAAATCCTACCTCTATAATGAATTTGATTAGATGAAATTAAGAATACAAAAGCATTGTTTCAATTTTCTAAGTGTCTTTACTGGAAAAAGAATAACCCACATAGTTTTTCGTAATATCTGTAAGTATAGCTTTAAACTGCAGTTATACTGTAATTGTAAAGAACTTTTTTCTCCCCATCTGATTTGAAAAGTGTAATTCAGCTGTGTTTATATTTGTTTAAAAGATACTGAAAGACTTTTTATTTTAGCTCTCCAAGTTCACAGTCATATAAGTATTCTTTACTGATAGAAGAAACGCATAGAGTTCCTTGTGATACAAGAATTGCTGATTTGCATAAATGTGCCACTCTTAGTCTCTTCTGATGTCTTTTTGTTTTAGGCTATTATCAAACTGATTTTTGTCTTCCCATTTCATAGCAGGTCCCACTAGAAATCGAATATACTTTTCCTTTTCGTGTTCTTGACAAGAAATCCATGTGCTTGCTTCTATGTCCTTGAGTAGAAGGAGTACAGTTCATCACTCAGTTCCCCATTAAGCTCATAATCTTGAAGTATTCTTGGGCACAATGACAGATGCCACATGGCAAGATTAGAAGAGAGTATACTGATAGTAAACCATTGCAAGTACTGATTTTGTTAATGAAGAATAATCTAATTATAACTTCACTGAAAATTAAACTTCTTATTGTTGTTGTTTTTCATTATTATATTATATTATATTATATTATATTATATTATATTATATTATATTATACTGTGGTTTTTTTCTGTGTGATTATTACTGGAAACAACAATGGAATTATTCTCTTATTTTTTCTTACTTCTTTGAGCTTCTTAAGTATGTTACAAAGCTTCTCAGGATTATTCATACATTTCACATCTTATAAAGCTAATATATGAATACAGAATATGGTGTAAAAAGCCCCAAGCAGCCTTATTTCACACTGAAGCAGAATCTGACTGGTTTTACTTAATGTCTGATTTAATCTATTACTTTGATTCTTCCTAATATGTACACAGCTCCTTTGTCAATAAAACATTGTATTACAGACTACGTTTTTTTTTTTTTTTAAATGCTACTTTGGAAGGAAAGCACAAAACCAGGCTCCTAACTGAAAAATGTTTGAGGCCGAATGCTCAATATCTCTAAAAATCAGACCTTCAGTGTTGTTCAGTGAATAGAGTAACATAATAAACGGACTGAATTTAAGGTAGTCCCAGCTACCAAGAAAACTGGAATCATAGCTTAACCAGGCTCAATTCTATCTCTTGGAAAAATGTTTATTTTCCATACATGAGATGACTTCAATGTTGACCATTACTAGAGAGACCTCTTTTATGAAAGAGAAGCCAGATCTTATCATAGGGCATCTTTGTTTCAAATGTCCTTTCATAAAAAATAAAAAAATTATATTCTTTAACTTAGTTTTTAATGAAAAAGTCTATTTCACACATTTTCTTTTTGGTGTTCTGCAATAAACCTTTTCCATGAGGTAAACTCATGACTGGTGTCAATGCCTGCCCATATCTGTCTTAATACCTGTAAGAATTCCAATCTCCTACTCCAGCCATCACATGACCAAAAAAACCCTCAAAATGTTTAATATCTACAGTGAACATGTAAAGTTTCTGCCAGTGTACAGGACTTTAAGACCTAGTGCAACATATGGACAAAACACAGGAATCAAAAAAGTAGTGTGGCGATCAGCAGTTTTAATTTTAAAACTCTGAAATATTTCATGGTGGAAAATGAGATAGAGCTTAAAACAATTGCACAAGGCTCCAACAGTTTTTATGTTCTAAAAGCTTTACACTAAGATTCTGTGTGTTTACCAGCAATTTTAGCTTGCATTGGATTCTGCTGTGCTTTAGCATTAATCTGAATCAATTTATGCAGAATCTATACATGTTAGAGAAAAAAAACAAACAAACGTGGTTTTTTTTTCCTGTGTTACTTGAGATCATGGAAAGGCCTTACTTGGTTTCAAACTTCATTCTGCTCCTGTGAGGTGGAAATAATCACATAACTTATTTTACCCTTTTTCTTCTTACCCTCTGCAGTTAATAGTGGGGTTTTCCCATGTTTATAAATTGCAGTGGTTTCTCTAAATAGCTTCCATCTTTTTCCAGTGTCATCTCTGGAGATGGGAGTGCCTAGGAGAAGATATCACACGCATTGTGGATGGAAAGCTGAATGCAAGGAAGCCTATGCTGCTGACAGCTGCTAAGCTGACACCCTTTTAATATCCAACATGCCTGAGATTTTGATTACACTTGGACTTGAAAACAGCTATGGCTTAGTGGTCTGCTTGCTTAATTTCCTGAGAATTTTCATCAAAAACTGTTTGTGAAAGAAGGTCTTGTTTTCCAGCTACAGAGACAACGAGCAACACAGTTTCCGAGGAACACAAAGCAAGACTTCTTTATATGAGGGACTGAAAAGAAACAGTTCTTTTTCTCCTGCTAATACTAGGACCTGCAAAGGGACAGTTTGGTCCCTTACTCAAATAAGATCTGCCTCAAGGGTTCCAGACTGTGCCACCATTAACTTCTCAGTGTTGACTTTGTCATAATGTATTAATAAAGTACCTATTACCTACTGCACTCTTTACACTTGTTTTAAATGTTCTTATAAGATTTTGCTACCCTAACAGCATTTTTTTTTTATTTACACATATTGTTCACATCAATCACTGTTCCTAATTTCAAAGATTATAAATACTGTATATTTTCTATTTATTAACTTTAATCTTTCACTATTACATCACGGTTTATGTGAAAATCAGATAATGATACATATTTTATTTCTTTAATATGTGTAGTCATGATTCCTGACAATTATTGAGATTAAGTGGATTTTGCATAATGGTAATGAATTACATTGGTAAAGACAATCCTTTCTGGATCTATTTGTTAAGATGTATTTAATTTGATAAGGGACATATGAACCTAATCTTACTTCATCTTGTATAAACCAAAAATAACTTCCGTAGAATTTCACTCTGTGAAAAATATGAATTTTCTGCCCAAAGGAACTTAGGCAGGCTGAAAGGAACAGCCTAAGGAATTCTTTAATAATATAAGGCCAGTGAATGACACTGATTTTTTCCAAGGCATTACTTTTATATTACGAGTACAAGATGATAAAAGTGTTGCTTACATCAAGATTGTGGGAAAAAGACAGAAGTAGTCACTCATTTTTCCTTTAGCTCTAACATTCCTAATTTTTAATATGTTTCATGTGACTTTGAATAAAACTGAGAAATGTTCAAAGGAATTTCTTCATGACTGGAAGTATGTATGTATCCGTATGATAAGTAAAGCAGCTCTACCTTTATTAATATTTCTAACTCAATACAGGAATATGTTGTATAAAAATAGATTTCTTCATCAACAAGGAAGCCTCTTGCAATTGAACAGTTCCCAGACAAAGGCTTGGTCCATTCCATGCAGAGAGACTGGGAGGGAAGAGAGTAGCCCCTAGTGTACTAACTGAACAATGGTAACACTGAAGACATCCTACAAACCTGGTACCTTCCTGCTGTTTGAAAATTCTGGTACCACTTTCTCCACGAGTAAGTGGACACCATCCTTCAGCATTCAAGACAGAGAGACTTTATGGGCCATACAACTCATAGTTAAGACCCATCACAAATTATTACCAGTGCTTCTTATTTAATAACACTCGGGAAAGCTTGGGAAATCCTCTAAAATGACTAACCTTTGGAATTCTTCAGCTGAAATACCAGTGTACTTTCTGGCTTTAGACTGTTCCCTACATCTAAAATAAGGTAGTATAAACTTCAGGCTTATATATTACTTATGATCATTTCCTTCATGTATTTTACATTTTAAATTATGTCTGTTTAAGTTCAGATTGTGGGTATTACCAGCATTATCATAGCAATAAGTGACTTTGTAGGAAAAAAAAAAAAAACACAACTAAAAATTCTTATCTATTATTATTATTCATCACTGTATTCCTAAAATCATAATTCTTCAGGGCCTTGTAAAGCATATTTCACAGAATCTCAGAATGACTGAGGTTGGAAGGGACCTCTGCAGTCTTCTGATCCAAACCCTTTGCTCAAGCAGGGTCACCCAGAGCTGATTGCCTGGGGCCATGTCCATGCAGCTTTCGAATATCTCCAAATATGGATACTCCAGAACATCTCTGTGCAACACAGTCTAGTGCTCAGTCACCCTCACTGTAAAAAAAATCATGTTCAGAGGGAACCTTCGGTGTTTCAGTCTGTGTCCATTTCTCCTTGTCCTATCACGGGGTAACACTGAAAACATCCTGACTCTGTCTTCTTTACACCTTCTTTTCCCTTCCCAAGGTAAGATGTACATTCGTAAGATCCCTCTTCATTATAGGAGAAATTCTCCAGTCCCTTCAGCATCTTCATGGCCATTCATTGGGCTCTCTCCAGCGTGTCCACGTGTACCTTGTTTCCAGGAACCCAGAACTGTACACAAGACTCCAGGTATAGCCTCATTAGTGTTGAATAAAAGGCAAGGATCACCTCCCTTGGCCTGCTGGCAATACTTTGACTAATGCATCCTAGGATTCCATCAGCCTTCTTTGTGGCAAGGGCATGCTACTGGCTTATACACAGCCAGGACCCCTAGGTCTTTTTCTGCCAAGCTGCTTTCCAGGTGCATTGTCATATTTACTAGCAAACCTCATTTAGTCATTGATTTGCCAATGATTACACAAACTGTCACACTTCAGTTATGACACAAATCTTACATGTACCTCCTACTGCCTATTAATAAAGGGATCTAATATTTTACCATTTGCAAAAATGCTAAGACTACGTCTAGGTTTGCAGCCTTCCAAAGCATGCCATAACTGTAGTATGGTCTTAGTAAGATAGTAACTGATCTTCATGAATAATCGTTTTTATTGCAGGGAAACTTACTATGTCTAATGTTAAATACATAACTAATAGAAGAAAAAAACTTTACATGTCTTAAAGAGACACTTTGTATTATCATTGTAGGGACTAATTGAAATTCAGAAATTTTTACATGTAAATAAATGTCAGTAGGATTTATTGAATAAAAAACTATTGGTCAGGATCTCAAGGTTCAGTTCATGACAACTAACGTAGTCTTCTGCATCCAAATTAGCTGTGTGTGACTGTCATTGCAGAAAATGGTGAGGAACAGGTGTTGTTAGAACATGATTAATCTGACCTGTTTTATGCATTTATTTTAGAATGAGATACATTGCTTTCTGAAAGTATCTGCTTCTTTCTGTTGACTGTAAAATGAGTCTACAGTGACTATTTCAGATGTTGACATCTGCAGATAGCTGTGATAAATCCTAGACTGGTTTCTGATCTACATTTGACATCATATTGAGCCTTAGCAGGTATTTATATTCTCTTATATATAGTGTATCATTCTCTTTCCATTCAATTCTTAAAAGCAAAACCATTCCAAAGAAATAAATAATCCTAGCAAAACACACAAAATCAAAAGACTTGGATGCTTTCAAATGGAAAATTGCTTTTCTTTCGGACCTATACTGCAGAGGCTCCAGAATTCAAGCATGTTAGTAGCTTTTGATTATCAGAGCCTTCATGCAGAAATTGTTGCAGAAATTGTTGCATGAATATACAGCTACAAATGCCTTCTCGTACCAGCTGAGCTTCCAGACTCATACTCAAATACAGTTATGAAAGTTCATTGAGTTTGAAGGGATCAGAGCAGTGAGGCAGAGGTTCTCTGAATTAAATCTGTACCATTTGAGCAATAGTCTTTCCAGGACATCTTACTGAAGAGTTCTTTGTGAAGTGGAGGATAAAGCTATCCATACATATGAATTCTTTCCCTTCCCCCACACCCACTCCCTGGATACTCAGTGGAATGTTTTCAGACAGGTGTGTAACAGGCCTTTTTTCTCTGTCACAGTGATTAAACTATTTCTGATAGCATTTCTAAATTCCTGTTCAATAAACATGTTTTCTGAAAAATGATACAAAATATGGTTATCAGTACTCTTTTCGTCTCTCCAGTAACAGTAAAAAAAATGCATATATAACTACATTTATTCAGTTTTACTTTTTCTGAGCATGTTTATTTATAAAGGCAGTTGTAAAAATATTTTGTTCAATGAAATATTGTGAAAAAGTCTTACCAAAGCACATCCAATTACCTAGGCTTAATTTTATTGAGCTAAAAATCTAAATTCATTACATTATTCCTACCTGTGAGAACTTATTGTAAGGTGTCTTGCTGCCAAAATGACATCACAACATTAAGAGCACTCTGTGGCCACAGAAGTCCAAGATAACTTGCTCCTTTGGAAACGTCCAGTGAGCACAACTCCAAAGCACAACACTTTTTATTTCTGAAAAGTTGTGCTTTTCTCATTTCCTGAATGTCAAAGTTTGCCATAACAAGTATTAATTGTAAATGCATACAAATTCAGGAGAGCTGTATTAAGTTTTAATAGAAGCTGATTTGTTTAAAATTTAATGTCAAGATTAATTTGACTAGTCTGTCTTTCCCAGTGAGAATAGTGTCTCTAAGATGGGACAAGAATTGTTAGATGATATGTTTACATGGTATGTTTTATTCTTTTTACAGAAATGACAAACAGTATTTAAATACATTGTCCATGTATGCTTTTATAGTGGACCACAATAACACTTTGTTCTGCAGGAGAAAAAAGTCTAGCTTTCCTTAGATTCCATGAACAGATGTATCTGCTGTAGATGGTCAGTGATAGACTTGAAACTTGTTTAAACTTTAATTCAGCTTTTATTTTACTTAACAGCTTTTCAAATATTGGAATCACATGGCTAAATCTGTCATATGTTCTCAAATATTCAGGCATTCTTAAAATAAATACTACTTTTTTTCTTTAATTGATGTAATGTTATTGCCAGTGGTACACTCCCTTATAAATATTTTGTTTCTTTATCAGTAGAACATAATTAAATATCTTTGTCTACATTATGTCAGTAATTACTACTATTTGTTCTGGGGACAACAGTGAATAATACTTACTGCAAGTTCAGAACAAAACCTTCTTGTTAGGCATGTGGACACATTCTATATTGTTTGCAAACTCTACTTTACAATTAACTATTTCACAGAGTGATCGTTGTGGAGATTGTTCTCTTTCATATGCATCATGGTTTGAGCTAGAAGAGAACTAATTCTGCTCAGTGATTTTACTTTTCATCTCATTCTCTTCTAACTAACTGCACCATCTGAAGTTAACAACATATCTTTGCAGACAGTGTGAAGTGCATCTAGAAGTGATGACACTTGATTTTTGTAGTTACAGCCAAGGATTAGTATGCAGAAAGGACCTTGCTTGTACTTGCTCCTATGCAGACCAAAGTCACTGCTAATTCTTGTGTTGAGGGATGCTGAAAGTAAGACGTTACACATGTGGGGAGGACTGTACAAGACAGATGACCCTAAACTGAACCAACAAGGTATTACATCCCATATACTTCATATCCGTTATAAAGCTGAGGGATCACAAGGGTCAAGTTTTCTTCTTCAATAGCCAATGTCCAAGGAGGACTCTGTCCATTCTGCCTTCAATCCCAACCTGTGCTTTCCTGAATCCAGTTCCAGAATTCAGCTCCTGAATCTGGTTCCCATCTACCACTGAGTCAAGTCTGCGACTTCCCCAGTGCCTGCTCCACAGCATCAGTGGTGACAGTGATGTAATTGCCCAAGGAGATTTGTTTCAATATTGGTTTATATACATATATATATATATATATAAAATTTTATTGTTATCATTTTCATTAGAACTGGTTTAATTTTCTTTTCCATTCCATTCATCTCTCTTCCTTATTGTCTTTCTCTTCCCCTTTAGGAAGGGAGAGGGGTTAATAGCATCTGTTATTCATCTAATGACCAGACCAGCCCCAGCTCTCAATAATATGAACATATGAAATTTTCAGATTGGAGTTATATTCAAATGCTACATTTGTGTTGCTAGTTTCATGTCAATATTTTCTCATCCTTTCCATTGATTTCTCTGTGCTATCAAACAACAGCTGATTTTCTTCCCTTGAAGAAGCCTTCCCTGCCTATTTCCCTCCCTACTGACCAAGTTTCATTCACAACTAGGAATGACCATGTCATCTATTTATATCTGCCTACATGGTCAGCCATAATTTTCCTTTTTTTGAGTGCATTCTGTTTTTTCTTCAGCTGTCACTCAGACTTGCCAAGATCACCTATAGCCACATATGATATTCTTCCATTGATTTTCTTCAAATTTTCCTATCTGCAATGTCCACTAGAAAGACTAGTAATAGCTAGTCTGCTATTCTGCTGAAGCTATGCCTTTTTAGCATAAGTATTGTTTTGGTTTTCTTCTGTTTCTGTACATCTACAGTATCTTATGTCAGGTTTAATTTTTTTTTTCTGCATTTTTTACAGTAGTTGACACCATTAGTTCCCAAGCAAGGCTTCTAGATGCAATAATAATAAAAATTAATTGATCAATTTATCAAATAGCCACCCACACTTTACCTTAAAAACCCAATAAGAAACATGACTGATGCACTTGCAACCTTATGGGAGGAAGCAGCATAGATTAAACAGTAAACTGGGAGAGGGACT
The DNA here is from genome assembly GCA_025345505.1 of Todiramphus chloris collaris. Lineage (NCBI taxonomy): Eukaryota > Metazoa > Chordata > Aves > Coraciiformes > Alcedinidae > Todiramphus > Todiramphus chloris. The sequence goes on from JANVCC010010406.1 coordinate 17,351,401, forward strand.
TTAATCTAGAAAATGAAAGACATAGTACCTCAAAAATATTTCAAAAAGCCCTAGAAAGTGTAAAGAAACTGCAACACTAGAAAGGAATTTTATTTTCTCTTTTACTAGTATCAGTATCTTCTTTATTTACACAATTAAATTTTTGGGGAAGACCATCTTACATTTCTTGCATTTGAAAATACTTTATTTGTAGATGAGGTCATTGTTTCCCCTGCATTCAAGTCTACCCCTAGATGAACAGAAATATACGTTATATATGATGAAAAGTTGTTTCATTGAAACAGTTTGTTGCTGATGCAGAGAGATTTGAACCATTCAACAAGTAGTTATTGCTATTAAAAACAAGATTGAAAACTCTGTAAAAGGATAATTTCAGCAGACTGGAAGTGTGCTGGTGGTGAAATACTACAAAAAAAAAAAAAAAAAAAGAGAATGGTTAGGTATCAATATGATAACATTAAAAAGAGGATACTTTTTTCCTTCCAAAATCTATTACAAGCATATCAACAACTTCATTTAAAAGCTGCAGATAGATAAAAGCATCAAATTATAGCTAAAGCGTCTGGCACAAAATCAATGACAGAAAGATTATTACATAAAAAGAGCAACTTACTCTGAAAAAACTGAAAATATATTTGAAATAGTCACTCCTCTTAGGAATATTTCATTCAGCAAATAGCTCAACACTTTCTAAAGTTACATATGTATATGCATATTTGCCCTACATGCTTGTTTTATCCTCTTGAGTTCTTTGCTCAGTCATTTTCTTCAGAAATTACACAGAGCCCTCTAGTCAATAGATAATATTGCAAAGCTTTCAAGGATATCTGTGACATACCCGTAAATCTTTCTGCATATTGGAGCCATTAGTGCTCACAGCATTTAAAAGTAGTCTGTGATCCTTGCCTGAAATACACATACACAGTTTTGAAATATACATACACAGTTTTGACCATTAGTAGTGGAACCAGATTTCATATAGTTTTTTCTCCAAAGTGAGACCCCCTAGGGTTAAGCTTTACCAGGTTCTATCTCACTTTTAAATCTTCATTCAGTTAAAGGTTTCTGAGCAACTATCAACAATTTCACCATCAAAGATATTTCATCATGTTGTCTTTTATTAATTACTCACAAAATGGAAGGTAAGTCAGCATTTCTTTCTGCTTTGCCCAGGGAAGTTGTCTTTTGAAATACAACCAAAGTAGTATGCTAAAACCACATAGACAACACTAACAAATGCAGTGCGTAGAGAAGTTAAAACTGTATTCCTAGCTTGTTAGACTTTAATGTATAGAGTTTCTAGTATGTTGCAGTGGCTAATATGTTTTAATAAAAGAGACAAGTTTATCAGACTAATAAGATGGTCCATAATATACAGTAGGGGATAATCAGAATATCCTTTACAGATTATCAGTTATATCAAAGGTTTAGATCTGATCTGTGACCTTGATACTCTCAAGTGCTAGTGAGATTTTTCAGGACTGTTCAGTAATGAAATTCCCAAGGCTTTAGTTAGAGTTATGGTTCTCTGTACTCCTTAATGTCAATTCTCAACATATATCAACTTCAGTCACAACTAGAATGAAACACTGACCCATTTCCAGAATGAATGGCTCAGTAACAGCACCATGAAACATTCTGCACCTTGAAATGAAAGGAACTATCCTATTTGACTGAAAATACCAAGACACATTAAGTAGGTATAAAACAGCTGTTCATACTAGTGTTGATCAAGGACTCCATCATTTAATTGCAAAAAAAGATTCACTAGTGTTTTTTTTTTTCATAGATGACAATATGAACTTCAGTTTCAAAATGGATCCACAGGTAGTTCTTCCAGCAGGTAAATAGTTAGGCCTGTGCAGTGGCAAACGATAGTCTTAAAGGACAGACTGCCACTGTTATTAACATAACCAGAGCAGCCTCCCTTCTTTTTCCTCATACATTTTGACTAAGTTGTGAGACTTGAACTAAGGTAGCCATAAAAATGCAAAATAATTCTTTGTATGACAACATGGTTTTTTTTTAAATAGCAACAATCACCTATCTTTAATTAGGAAGCATTTCACTCATGTCTTTAGTTTTGATTTATAAGACACCATCATCAACCTCTAAGACAGCTATTTCCAAAGCTATTGGCATGCCAAAAATTACCACAAAGTGTACTTAATAGCAGAAGCTCTTCATCCATTTAACTCATACCAGTTAAGTGATTTTCATCAAAGCTATTACACTACCACATAAAACTTGGCAGGGAGGATTTACATCCTGTTTCACAGAGCAAGCCATTTGTCATTGCATATAAGGAATTTCTGTCAGTCATGCTGGACCAGGTCTGCAGTCCAACAAAATCAAAAGAAAGACTGCTATTAATTTAACTGGTCTCTGAGAAAAGCATTGACCTTGGAGACAGTAGCTTTTAGTTAATTGTATCATCTCTATAAATGTCTTTCCTTGCACTAAGCTCCTGATTTTCTCCTACTTTGCAAATATGTCAGTAATTACTCTTTAAAGATAATTTATAAAGCAATAATGTATTAGTTTGATATAATAATTCTCCATTAAGTATTTTTATCTGTGAAACAAGATAATGTTTATTATTACCCCATGTATTAATTATTTGCTTCAGAACACAGTCTATGTGGCTATCAAAGGAATAACACAAACATAACAAAAAAATTAGTCTTCTGCCATTATTTTTTGCATTTTCAAGGCCCAGAACAAAATGCCATTTGATAGTAAGTATAATCCAGCAGGTCTTTCACCTCATAACATTGGAATATTGACTTCCAGGCAAACAATGAAAACTATCTCAGAAAAGAGGAGAATACAGATTCAGTTTCCTGAAGCACAGAGGACTTGATTCTCACTAAATATAAATCACTGCAGCTTCTTGGACATCAATGAACACATCCTGAACAGTATAATTTGTTGCAGCTACAGCAGTTTACTCCAAACAGTGATCCGGCCTCTTGTGCCTTCAACTTCATGGTGCTTTATAATAGATAAAATGTGTTAGACAAACACTATCTTCGTCCTTGAAGATGATTTGATCTGAAAGGGCAGGAAAAAGGATAATATAAATCAACAGAATCAGCCAGCTTGTCTTGAGAGTGTTCTACTTCAGATTTGTTTGGATTATGGCTTTTTCACTGCTGACTTTTAAATCAGTGGCAAAACTCACACTTACTCCAATAGCTCAGGATCTTGCCCAAATGACATATAAAATAAAAGCAAACCATGTAATGCTAGCCCTTTTGATAAGTAACTCCTCGGAGCGGGGGCGGAGGAGAAGGAATTTCTTGAACACTGCATTGTGAGGTAGATAGAGGAGAGGATGGGGTAGGGTGACAGGTGCATGGCACTGCTGGTAATGGACATCTTAATTCACGTAAACTTAATTTCTCTGTGTGGAGACCCACCCACAGTCACTGACAGTCATTCTGGGTTCAATGACCATTTGAAAGTATGTCAGATAATTTCCTAAATTAAAGTTCAGAGTTTTTCCTTGCCTGGCAGTCATTGCAGTGTGCCAGTCAAAAAGCCAGCTTAATTGTATATGCTTACAACACAAAGTCAGCACAGCATTAAAATCAAGTTTCTCCTAGGTCTATAACATATCTTAGTTCCTTCATCTTAGGCTGCTAAAAAAGACAGATTTTATCAACCTTCACTTACAAGTAAAATTTGTGACTCCAAACTCATTGTATGTATCTCTGTAATTTCAGAAGGAAATAAACACACCACTTTTTCTACTTTCAGGAAGTTCTATCCAATCTTGATCCTTTGTCAGTCAACTGTTCCTCTGAAATACTGCTCTGAAATTTTATGTACACCTTCAGAGCCAGTGGTGATGTGTGTTATTTTGGAGCTATTTTAAACTCCTAGACAAGTGCTGTGTATTTTCATTTTATGCCTATCTGCAACACTCTTCCAAGTCTCACTCATTTCTCTGTAGGCAGTCATTTGTCACCTCTATTGCATCATTTTGAAACTCTCTCTAGGCACTAGACTGTGTTTGGTGAAAGTAATAAAGACTCCAATCACTTATATATGTTTCCCCGCTAAAGGTGAACTCTTGAACTACAGAGATAGACTAAATTTTCTGCACTTCACTTTGCAGTAACCACTGCAGAGCAATTTCATCTTTCAGACATGCTAAAGCTCACTGATATCATTCCAGAATAAGAAACATGAGAATATGGAGAGAACATGTTCAGAAATTATTAGCATTATTATGACACACATTTAAATGCAGTGGCTAAAACTTTTGTTTAGTTGAATGGAACAGTATTTAGCTATTTTTATGAAACAAATATTATTGAAATTATTTACTCTGCTTTAAAGAGTTTATAGCCTATGTGAGACTAATTATGAAAATGTGGTACTTTAAGAAAATCAATATCATTTAGTCTAAAATGGGTTTTTACTTGATGTAATTTTTTTTTTTTTTTTTCATCAAGTTATCCAAACCTTCAGAGAAAAACCTTGCCTTTGCCTTAGTTACTTTTCCTATATATGAATTTATAGTTGGTCTGGCTTTCAAGAAAACCAATATAAATTTTCTTCCAATTAAAACTGCCTTACTTGTGGAAACAAAAAGTGGTTAGCAGGAAGCTGTGAAAATTATTGCCCATAAGACAGATAACTGTTTAATATTATTTTTATTATCATTAATCCAGACTTCAGTCTTACAGTAGAGTATGGTAAAATAACTACATGATTTCCTAGAAAAAGGTAATAATATTGTTCTCTGTATGAGATGTATCTGAGATGAATATAGAGCTTTCAAAAACTTACACAACAAAAGGAAGACATGAGGAGGAGACCAAACAACTGAAGAAGTGTATAGAAAACTCATGTATAATCCAAATCATGAAAAAAGTCTTTTAATTTCTGTTCTTTCGGAATGGTATTTCCAATTCTTTAAGGTTAAACCAAGTGGAGTTTCATGTTGACCACTAATTTGCCTTCCAATTCTCTTGCGGAAAGAAAGATAATATAGACTAGGACAATACATAATAGAACTAATTGGGAATCACTGCAATTTCTTGTAACAGTAAGTATTACTTTTGTGATGTTTTAGTCGGCAAATTAGTCTACTAAAGGTTAACCTATGAAAATGAGACAAGTCTTCATTGTCAATTGCCAAACTCCCTCAGGCTTCCTGTAATACTATCTGCTATTAACACTAACAGAGCTATGTCGATTTGAATTATCTGATACTGGCACACTGTCTTTACTACTACATCAAATTGGTTATTTAATAGCCCACTAAGGTTTAAATGTTTATAGTTACACTTACCAACCCCAGTTAGAAGTAATTTGCTAAAACCTGAAGTTTGTGCATCTAGGGGAAATAAGACTTTTATGTGCTCCTTATGATTATGTACTTTTACAATTTGAATGATTAATACCAATTAATCACCTTGTCACCTTGTACCAGTTTCACTGCATATGCTAATCTGAGTAAAAGGTATTCAGCAATGAATTTCCCATTGGTTGTATTTACAATTATAAACAGAAATTTATCTGCATTACATCAATTAACATTAGTGGGTTTTGTTGTCCTGTCATTTCATTATTTGTTTATAAATTCACGCTCTTGTGAATCTGCATGTTCCGTTAATGAAACTCCAGCATCATTTCCTGAAATCTGGATAGTTTGTGTAATCTTAGGAGCAGTCTACTGGTGCCTTGAGATAATAGTTTTGACTCCTTATTGCTTATTGTATACTAGAAAAAACAAAGATAGTATCATACAGTCATAGAATCAAAGAATGCCTTGGGTTGGAAGGGACCTCTAAAGGTCATCTAGTCCAATCCCCCTGCAGTTATCAGGTACATCCTCAACTAGACAAGGTTGCTCAGAGCCTCATCAAGGCTGACCTTGAATGTCTTCAGGGATGGGGCCTCCACCAGCGATCTGGGCATCCTGTTGCAGTGTTCCACCACCCTCGTACTAAAGGAAGTTTTTTTCTTTTCTTTTTTTTTTTTTCTGCTGCTTTTCAGGATACGAAAAGAAATAGTAAGTGAGTTTAGCTGTCCTTTACATTAGCCTTGCTTTTTACTGTTAGGATGCACCAGCTAAAATTAGAAAAAATAGCCTAAGCTTCAGAATGTAATGCACTTCAAATTCAAATGTGCTGTAATTCAAATGTGCAGAACTGAACAAGCCTATGGCAAACAAAGAAGGGCAAAGAGATGGTTTACCTGAATAACAACCTTGTTCCACTATATATTCTCTACGAGTTCGGTTGATAAAGATCTGTTTCCTGGCACTGACCTTTAATGATTCTTTAAGGTACTGTTTCACAGGAATAAAAATACATAAAGCAATATCACTGCAATCATATGACTTTTCATGTGGTCAGGATTGGAGCTTATGAATGAATACTGTGTTCTCATACCCCAAGTACACAGATGTATGTATGCCAGCTACAAACTTTCTGCCTACTTTGAAAATGCACTAAAAAGCTTTTATCAACAGGTTGCTGCAGGAAAGGCAAGAATTTCATCTGATTAATATCTTCTATTCCAGATCCAGACTTATTTCAGAAAGAAACTGACTTTGGTTAACTTGTCTGTGTGTGGTATTCAGTGCTGTCCTTCAGTGCTGACCAGTTCGTTGGTCTCAGACATTTATGACAAGAGATGCTGAACTGATTCAAAATTAAAGTATTTGAGTGCAAACAACAGCAGACTCTTCAGGCATCTATTTACACTTTACAGTAAAATCTATGAACCTAAGCAACTGGAGAGGAGAGGAGAGGAGAGGAGAGGAGAGGAGAGGA
>JANVCC010010406.1:17358294-17407061 GCA_025345505.1 Todiramphus chloris collaris
AGGAGAGGAGAGGAGAGGAGAGGAGAGGAGAGGAGAGGAGAGGAGAGGAGAGGAGAGGAGAGGAGAGGAGAGGAGAGGAGAGGAGAGGAGGATGTTACAAATTATTTACTGTAAAGTCTTGGCTATTCTTGAGCAAGTGATGATTCAACACTCCCAAGAAGGGAGAGTTTAAAAGCTTATATTTGCTAGCAAGAGAAGGATTCTTGTCTGCCTTTAAAACAGTTTTCACAACTGGTATAGTAGCCAAACAGTCAGGAAAGGGGAACAAATTCTGCCAGAGATGTTTTCAGAGACCGTTGAACCTAAGGACTAAGCATAGGAGGAAGAAGTAGGAGGTGGCAGTGGTTGGAGATTTACTCCTGCAGGGAATGGGGCACCTATCTGATGATTTGGCATGTTGCTACAGCTGAGTTATTGGTTGATAGGTGTTTATATCTGGGTTGCTGGAGAGATACTGCCAAGTTTTGTCTGGGTCTCAGATTAATAGCTTTTGTTGGGGATATGAAAGGTAGCAGGCTAGAAAGAATGAAAAAGTAAAAGCAAATCTAGAAGACTGGATAAACAATACTTTTAATGTGAGTAGGTTGGCATTAAGGCAGAGAAAAAAAAAAAATTGCCTCTGATCCAAAAAACGTAATCATAGGATCCAGTATGACTACTGTATGCTAAGATCTTCTTCCTAATGACATGGATGCATGTGACAAGGAAGTCCTTCATTTGGGGCTGGTACATATTCATCAATGGACACTAACCAAAATGAAGTGTGGAAGAACTTGAGTTGTACTGTGAGCTGCCAGAATTCATTTTTCCATCTTGGTTCACACACATCAAGAGATATTTCTTCAAAAATATTGAATTAAAAAGTGGAAGCTGAGGGAAATAGCAAAATAAAAATAAAAAAAATTAAAAAAACCCCAAACCATTTAAAAAAAAAAAAAAAAGGAAATAACCCATAAAATATTTGTGCTGTCAAACTCAGGACCTTGATATTTACTAAAAAATGGAATCAAGTTATTTGAAAATATGCTGTTAGTGCTGTTGCCACCTATCTGTACCATCAATCTCTATGCTCTTATTAAAAATCCCTGCTTCTTTGGAAACTCAAAAGTATGTTGTTTTTTATCCTTTTCAGAAAAAAAATTTTCAAAGACACATCTTACCAAAAATCATACTAAAATTAATGATACAAGTGGTTGTAGCCATCCTATCTCCTGTAAAAGATACTGCTGGGCTCACTGTGAAACTACTATCATAATCAAGACATTTAATATAATCTATGGCTTAAAATATTATACTTTTCCTGCAGCCCTAATTTTGGATTGTTAAAGCACAAATCATTGAATTTACAACTTTAACCAATATGTTTTGTATAATTTCACATGCTCTTTATCTATTTTAATTATCTAACTATACAGCATTACACTGACCATATCCAACACTGACTGAGATGACATATACCAACATGTAAACATTGTTACTGAGTGATGCCCAAGCACAGCTCCAGAGCAAACACGGTGCAGAGTTCCAGATCCTCCCGCTGGGTAGCACAGAGCAGCCAACAGGCTTAGAGCACAGTGACACCCTCACAATGATGGAGACAGAAGGCTGGAAGGTGAAGATGTTAGGAAGGAGCAAAGGCTGGCTGCTCCCCACGGGAAGGGAGCCAGGAGGTAGGGATGATTGTGAGCCAGCCTGGGTGCACACACAGCTGCTGAGCAACTGCAATACAACTCAGGCAGGGGCAGCATGGACAGACTGCTAAAAAGCAGCTCCCCACAGGAGAGCAGCCCAAGCTTCTGGCTTCTGATGGAACTGACTTTCAGTTTGTCCTAATGAACATCTTAATGCATGTCTGTGTGCCCTAAATCCACTCTATTGAGATCCTAATGAGGGCGTAAGTACACCAGGTGCTGTCAGTACATGGGGTCCTAGTCATGTTTTTCACAAACATTTTCAAGCCAGCTTTACTAGAGGAACTGGTCTTCCATTTTTTTGCCTTCTGATGTCCTCAGGAGAACTCCTGCGACTTCAGTTGAAATTTTGTTTTCTTTTTTTTGAGGGGAGAAGAGAAGGAATGGTTAAAATGACCTTGTTTATTTAACTTTGACTGTGAAATCCTCATTTATCCAGAAAAAAAGAAAAATGTCATTTCATATTTTCCAGTATATACATCACACTTTATGACACACCTCAAAAAATACTGACATTTTCAAGCTGAGGTAAAGGTCTTGCAGTACTATATGATCCAGCTGCAAATTCTAGCATACCTGACATCTCAGTCAATTCCATTCCATGAAAAAATGCAAGTTTACTTTTAAAAATGATTGACAGAAATATCTTTTTTTTTCCAGTACTATTCTGACAACTTGACTGCACTTTCAATAAAACTCACTTTATTTATGAGTATCTATATAGCAAAGCAAAAGCAAGCCATCTGTGTGAACAATAACAATGTCTTTATAAAACACGAGAACTGTATATCATATTCAGTGAATAGAAATGTGTTTTTTATATATAAATATCTGAAATTATATTTCCCAGTTAAAATAGAAAAATGACAATACCTTATTTATTAATTTTAATATGTTTAGAATCTAATTAATTAAAAATTCCTCTCTTTGAAATTCCTTATATAATATATGTAGTTTCATTCTGAAAAATTAAATTTTCATATGTAGACACAGATAAGGATTAACTGTGCTCTGGTAAATTGCTTTTCACAAAGAAAGTTCCCATGTAACATTTGGATTCATGTGTGAACTCCATCTTTCTGAACATTTCTTGTTTGTATGGAGGTGTTTAGATATAAGAAACAGAAGGTCAGTTCTGACTCATCTTCAAAGCCCCCACTTACCATAGAAGTGCTATTTAGCTCTGCTTTATTTCATAAAAGCAACATTATTTTCTTCTACTGCAAAAGAAAAATGATTTTGAAGCAATTCAAAGCTGGTTCTGGAAACTGAAGAGATGGTTTATTTAGTAAAAAGGTTGATTAATGATGGTACTTACAAAATAACAAACAAACAATGGTAAAAACTAACAAAAAGAAGCTAAAGCATTTAATTTCTAGCCAAGATCCACAGGTGATGTAAATCACAGATCAGTTTACACCAGCTGAGGACAAGTTTGTTTGTTTCCAAACCCTCAGAAGGGAAGGTTAAGGCTGTGATGATGGAAGTTACCACGGTTGTACCTTCATTTCAGATGCCTGCCTGCTGCCAAATTCATGCACTTGACCACTCCAATATTCAGTTCACAAACACTCACAGTGTGGTGTCATCACAACAGAGGTGATACACAAATAAAAATAATAGCATTAAACTACTCTCCATGCAACTTAGGCAAAATTGACATGTAACTTTTCTAGGGGTCTATGGTTCTTTAGACTGAGGAATAAAAATCTTAATGAACTACAGTAGATCTCAAAGTATATAATGGTTTAAAGAGTTTTTAAATGTCATAGGGTAGCTCTCAGAGAACCGATGGCTGTCTTTATAGCCAATGATGTGAGGTAAGACAGAATCAGCACATCAGCTTTCGTTACCACTAAAGCACAAACAGAACTGTCTAGGTTTTCATAACATTCTCCACCACAGCTAAAACTCATGTGGCTGCCTAGAGACTTGTTCTCATCATCAAGAACTAATGTTTACATAAGGAAAATTGTGCAAACCAAATGTGAATGTCTAGCATATTAACTAAGGAAATTGTGCAAAGTATATGTGAATGTCTAGCATATTAACTAACTCTCTTTGCAGAATTTTTAGTCCACACAGGCAATTAGTGAGCTAGAGGTTCAAGAACTGTCTTTTTGCTTGTTACGCTGCTTATGTACACAAGCTGTTTCTGCACAGAGCCACAGAAACGCAGATGTTGTGCATTTGAATAATCTTCAAGGTATAATCTTTCCAGGCACAGTAGGGGAATATAAAAGGGATTGCATACCACTAAACTGTTCATCAAGATTTCCAGCAGGACAGCCAAGGGAACATCTTGGGGCAAAGAAGGGAAATGATTCTCAGTTACACAGCTCTAGTAGTCTGCTGAACAAAATTCATAAGTGTTGGCAACACAGAAGGCATACAAAAGATCTCCATCGTGTCTGCCAGTATAAGGGGAAGTTTTATAATGCCAGATAACCCCAGTCAGTTTGTTTGTTTGCTCTTTTTTTACTGGGTGTTTGTCTAAGCAGCAGTACTTATCCCCTCTAAGGTTATTATGGATTTGCCGTATTTGCTAAATAGTCATCAATAAAATCTGTATGCTTCTTCTTTGATCTTGCAGTTCTAGTCAGAAAAAATCCCAAGAGGTTTTTTTTTACTAGTTTCAGTCTGCCTTCTGATGTGATAAGAGTGAATTTGTGTCACATGTGTCCCAACAGACATGTTTAAAGAGAAAAAGTTTAAGCTTTGAAAGAAGAAGAGTGGAGAATAATTTAGTAAATAAGAGAAAACAAGCTCAAATGCAGAGTAAAATGAAAGCCAGAAAAGGAAACAGTTTCCTTTAAGGTTTACCAAATATTCCTGTCTTCAAATTGAAAAGTAATTAAAGATACGGAGAAGTGTACTAAAAGCCTTGGTCATACACCGAAGCAAGCTATAGCATGCTTGGATATACAAGCCACAGATGACAAGGTTCACTGCTGTGATCCATGGCAGGCTGGCAAGAATAAATGCACAAAAAACCTATTTCCATGGCCTGCCAGATTCAGGTGTATTCTCACATTTTGAATTGCATATAGGTAAGCAGAAGAAGGAGTAGGTAATACATTTTCTGCTCAGTACACTGTGGTTGAACTTTTTCCCAGAAAACATCTTAATATGTTGTCTTGCTGCCAATTAAGACATTTCTTGACAAAATATCCTCACCCCATTAAAGCCATCCTTATTGATATGTCAGAGAGAGAGTAAGACCTTGAATAAACACAGTTTTGCTCAGTGTAATTTGTCCTTGGAACAAATAGAGAGGCATTTTGTTTATTTCAGAGACTGGTTTTGTCTATTCCTTTGTTTCATTACCATTCACAACACCTGCTCAGAATTTAGCATTTCAGGATATGCCAATATGATCATTGGTTTTTTGTTTCATTACAGTTAAACTGAAAGCTGTAAGTTTAAGATTGGAGTGATTCATTAAAAAAAGAAAAAAAAAAAACCTATCTTTGTCACTTGCTTCTCCCTGATGTTGAAAATGCCATTTGAAGAATTTTAGTTTTTTTAAAAAATGACTGTTAAATGTGAATTTCCGCACTGTTCTTTATCTGTAGTCAAGTGAGCCTTTCGTTGCAAGTAATTAACAAAAAGAAAAACAAAAACAAAAAAGCACAGAGAACCAAAAAAAAAAAAAAACACCAAAACAACAAAAAAAACCCACAACACTTCACAGTTGTTCTGTTTTGAATTCAAGTATTTGTCTCTGACCTTTGCTAAAACTTGTAAAATCACAAGGAGATAAGCATGAAAGAAATCATGTGCTGTTCAAGTACTTAAAGTCCAGGGAAATGCACTGAAGTAGAAAGGGGATTAATAGAAGAAGGAGGGTGAGGCCAAGCCATACTGTGTTGGTAGAAGAGGGATTAGTAAGCAGACTGAACCAGAAGAGAAATTAGCAGTGCGTATTTTGTGTTAGACATAGCCGTAGGACGGGCTGAGATAGAACAGAATCTCAGCAGAGGAGAGGTACCGGAAAGATAACAGGTACAATGCATGAAGCACTGCAGCTTCACTTTCTGGTCGAGCTGCTGTTAGAGAACAGCAAGGGAATGCAGAGGTGAACTGCTGTGTAGAGAATAAGATACACTTATTAAATGCAGAAAAGAAGGATGTGAAGGGGGGGCGGGGGGTGTAATGATGAAAAATGTGTTAAAAAAGACAGTGCCTTAGGTTTTAGCATTTGGTTGTAGTAAAGTAAATCTGGCTGGCAGATGTACTACATGAATGAACTTTTGGGAAGTACTTAGAACTCAATGAGCAAATATAGCTCTAGGTAGTTACTACCTTTTGTACCGATAATGAGAGAACATTAGTGTCTACAGTCAGAGCTGGTTTTGTTAGAATATCAAAGTGCAGGGTTCAGAGGCACTTTCTGGGGTGGAAGGGGTAGCCTGGAGGTTTGTATGTCTTCATTTTATTCTTTTTTTTTTTCTCTCTCTCTCTTTCTCTCTGTAGAGGGAGCTGGGTGGCTCATCACAGACAAGGCGAAGTCAGAGTGTGTGGCTCTTGGAAGGAGCTGGCTTTTCTGGATCCACTATCATGCAGCTCCCCATGCTGCTGCTCCTTTCCCTGCCACCTCTTCTTAGCATGTCTGGCCAAGCTGGAGCTCAGTTCCCACGCCAGTGTGCTACTGTGGAGTCCTTGAGGAGCGGCATGTGTTGCCCAGATTATTTCCCTGTTTTTGGACCAGGTACTGACCGGTGTGGTGTGTCTACAGGGAGGGGCCGGTGTGTGCAGGTGACTGTCGATTCACGACCCCACGGCCCACAGTACATCCATGATGGGCGGGATGACCGTGAGCAATGGCCCATACGTTTCTTCAACCAAACCTGCCGGTGCAACAGTAACTTCTCTGGTTACAACTGTGGATCATGTCGCCCTGGCTGGGGTGGACCTACCTGTAGCCAGCAAATCAATATAGGTAAGAGCATCAGAAATATGACATGAAAATTGGTTATTGGCACTGCTTTGGCCATGCTTGCTTTTTAATGTACTTACCTTTTTTTTTTTTCTTTGAAATAAAAAATGCTTCTCGTATTTATTTAGCAAATGTACCTTGCCATACAGGTTATCATGGCAGCTGCTAGATAAGTTGTTCAGCTTGTGTAACAAGCCTCTATCTTTACTACCCCAAAAAAGGGAAGAAATAAAACTTGCAGTTAGTCCAAGGTTAGGACCAAGTACATTAAGGAATAGAACATCTAAGATGAAATAATTGTAATCTTTGAAATTACTTAAAATAATATCTAGGTATGCATGTGTGTTTATGACTATGTCTGGGAATAATATATGTATAGATATGTTTAATACCTTGTAACTACTCTAAATGTGACAAAATCCTTTAATATATTTCTGAACTATATACGTGGCTTGTAAATTTTTCCTTACCTAATTGCTCTCAGCATCTTTAAAATCCTTAACTCATGAGTAAGAGCTATTCAGAGGAATCAGCACAGGAACTGCTGGGCCTTTCTGAAGGTTCTCTAGTTTCAGTTTAGTCCAGAATGCCAGTAATTAGATGTCTAAAATTTTTGAAGCAATTATGAAATCCTTATGGGAGTAGAAAAATCTCAAATATAGGAGGTAAATTGAAAAACATAAGCAAGCTTGGGGACAGATCCTTGTTTTAAAGTCAAAACCATCTGAATGAACAAGATTTGTCTTTATTAGTGAAAATTTTAAAGTATTATTGAAATCTTGCAAAATCCATAATCCCACAAATTAGTGATGGGTTCTGTTGACATGAGAAAAAACAGGTATCTAGCACAAATGTGCAGTGCCTCTTGCAGAAACAGAAATCAGTGCTGACATTTTTGTGAGATGAGTGCATGTTCCAGCAAAGGACTGCTTACCATTTCAAAATCTTAACAAATAGGATTCCTTAAAAACTACTTCTTGAGGACTATAGGGAAGACCTTAGAATTTTACTCATCCTTTGAGCTCCAAGACACAAGCTAGAAAGCAGAAAGTATGACTAATGAAACAGATCTTCTAAGACAGGTTGCATGCTCCAATACCCAGGCTTGTTCTCATTAACAAGGGTGGTAACTCTGAAAAATAAGCAAGAAATAAATGTTAACACGCATGAATTTAGCAGAGTAACTATGAAGGTATGAAAAAATCAGCTTTAGCTAATTTTCTAGGTCATACAAGAGTACTTTTTATTTTTTTCACTTACTAAATCCTCTAGTACTCAGTAAAATGTTAAGCAAATCAGATTTATCAGGCATGACAACATGAGGTTAAACAGGGGAAATTAGCTTCTCATTATATTTTAAGTTTCCACATGGAGGTCACCTCTTTTGTCCATCCATAGAGCTGGCCCCAGCTGCTCAGAATGTAAAAATAATTATTGGATTAGTTTTGGCATATACATATAAAATAGTCATAAAATGCAGTTTGGTGCCTTCATATTTTCTAAACTCATGCCTAACTTTAATAACAGTCCCAATTTTTCATTGCTGTTCAGGCACATATTTTGAAAAGTGAAGAGGATAAAATGTTTATGTAAATCAAAATCACATTAATATTTTTAGCATACTACTTTAAAATCAACAACAAAAAACACTTCAGTGACTAGTGTTAGCATGTCAGTTCCATTCCTCAAAACAGAAAAGTATGTTTCAGGATACAGAGCCCCTGCATTAAATTAATGCTTCTTAAAAGTATTTCTACAAACTTCAATGAAGCCAAAATATCCCCCATTGAATCAGCTTTAGTGAAATCTCAGTCCAAGTGGAAGAGTGCTGGTTTAGGACTGAGGTGACTTGGACTCTGTTCCTTTTGCTAATATCCTGGTATTTCAACAAGTCGTATTTCATATTTCAAAAATTTCTTCCTCATTTTACACTCTATATATGGGCAATGGTATTTTTTAATGTTTTTGAGATATATTGCTAAAAATGTCTACTATATGGCAGTTGTTAATAATAACGACAGGCGTCCTGGTTTTGCTGGCACAGAATCATAAGCCAGCCATGATCTGCAGACCATTAGCAGTTTCAAGTCAGCCAGGGCAGGTGACAAGCCCTGGGTCACATGTATATCTTGCACCATAAATGTCACACTTGTTATAAAGGGGGTAGTTTTCTGAGTACAGGGGTTCTGCTGCTTGGGTTCCTTCTGATGCTTCTCCTCCTCTTTCTACCAAGGACTGCTTACCTTTTTATTGTGACTGCTGTATATTCACTGGGCCAAGTATATCTTTCTATACTTTACGTTGGCATTGGTATTAGTTTGGCTGTTTAAATCCTTTTATCACTTCAAAATGCAGGTCTTCTTTCTTTTTCCTCATCCCCCTTCTTTGCAGGGGAGGGGACATCAGGTGACAGAGCAGTTGCTATAGGTTAGTTGCAGATGTGGTCTAAATGTAGACAGCAGATAAAAACATTACAGAGATACGTTGGACTGTGTGAAATTCACAATTCACTGGTGAATCTGCCATTTTTCCTACAAGGTTTAGGCATAAACAATATACTTCTTCACTGAATTGTCAAGTGGTAGATCTCATTATTATAAATTGCTATATAATATTCTTTTCTTGTGACGTATTACCACAGGAAACTTTAAGTAGCTTGAACAAAGTTTCATAAGGTGGGTGTGACAAAGAACTGTCTTTGCCTTTTCTTTGACAGGATGGAAGGATTATCTGTAACAATACTTCTTAAAACACTAAAACCACAAGGTTTGGGGCTTTATTTTTATTTGGCTTAACCTTTCTGATAATATATAACACATTCTATTTATGCTCTGTACTCTTTGAGTTGCATCAGCGAAAAAAAAAAAAAAAATGGATGCATGCATGAAGAAAAAAGGGGCTTACCCAGAATTATCAGACGCAAAATAAATTAGCCCTGTGAGATCAGACTTGAGTGTCTATTATCTGGTAACTTGCTTCTTCTGTATCCTCACAGTCAGGAGGAATCTTCTGGATCTGAGTACAGAAGAAAGGAGGCGTTTTGTGAATGCCTTACACCAAGCCAAGGTGACAATCCATCCTGACATTGTTATTGCCACACGAAGACGTGAGGAAATATTTGGACCAGATGGCAACACACCACAATTTGAGAATATAACCATTTATAACTACTTTGTGTGGTCTCATTATTATTCTGTCAGGAAGACTTTCCTTGGTGCAGGGCAGCAGAGTTTTGGAGGAATTGATTTCTCTCATGAGGGGCCAGCTTTTGTCACGTGGCATAGGTATCATCTACTGCAGCTTGAAAGAGACATGCAGGTAATGTTCACATTAAAGCAGAGCCATGTGTTTGTGCTATGTTTTGTGCATTTAAAAACCTTCTCCCCATATTCTGATAGTCAAAGAAAGATAACAGCTCTTTCTACACATTGAAATAATTCTGCTTCAATTTCAGTAACTTACTAGGTATACTAAATTTGATAGCGTGCATTTAGGTTTTAGACTGTCACTGTGACAGAGACATTAAAAATATTTCAATCAGAGTAATGGAAAAGTTACATAAAAATCTCAAGTAAAAATAGATACAAATTCCAGTTATGTCCATAGAAGACATTTACTGGACCAATAGAACTTATTGCCTGTGTTATTTTTTAGTATCGAGGCCCTGATTTTTGACTGTTAGACTAGTGAAAGCAGTAGAAATTCTAAAGAAAAGTAGTACAGAGACGACTTGGGGTTTCAGAATCACATTTTATTTGTGTATTTAGTGTAAGTGGTTAGATAAATGTCCTTCTGCGGACCTATCCATAAAAGGAATATATTATTTTATGGGCCATCATCCATCTTAAAGAAGAAGAATTAAGAGATATAAGTTTCCGATGTCAGGATTAAATAGCCTTTGAAATCACTTAAAGTGTTTCATGAGCTGCAATGGCTCTGCATCAGACTGTGGCACAAACTCCCTTCAAAAACTCACATTTGAAATCAGTGGTATTTCATTATGTGAAAGCCCTGAGGAGTTCTAGCTCTTGATGTTTTAATATATATAATTATTTACATGAGTAAACTTGACCATTAATTAAGCTAATTTGGCCAGCCAACACATCCTGGTATATAAATATTGAAAGCCGGGAGAACCTCCATAACTGTTCAACTCCATCCCAAACTAGAACCAAACAATTACAATTTAAAGGGCCCATCTCCCTTTTCCATTCTTTCATTCCACAGTTGGCTTAGTTATTCTGTGTGTTACAAACACTGCTGCTGTTGGCAGGCTATTAAAAATATTTGGAAAAAAAATAGGGTATCAATATTAAGTGACATTTCTTACTTCACATTATAGTTTAATGGAAAAAGTATTGTCTTATTAATGGAAATTCATGAATCAATTCAATAGTCCAACTATCTGTTCTGTTGAACAAAAGCATCAATGTGAAAAACTATCAGAAGCTTTTACATAAATTTAATAGATTTTCCATAGATTTTCCTCCTCCTCCAAATTCTATTTAACTAGTTTTTAACATCCTTTTAGTGGTAAATATTATAGCTGTCTGACACATACATGTATTAATACCATATTTACATGGTTTAGAACATGCTGCAGGACCCCACTTTTGGACTGCCCTACTGGAACTTTGCAACAGGACAAAACACCTGTGACATCTGCTCAGATGACCTGATGGGAGCTAGAAGCAATTTTGATGTATCTCTTATCAGTCAAAATTCAATCTTCTCCCAGTGGCGAGTGCTATGTGAAAATATAGAAGACTATGAAACTTTGGGAACAATCTGTAACAGTAAGTATGACTTCTGGTAGATATTTGGATAGAAAATCCTTTTAATAATAAATAAATATAATAGTTTACGTCATAATGTCTTTTCCCAGACAAAATGTCTTAAAGTGATTTTTGAAAATTTTTGATCCCAGTTTCATCAGTCTTCTGAGATAGTATATTCTTATCATCTCTCTTGCACTGACATACCAATCAGTTCAAAATTTGATCAGGACCTTGTAGCAGAGGAAGAGCTAAATGCTTTGTCTTCCCTTCTTATGCAGTATCTATTCATCCCCTGTGCCATAAATAATTAAATCTGGTAGTGACATTCCTTAATTGAAGCTTAAGTTTTCTTCTGACCACACCATTTATCACCTTCATGGCATTCTGTTCCTAAAAAGAGAACATCAAAAAAAAAATCACTCGTTAACTATATGGAGCATGTTTTGAATGTGAAGAATATTAAATCCTAATGCATCTACCTCAGCTACAAGAGCTAAAAAATTCCAGCAAGATCTTTATATATTAACTGCTTCAAGCCACAGCTCATTATCTCCATGGAAATGGGGGGAGGGGGGAGTGGGGGGTGGGAGGAATAGATTGTGTTAGTCATCTATAAAATCAACTATAGTGCTTTCCTCAGCTACTCTGTCAGGACAACTCAAAAATTTTGTCCTAGGTCTTATCAAGAAATCACGCTGACAAAGTATGGAAAATTTTCCCAAACCACTTACAGAACCACAAATCCCAGTGAGAGGCTTCTAGATGCTATTTAAATCCTGGTGCAAAGGATCCAACACATAGGACCCCATGAAGATTAGGATTCTTATCCTAGCATGTGGAAGTGACCCACTCATTCAGTTCAAGTGTAATTTGTGAGGGACTTTCCCCCACGCCCTCTTCCCCCTACTTGCCCCCATAGTTCCATCATTACAAGGATGCATTCTGTGGCCTACTGTTTTGCACCAGTATTGTTTTTTCTCTTCCCTCCACACCCAGGCACTGAGGGTGGTCCTATCCGGAGAAATCCTGCTGGAAATGTTGCACGGCCTATGGTACAGCGTCTCCCAGAGCCCGAGGATGTTGCTCAGTGTTTGGAAGTTGGTGTCTTTGACACCCCTCCTTTCTATTCCAATTCAACAGACAGTTTCCGTAACACAGTAGAAGGTAAACATGACAAATAAAAGGACCTAGAACAAACCCACACAATTCAAGGGAGCAGGCTTGCCATTTTTTCTGTTGAAACTGTGAGTTTGGAGACAGTCTACTGAACACTGAGAACACATTACTCATAGCATTAAGTACTAGCTTCGTATTAAGTGGAAATAAGCTCTATATAAATTACTTTATAGACTATGTCAGTTCTTTAAATGAGTAAAAGCCTCAAAATTCTGTCATTGGCATACTAAATAGAAACCAGCTAAGATCAGGTCCTTGCAACACAGCAACAGGTTGCTGTTAACTGGAAACAGACAGCCCTTAACTGCAGTTTGCTGCATCCATCCTTAAAGCAAGTATGTGTGCATGGCAGATACTCTTGTATCTGAATTAAAGCAAACAAGGTGAAAGAAATTGTAAACCTCAGTAGTACTTAATGAAAAGGTATTGAAGCAGTAATTGAGGTCTGGGTACTGCATTTCCTGCTAGACATGTTAGTTCTTCTCTCTGGGCCATACAACTCTGTTCTTCTCTAAGGTCTATACATTTAAAATTAAATTTTCAGTCACTCACATCTGAACACAAACATCCACAACACAGAAACCAGCCTAAAGATTTGATTCAGACAGTATCCTGCCAACTGCTTCCACACTTTAAGAATCCAGAGTTTTTAACAGAGAAGACTAGATTTCATGAGAAAAGACTGCAAAATGAAAGTTCAGATCCCTGCCAGAGCTCGTGTAGATCCTCTGGCTCCTTTGAAGAGGTTTAACTCCTAGCATGGGGAGAATCTGCTCTGAGAACAAAACCACGAATTTTCATCAACCTCTTAAGTCTATTTGAAGGTTGTAGATGTTTACCATGCTTGGGCTATCAACATCTAAGTATATAAACATTGCTTTAGACAACTAACTGTACAGGCCCCTCTATGGAAAGCTGGGCCAAAGCTTGAAAACAGGAGTTTTCATGAGGCTTCAGATCTTCACATCTGACCTGAGGGTTAAGAGGTGCTGGGCACTAACAGATTAACATAGGATATGTTTACTGAAAAAAAACACATCATGTGAAGCTTTATGAGATGTGTTCTCAGTAAGCATGGAAATGTTATGTCAAAACGTAAGTGTTGGTTCGTTAGGATAGAAGGTGACATGTACATAGTTAAGTCAGAAGTCAGAAAACACATGCAACTATTTCAGTTATGCTGAAAGATATATAGGTCCCAAATATATACCTTTATTTTCATTATATAAGGTGGGGGTATTTTGGCCATTTTTTGTGCTAGACCCTAGAAGCTTTGCAATCCACATTCTCGGGATTCTTTTGTAAAGACTATTTTAATCTGAAAACTATGCATGCTAGGGAAATTTCTCAAATGCCAGTAGACAGAGAATTAGCTACTCATTTATTCTAAGCAAGACCATTCAACAACATGACAGCCTTTCAGAGAAAAACGTATCCAGCTGGGACTGCAGCTTCCAAACAAAATCTTCACTGGGATTATTTTGTGTTCTTTGTTTGCATATTCAGGGTACAGTGATCCTTCAGGGAAATACGACCCAGCAGTTCGAAGTCTTCACAACTTGGCTCATCTGTTTCTGAATGGGACAGGAGGACAAACTCACTTGTCACCAAATGATCCCATTTTTGTCCTCTTGCACACATTCACAGATGCTGTTTTTGATGAGTGGCTGAGAAGGTATTCTGCAGGTAAGGTGTGCTCATGGACAGAGTTGGGATGGGTGGTTGTCACAGGAGCTCCGCTGCTTCCTGTGGAACAGTAAGATGCACTTAAGCTTAGGAAAAAAAAGATTAGAAATTTGTTAGTGTAGTTAACAAAAATAGAGTAATAACAAGCAAACTCCTTTCCTCACCTCACTGACATCCATTTTCAAATCATTGTCTGTTAAGGGCCAGAGATACCAGGCACGATTCAAGAAAACAAAATGTGCAAATATAGTGTCTCCATAGAGCAAAGACAGTGTAACCATGGAAGGTTATAATGCTTCATGGACATCCTGTCATTGTGTGGAGTAAATATCTATGTTTCTTCTTGTCAAGCAAGACCTGATGCCGTGCACCCCCTTCACAAGTCATTTTTACGACCTTTGTAATTTACTACCAGTACTCCATAACCATTTCCATATACTTTCAAAGGTTGGTCAATGTTGCTTCTCTTGCTTGTTTAACTCCAAAAAGAAGAGAGAAAAGGAATAAGGAAGGAAGTGAAGGAGAGGAAGGAAGGAAGGAAGGAAGGAAGGAAGGAAGGAAGGAAGGAAGGAAGGAAGGAAGGAAGGAAGGAAGGAAGGAAGGAAGGAAGGACAATAAGAAGGAACTGCAAGGATGGAAGAAAAAAAAAAATTTAAGAAGGAAGGAGACAGGCATTAGTGAAACGGGCTGGCAATTCTGTGTAACTGTAATGTCTGTGCATTAGTCTGCACAAAGCAGCACCTGTATTCCTCTTAGGACTACCCAGGCCCCTTTTTCTTCTACAGAAGACAGATGATATTGCACAACTGAGCTTCTTTGTGCAGCCTGCACAACCTACCTTATGCATTTTTCCAGTATCAACTACCAGAGAACAACTGTAACACATTATGATACTTACATGACCTATCACAAGCTTTTGCATCTTTTGCATCATCTTATCTATATGGACATTGCAGTCTTTTTTTTTATTTATTTCATCTGTCTTTCTCCTGATTTACCATAACATTACAAAAAAATGTCATTGGAGTTCATATCAGCTGCCCGCCTCCACTGCATGAGAGCTCTTCATTACCTTAGAGGCAGACAAAGCCATACTGTAGCAAAAACATTTTTTCCAGTTCCTCCATATATACGTATTTTTCCTTTTCCATGTGAGAAGAAAGGAAAAGCCCAACACACATGGACAATTTTACAATTTACTGGTATTTTCTGTTAAAAAAACAGAGATATTATTATTAGTGGTCTTGCTTTTGGGCAGAGCAAGGCACTCTATTGTGGACCTGTCAAACTAAAAAACCGATCCTTCTGGATTAATTTAGGTTAGCAACAAAAAAGCTGAGGTACTGAAAAGCCAGAGTCACTGGGGGGTGGGGGTGGGAGGGGGAGAAGTACAAATTATTTTAATTTTATTTATGGAAGTGTGATCTGACTTTCAAATTTAGATATCTCGACATACCCGCTGGAGAATGCCCCTATTGGACATAACCGACAGTACAATATGGTGCCTTTCTGGCCTCCAGTTACCAATAATGAAATGTTTGTTACTGCACCAGAAAACCTGGGATATAGTTATGAAGTCGAATGGCCAGGTAAACTGTCCAACCTAGATGCTTCCTCTTTTTTCTCATGTCTTTCTCTCTTTAATTTTATGCATCATATAATGGTTCAAATTTCACAAACAGTATTTGATGCCTTTGAAAAGGTCACCTCTTCTTTCTCTTTCTTCTCTTCTCTTCTCTTCTCTTCTCTTCTCTTCTCTTCTCTTCTCTTCTCTTCTCTTCTCTTCCTCTTCCCTGTCTTTCAAAACCAGTTGTGTTTGTGACTTAGTACAGTTAAAGAGATCCTGATTATAGATTGTTCCTGCATGAAGTTCCCAGTATCTGCTTCAAGTTTTGGAGAAGTTCCCATTCGGATCTAAACCTTGCAGAGGATCCCTATTCCTTTATCTTATGCCTTCGTTAAATCACTACAGAGAATGCAAATCACTCACAAACCATATAGCAGAAGGAATGTCCATGACTGTTTTTAGGGTCTAACAGGAGAGAGTAAAATTTTCTTGATATTTTGGAACAAATATTATCAACCAAAATGTAAGGAAGTTCTATTTCAAAGCTCATGGAATAATGACAAATGCTGAGCTTTGGTCTATGCCTTTAATGTTTACCCATATACTTGGCACTTACTTTTAATAGTTTTCCCTTTTCATTTCCTCCATGTAGGTCGTGCTCTCCGTGTCACAGAGATGATCACTATCGCAATAGTGACTGCACTTGTTCTTGTTGCAATTATCTTTGCTGCTGCTGCATGTATCATGCGTGTCAAGAAAAATAAGGATGAGTTGCATCAGCCTCTTCTTACTGACCAGTATCAGCACTACTCAGATGATTATGATGGCATACCAACACCAAGCCAATCTGTTGTTTGAAGAGATGGCACTTTTTTTTGCATTTGACTGAAACTGTTTATTTTGCTGTATTTTATAAATGATGGTCATCCATCTGCTTTAAAATAAAGAGCATAAATTGTCAGCTGTCTTGATGTGTTAGCTTCAGGCTTCACCTCCTCTTTCATCACATCTAGGCATTAAAAACTCACCTTTGCAATGCTAGTTCTGTGTTGATTATAAGAGAATTCCATTAACTCTTCAGTGCTCATCTGCAAGCATTTTTCATGCATGTTTCTTTAAAATTGAGTAAAATTTAGTTAACTTGATGGCAGTCAATGTCATCTGACTTCACCTAGCCTTTATATTCAGAATTCTTTTACAAGTTAGTTTTGTGAAAAGGTCAAGTCCTAGAATGGACAGAAGCAGCATCCAAAATACAGGTAGACACCTGGGATCGGTGAGCAGAAATGTGTTTCAAAATAACCATCATGACAGCCAGGGAGTTACAAGGGAATTCTGAGTGAAACAATGTGTTTGAAATCCAACTTTACTCACAGAACACAGTTTTGATCTTACTGCTGCTTTTAGGTGGATCTGTAAAAAGAGATTTTCTACTGAGAAGCCACTTGAGCATTTGGACACTTCTTATTTATATTCAAACACAGCTGCCTCAAGGGGACATTCATGTGAAAGGACAGCTTGCAGCAGACTTTGTTTTATTTTTATTTTGATTTGTCACTCTCTCCTTTTTTTTCTCCCACTGTCCTCATGGCAGGGCACTCTCCCCAGCAAAGACAGACCTTGTTTCAATTTATTCTACTGCTGTTGAATTTATTCCACAGGAGAGGAACAAATGGACACCTACCTTTTCAACCTGAGGTAAGGCTGGAGGAATCTGGATTCAAGCTTCACCTCATCTATCTCATCATAACTGAGAACAAATAAATCACCTGATGGGCTTCCTATGATGGTTCACTGAATCTAATTTAGGAGTCATTAGCTGACATACAGATATGTTCCTGAGTTCAGACTACTGAATCTCACAATGTGTACTCAACATTCTAGTTGTCAAACTATAAAGTTAAGCTGTCTCTTGTCTCTCTGTCTGAGCTGACCCTAGCTTACAGAAATGGCAAGAAATCTGAATTGAGCTCCTTCAGCCAGAGACAGCTCTTCTAGACATTAAGTTAGTAGATAAAAGCAATTGTCATGCCTTCTATGTGTTGTGTTAACATCAGTGGTTTCAGTGACTACCAGATATGCTCAAAACACACGTACTCATTTGCAAGGGGATATGTAATTGGTACATTGACAGTTATGTAAATAGGAAGACAAGTATCTATTGGACAACTGACCTGTCAGACATGAGTCTGTGACCAGGAAGATCCCAGAACAGATAGTCCTAGAAAGCTATGCTAAGGCACATGGAGGACAAGGTGATTTGAGAGAGCCAGCACAGCTTTGCCAAGGGAAAGTCTTGCATGAGCAATCTAGTGGCCTTCTCTGATGGAGTAAGTACATAAAAGAACAAGAGAAGACCTATGGATGCCGTCTCAACTTCTATAAGGCCTTTAACATGGTTCCCAGCAAAATCCTTCTGTCTGAACTGGGAAGATATGGATCTGATGTTTTGGTAGATGAGGAATTATATGGATGGTCATATCCAGAGGGTAGTGGTCAACAGCTCAATGTCCAGAGAGAAATCAGTGGCAAATGGTGTCCCACAGGGATCCATACTGGGACCAGTGCTGTTTAATATCTTCATCAGTGACATAGATGGTGAGATTGAGCAGACCCTCAGCAGGTTTGCAGATGACACCAAGCTGAGTAATATGGGTGATATGCCTAAGGGACAGGATGACATCTAGAGGGTCCTAGACAAGCTTGAGAAGTGTGACCATGTGAATCTCATGAGGTTCACCAAGGCCAAGTGCAAGGTTCTGCACATGGGTTGGGGCAGTTTGCAGCATCAGTAAAGGCTAGGTGATGAAGGGATTGAAAACAGACCTGCCAAGAAGGACTTGGGAGTAGTGGTGAATGAAATTCTGCACATGAGCCAGCAACGTGTGCTCACAGCCTGGAAGGCCAACTATTATTCTGAACTGCATCAAAAGAAGCATGCCAGCAGGTCAAAGGAGATGATTCTGCTGCTCTACTCCACCTTGGTGAGATCACACCTGGAGTACTACACCCATCTCCAGTCCTCAGCACAAGAAGGACAGGGACCTGTTGGAGTGGGTCCAGAGGAAGGCCACAAAGATGAGGGCTGGAAACACCTCTGCTAAGAAAAGATGCTGAGATAGTTGGGGGTGTTCAGCATGGGGAAGAGAAGGCTCCAGGGAGACCTTACTTCAGCCTTTCGGCACTTATAGGGGTCCTATGAGAAAGATGAGGACAATCTTTTCAGCAGGGCCTGTTGCTCTAGGATAAAGGGTAATCATTTTAAACTAAAAGAGGGTAGATTGAGGCTAAGTAAAAGGAAAAAAAAAAATATGATGAGGGTGGTGAAACACTGGCACCGGTTGCCCAGAGAGGTGGTAAATGCCCCATCCCTGGAAACATTCATGGTCAGGTTAGATGGGGCTCTGAGCAACCTGATCTAGTTAAAGACCCTGCTCACTGCAGTGAGGGTGGTCTAGACGACCTTTAAAGGTCCCCTCCAACCCCAATAATTCTATGGTTCTATGACCATTCTAAGTACTCTTGGCTAGGCAAGTGGAAGATGGGTTATCATCTTAATCCATGTTACCAAGCATGAGGCATGGACAACAACAAAAATATGCATACATAACTGATATTTAGAGAGAAAATGTTCACCTGTGGCACCCATGCCACAAAAGCAAACTGGACAAAAATCTTTTGGCTTCAGTCTTGATTTTACTTACAGTCTAGACAATCAGTATTTCAGGTATAGCACCAGAAGTTTGGATTTCAACTTAAATGCCTGTTTCTGTCATTCTTACTTGTACTGAGTAGCAACAAGTCATCCACTTTAGTGATTTCAGTGGATTAAACCAGGGTGATCCAATATATTTTGGATTGGGGTCAAGAGACCTGGACTTTATTCTTAGCTCTATTAACCTGCTGAATGTTCTTAGCTAGCATATTTTTACCTTTGTGGCTCATTTGACTCATTTGTAAAATGAAGACAGTAGAGCTTTCTCTGTAAATTGTTTTTACATCAGTGGATGAAAGACACATAGAGAAGCCTGATAGCAGAAGGAAAACAGCATTGCAAAATCAGATCTTGTGAAGAGTACATTAACCATTAAAGCCATTCAGTCCTTTAAACAAAAGCATACACTCATGTTTTGAGCAGGCCACAAGTCTCACAGGGCAGAGAAAGAGAAGACCTGCCTGCTGGTTGAAGCTGCCACACATAAATGAAGGAAGCAAAGTAGAGTTTTCTAACAGCCTTAAACAGAAAAAGAAGAGCAAGCATAAGAATTAGAGTGGGAAGGACAGCGGAGAACTGTGTGTGTGACCCATTCTTGGTAAGAGTGACACAAATCCTTGTTTCTTTGGTCTCTATTTGCAGTACACTGAACTATGTTTGGGTGTGGACAAAAAAGTTCCTGCCATTCACTGATGCTGAGTGGTATCTGTTCCTGAGCTAATCTAAAGGGGAAAAACTGTTTTAGGTTTGAAATCTGAGACATCCAGCATATGAGAAAATTAAGAAAAATACATAAAGGTGAGATAATTAAGAAAAATACATAAAGACAAGAAAACTGAGTGTGTGGTAACTATAGGCTTTCACCTGTTACCTGGAGGCAAGGTAAGTGGAATTCACAAGGAGAAGAAAGGAAGTGAAAAGCTGGAAAAAGGTACCAACCAAAAAGTCCCAGGTGCAGCAATTATGTAACGTATGATGTTTATCTTATGAAGATTTGTTCATAGGAGAGTTGTATAAGGCAGCTGTAAAGGATATCTGGAAATGGTACCAAAATAGAGCTAAACTCATGTTGAACTGGTGACCGTACCAAAAGAAACTGTGTTGGATCTGGGTATAAGCAGACATTTCTGAACTATTGTCAGACAGCAACTCTCACACAAATTAGAAATGTGTAATTTATGTAAAATTTGGAGACTGCTGAATAAATATTGATAATGATGGTAAGGGAACCAAAATACATGGATGTAATTGGTGACATATCTTTTTCCATAGATAATTATTGGCCTAATAAAATGTCATTTTGTTTTTGTTTTGACCTAGACTGCAGTGCCTGTATCACCAGCACTAAAAAAAAATTTAAAAGGATTAAAAAATAGTACTTTTAGGCCTCTTAGGTGTCCCCTACAACTGGGGATGTTAATGATTTTTTATGTATATTTGCATCCTTATTTCCTAACAGTGTCTACGTTTGGCTTTTGAAGTTTATTTATTTAAAAAGTAGATTAGTAGACAGTAACTAGTGAATTCAAATAATGAAATACTAATTCAAATTCTCTCCAGACAATATTAAATGAATAGAAGTTTTGATAATATGCAAGAAAGAAAAGGAACTAGGATCAGGACTTTTGGAAATTAAAAGAAAGTTGCTAAAGCTGCTTTTTACCTTGGGAAGGAAACACTGCAAAGGTATTTTGATCATATAAATTAAAATGCAGCAAATGGAGAGTCAGGATTAGTATGATCCAGATATATTTTTTTATGTCAGTGACAGTCAACCCCTATTTTTAGTGAGATGATATATACCCGTCTTGTACAGAAAGAGTTAAAGGCTTATGGAATGAGAGAAGAAATTTCCTAACAAGATGGAAACTAAACAATGTATTTACATCAAGACAGCGTTAATTTCATTCCAAGAAAAAAAAAAATTACATATGAAATTCTAAGTCCATCTGTAAGGTGTTTGTATAATCTTATCAGGTGAGCTGAAGTATTGTGCAATTTAAAGCAGAAACATTTTACAGTTAAGGGTAAGTAAAAATGTTCTGTGCAACTACAGACTTACTAATTTAGACTCAGTAGCATGACAACCCCAAAACCAAACCATGAAAATACAACTGCAATCAAATATGGCACAGGTTTATCAAAGTTAGACCATACTAGCTAACTTAATAGCTTTCTCTGATAAGATAATTAAAAGATTTTTATTCAGGAATTACGTTGATGCTGACACCTTTGATAAAGTGCCATGTGCTTAAACCTGAAAAGCCAGAAATTGGAATAGAATCTGTGGACTGGGAAGAGGGTTAACTAGATGAGAGATGATGACACAGTATTGAAAGAAATGCCAGGGCTATTGGGATAGTCCTTGTAGCCCTTTCCTAGCAGAATTACAAAGACTGAATCAGCCTTATGTAGTCCTGTCAAGAGAGATTTTAATTCATTAAACCACACTGCATGGATAGTCCAATTACATGCATCATTTTTCTCCCTTCACCCCTCAAATGTTAGGAGCAAAGGAGGGGATCTAAACAGTAATTCTACAGTAAGTAATGTTTGCATGAACACAGAAACTGACTTTAAGACCTTTGGCAATCAGTCAAGCATGGATTTGGATTTTATAACTAGTAAGACCTCTTCAAGAAATAGGACTGGTATCTTGCTGAAGTCAGTGCCCTTGTTAGCACAACAGGGACCCATAGTTCTTTGCTTGAAGCAAAGGAAGCTGCAAAGGAAGACAGAAGCAATGCTGCAGAATTAAACATCCTTAATTTGAGACTGAAATGGTCGTAAGATGACTGCCTAAGAGGATATTAAGCTGTCCACACAACTTGTCTGTTTACTGGTACTAAGTTTTATTTACTTCAGTTCAGGAAGGTTGACAGAATGCTATTGATAGAGACAAAAGGCCTTGTGCTGAAGAAAATTTTTCAAAAGAAAAAAATCTCAAGGGAGAAGAGAGGAGAAGCAGAAAATGTTTGTTTATAAGCTGAAAGTCGTGTTGTAGATGAAATGGTCCCAGGCTACTAATCTTGAACCTTTCAGGAAAAACAATATAGAAAAGAAAAAGTAGATATAAACACAATCATTGATCCTAAGGCCTCCAAGTGGAATTTTGTGTCTTTTTTAACACCTTCTACAATTCAATATATAGGAATGACTTTCCGTATCAGCAGTATACTCAAAGAGAAAGAATAAAATAAAATTAAATAGTATTGAGTGATTGATACATCATGCATGAATCAATGAAAAGTGAAAAACATGGTTTCTACTGGGCTTTGGATGATAGGGATCATCTGTACGTCTTCAGTATTAATTTATATGGCAAATTTCACTCTTGCTAACGCCTACTAAGCAACTGTATTTAATAGGAGCATAAAGCAAAAGTCTCATGTTTAAAATAAGGAGAATTTTCCATTTTTGCATCTCATTAGGAATCGTATTCTTACTTACACCATGGCTTCAACATTGTTTGCAGTAAAATTCCCTTATGCTGTGCCCACACCCAAGCGAGGGAGTGAGTTACACAATGAGGGGCCTCTGCAGTTTGCTGCTGTTTGCTGCTTGCCACAAGGTGGCACTTCACCAAACAGTTCAGGTTGTTTCCTAACATGGAATACAAAACCTACCTACTTACCGAAAAAAGTCACTTCAAGTTCAAAACGTAATATTTTTACGAGGTATTTTAATTTGTGTCCCTCAGTTTTCTATTCCAAGAGAAGTCTAGCTTCTTTTACTTTGGACACTATTTAAATTGTTGCAGGATAATTATTTTTAAAATAAATTCTTAACAGAAACAATACATGTCTCACTGTCTCATATTTGCAATTATTTGTACACAACAGCAAGTAAATTGGGGAAGGTAATTTTTTTGAATGTTGCTTTTTTTTTTTTTTTTTTTTTTTACACGGGGGCAGAAAAGTGATTGCTATATTGTGGTTTTTTTATCCCTGCATAGAACATAAAAGTGAGAAGAAAATGAGGGCCTACCAAACACTGATACTATTTGATATTAGCAATTTGTGATCTGAATTTGTCCTTTTAGCACTGCTAATTTTTTTTCTTGTGCAGTCTTGGAAGATAAATCAGTAGCTACAGCAGCAGAGCCTGGAAAAAAGCAGCATCACTTCTTCCAGGGACAAAGAATTCAGAAAAGTGATGCTGACAACAATCAATCTGGTATAAAAGGGGCCAGATAAATATTTTTCCAGCAGGACACCATCACTCATAGCAGCCCCTGGCCTTAATTTTTACTGCAGTTTGGTCTGTGCATAGGTGCTGGCAGTAACATAAAGCAATGAAGCACATCTCTTCCCCGAGGCTCGCTGCAGACAAAAGTGAGATCTCATCAATGTTTATAAATATCTAAAGGGTGAGGGTCAAGAGGATGGGGCCAGTCTCTTTTCAGTGGTGCCCAGTGATAGGGCCAGGGGCAACAGACACAAACTGGAACACAGGAAATTCCACCTCAACATCAGGAAAAAAACTTCTTTTCTGTGAGGGTGACAGAGCACTGGAAAAGGCTGCCCAGTGAGGTTGTGGCATCTCCTTCTCTGGAGACTTTCAAAACCTACCTAGACATGTTCCTGTGCAGCCTGATGTAGGTGAACCTGCTTTGGCAGGGGTGTTGTACTAGATGACCTCCAGAGGTCCTTTCAAACACCTACCATTCTATGATTCTTGACACTCTGTCTTTCCCCTGTGGTATTCTCTGCAAGGGTGAGGAAAAGATATTGCAGCCTCACTGCATGAAAGGCCTGTTCACTCATTCTTGAAAAACTGTCTGATAATTATTAATTGATTATAACACAGAAACAGGCTAAAATTAGACTATGAAGTACAGAAAAGAGGCTGAAGCACTATTTCACTGATGGCTTTTCCTTTTCTGAGTAACTTTTCCACATGTTCCATCATCAGTCTGAGGCTTGTTATAATTACCTTTAATTGGCTCTTTAAAATGTCTTTTCTAGGACTGGAGATTTGGGGCCAGAGAGGAGAGTACTTCATATTTCTTCTTCCATCACAGACAGCAAAAGCTGTTTCTGCACGGAATTACTTCAAAACTATTTCTGATCTAGAGGCAAATATCCATAAATATTAATCATGCCTCTCACCCTTCAGATGTTAGTGAACTGGCAGGAAAAATAAGTTCTGTTCTCTTAGCTTTGGAAGACGAGATGAGGTAAAATAAGGGACAATGAAGGATAACAACATGGAAAGCAAAGTTCTAACATCGTTCTTGGTAATCAACCAATAGTGGATACCTGTCATAGATGCTGTGAATCTTGACATCACGGAGTCATGTCCTCTACCATCCTTAGGGGCTTTATTTCAAATCCCATGGAGCAGAAGCCTCAGCTCTGACATTTACTTGAGTCGTGTGAGGCTCTAGATGCACCCCTGGCCTAGCTGGTGGTTCACTCTCTTTTACTCTGAAAAGACCTCTCTTGTTCTGCCTACTCTCTCAGCCCTTATTCAGATGTGGCCCAGAAGCACCAAGGGTAATGATCACAGGTAAGGGGATAGTTTGCTTTTCATATATGTCATCAGCCTGCAGGTTGGAAACCTGCAAAGAGGTACTGGTGATGCCAGTTTTGGAGAGATGGACAGGTTAGGAAAACTCCATAAACAGGTGACAGAAGAAGACAGTAATTATTGCTGCTTCATTCAGAGGGAAGGTTATGTTTGTGTATAGAATCTGTTCACTGAGTTTTCAAAGTATTTATGATGGTTGGCATCATGCCTTGCTGAAAGTAGGACCTCTGCACGTGGAAGTACTTCACTTATTTAAGGGGAAGCTTTGCCTTTTGGGAAAAAAATATCATCCAAAGTTTTGAGTTGAAAATTTCCATCCAAAGGAGGATAACTGATTGCTTTGGGGGGAGGGAAAAAAAAAAAAGAAAAGAAAATTAAGAAAGACTGAGGGATGGGAGGCCAAACCATAAAGAGACATGAGAATTAAAATGTAAGTTAGTTTTTCTTGGTTTAATTAAGTTTGGTGAAGATGTTGAAAAAAGGAGTACTGAGTACTGAATAATGAGTATTCCACTGTGGGAATATTTGCCTGTATTTAAACAGACATAGTTTCCCTCTCACAAGGGTTTTTCTGTTCAAGTAACTCTTACTCCATAAATCCAGCACAGTCATCTATCTTGTTTATCACTTGGCATCCCTGTGAAAACAAAACAAAACAAAGCAGAACAAAACAGCACAACCAGTGTTCTATGACTCCTAATAACTTCTCAAAAGCTCCAAATCCAAACTGAAGCAGCCTTTTCTAATCACCCCTTCCTGAGCAGAAACAGCCTCTTCAAAAACCCCAGGAGAAAACCAGTGCAGCACTGGTGAGACTTCCCTGGGAGTTGGATGTAGCAGTCAGCATGGCTTTTGCTGCCAAGGCTGCCTTCAGGGACAGGGTTTGAGCTAAGGGTCCATGGAGCTCTGTGCCTGGTGCACAGCGAGCTGGTGGTACACCAGGTACTGAGGAGTGCCAGGCAGGGAGTTGCCACCAGTGCCCTGGTCCCCAGCTCTGCAGCGCCTCAGCCTTTTCTGTGGTGTGTTTTACTTCCTGCTTTTTACAAGCAGGTTAACTTCAGCCCCTGTGTTCAGGCACTTCCAGGTGCTACTCCTGGTTTTCCCAATTGACTTTCATGGAGCTTCCACTCCAGAGAAGTGAATGG
The DNA here is from genome assembly GCA_025345505.1 of Todiramphus chloris collaris. Lineage (NCBI taxonomy): Eukaryota > Metazoa > Chordata > Aves > Coraciiformes > Alcedinidae > Todiramphus > Todiramphus chloris. Next base: position 17,384,524 of record JANVCC010010406.1, read on the forward strand.
AGTCCAGTAGCTCTCAAACAAAATGGTGTTACTATACTGCAGTTTGTCAGAGAAGAGGGAAATTTCTATCATCTACCACCAGATGCTGGTGATGTTGAATTTTCACTTGAATTTACCTTGGGGATACACTGCTGATAGTCCTGAGAGATGGGTACATTACAGATCATATCTGTAGATTTGACTCCTTTGACACCTGGGCAATAAGACCAAGGTACCGGGGAAAGGGCAAGATTTTTACCGCACTTTTACTACATTTACTACATTTTTACTATTACTACTACTGCTTTGCTTCCTCTCTAGGAACAAGGGTCTGAAAGGATATCCGTGACACTATAAAACTAGTCAATTAGGTCTTGTATTTCCTTCAGGACTTGTACTTACTTCAGTGAAAAAGGTTTATAGACCAAAGACCATATTTTAAAAATAAAACTGAATTTCAGAACAACACTTTGTGGCCTCAAAAGTCAAATGCTTGCATGACTATTTACTTGACAACAACATGAATTTTTAAGTGAGGAAATACTTCTGTAAAGGTTCAGGTTTTTGAATTGCATAAGGAAAATGACATTACTGGCTAAGTCAAAAGACTTTCTGTATGTCTAGACAACACATAGATTCAAGCTGTATAACCTTTACACCTCTCTACCCTAGGGTATTCACTGGAATAGACCGTGCTTCTGGACTTCCATGAAGCACAGAGAGTAACTTCCATACAAAGCAGAAAGATAATTTTAATTCTTAAATCATTCTAGGGTTAGAATTTGGTCTGACATGTTCTTCAACTATGGCTAGGAATGGTGTTCTTCCATCTAAAATCAGTGCTTTCAGACATCACCTTACTAGATACAATCAGAGAAACAAGCGTAACATGGAGCTACTCAGTTAGGGGAAAGGTTGGTGCTAGCAGACCCTTCAAGAACTGCTGTTAAGGCACTTGAGACAAGAAAAGAAGGCTTGAGATATCTGACTGATTTAAGACTACACAAACCCACCCAGAACCATCTGGCAAAATTTTAATCTCTTGGTTGTAACAATCATCTGGCTGCAATTAACCTTAGCCTGACATCAAGCCTAAATGTGATCAGCTGATCTTTAGGCTTAGTCACCTTTTAAGGCTGCAATTTGGCTCTGCTCTCAAAGCAGGCTGAGTTTAATTAGGATCAGGAAACACCAGGAGAGGTGATTGACGCTTCAGTCCCTCCTAGGCAACCACTGCCATCAGGGACTACTAATCTTCTTACTTCCCTAAAGCAAGCTGTGGATTAACCAATTCAAGCCAATAGGAGGAGGGTCAGCTGGAGTTCGAAAGTTTGGCTTTGTAAGGACTGGCCAGGTAAATTTAATGTTGACAGTGGCTTGTGTTAACTACTTAATTCTAGATCTAGGCCATGCAAGCACCACCAGCTAAAATAATGCAGTAGGGATACTATCACAATGCATATATACATAATTTGAGATTACTGTTGGTAGGCTAAGTCTAGCAGGGTCAGACCAGCTTAGGGTATGGGTGTAGACACTAGTAGAAAACTACAAAAAATGAGAATTCCTTGCCTGAACTGTACATTTGCAGCCAGTGATATAACTAGAGGCTTTACTCAGACTTGAGTAATTGTGTTCAGTATTATAACTGGTTTGAGAAGCTTCCTCCAGGGCTTACCTGAATTTACAGAAAGTTGATAGTTTAAAGCAATGATAGTATTGAGATTAATAATTATGCTGTCAGAGAAGACAAGTGATAGGAATTACTCATTTGAAGAGTTTGCAAGATGAGGTCTATGCTTAGTGAAAGTGACAGAAAAGGGTAGATTGAGAGGACTACAAAGAAGTCCAAGCAGCTAGGGATCAGGTTAGGACAGCTAAAGCACAGATAGAATTAAATCTGGCCAGGAACATCAAGTGCAGCAAAAAAACTTCTGTAGGTATGTCAAAGATGAAAGGAAGAGTAGAGAAGATATGGACACTCTCTGGAAGGAAGGAGGAGACCTGGTTACAAGGGATATAAAGAAGGTAACAATATCCTGGGCTGCATCAAAAGATGAATGGCCAGCAGGGCAAGGGAGATGATTCTGCTCCTCTACTTTGCCATTGTTGAGACCCTACCTGGAGTACTCTGTCCAGCTCTGGAGACCCCAACACAAGAAGGATACAGATCTACTAGAGAGGGTCCAGAGGAGGGCCATAAAGATGATCAGAGATCAGCACCTGTCCTACAAGAACAGGCTGAAAGAGTTGAGTCTGTTCAGGCTGGAGAAAAGATGGCTCTGGGGAAACCTTATAGAAGCCTTCCAATATCTGAAAGGGGCCTACAGGAAAGCTGGGGAGGGACTTTATATCAGGGCATGTGGTAACAGGACAAGGGGCAATGGTTTTAAACCATTGCAGGGTAGATTTAGATTGGACATTAGGAAGGAGGTCTTTTCTGTGAGGGTTGTGGGACACTGGAATGGGTTGTCTGGAGAAGTTGTGGATGCCTCATCCCCAGAAGTGTTTAAGACCAGGCTGGATGAGCCTCTGAGCAACCTCATCTACTGGGAGGTGTCCCTGCCCATAGCAGGGAGGTTGGAACTAGATGGTCTTTAAGGTCCCTTCCAAGTCAAGCCATTCTATGATTCTATGAAAACAGCTAACAGAATGGCCGAGGGTGGTTTGGGGCTGACCACTGGGACTAGGGATCAATCAAGGACTGAGATTCAGATGAACACATGAAAGTATGTTAATGAAGTCATTGGGACAGACCTATAGACTATCCTGGTTGAACTTACTGGTTGGATAACAGCATGGAGCCGCTGTGCTGAGGCTGAAATGAGGTAGGAGGTGTGCTGTATGCTTACTACACTCCACTTCACATGAAACTGAAGAGGATCACTGAGAGAGAAGAATATTTTGGTAAACCTTAATGGACACTGGTGTTTGCCATTAATTTGTTTATATTTAACAAGTATATAAACTGAAAATCTTCAGCTGAAAATTGTGTGACTAGGCTGGGAATGTGTTAAGGTTTTGACGTGCTTTACCTATCTAGGCAGGAAGAAAATCAGACCAGGAATTTTCTTACCTCTTGATCCCTGCCCATAAATGTGAGTGAAGTTACTGTTAAAAGCTGATAACAGGAAGACTATTGATTCCACTATGTTTGTTCCATGTTAAATATTTTCCCAGTAGGACTGGGAGGGATGGAAAGCAATTCAAGCCACTTAAAATAATGAGCTATTTCCTCTCCTTCCAGCACTTAAAATAATTGTCTTGGGGGAGGGTGAGGAGTCATACCTGGCAATAACTGAATGGGTTCTCTTCATTTTATTCCTTTCAAAAACATTGAAGTTGTCTGTACTAAATCAAATTTTTTCACATGGCAACTTTAATAACACTGTTCACTTCCCATAATAGAATCATCCTTCAGCACCATTCATTGACATTCATCTTGTGACACTACATATTCAGTGCAACACTAAACATAGACCTTACCATGTTTGTGACATATCTTGAGCCTGTCTGCATAGCTGCTACTGTAGTGAATAAACACCTGCCACCTTTATCTAATAAGCAAAGGCTGACATCAACCAGTATGCAAAGGAAAAATGGGGAGAGGTTGCACAGGCCCTGTCTTCAATAAAATGTCAAAAGTGAATCTTTCAACAGGAAGATAAAAAGTAGGACAGCAATCATGACCTCCTTTGCACACACTTCCTCACCTCCCATACTCTTCCACTGTCTGCTGGGGGAGGATGAGAAGCCTTATGCTTTGAATAATGACCATGGTACCTTTGCTAGGACAGTCCAAAAGATTTGTGTCAGGTCTGGGTTTAAGTTGCTATTACCTTCCTGGGATACTATTTGCAAAATTCAGAACTGGTAGAAGATCTAACAATTTGTCTTTAGAAAGAGTACTATTCTAGTTCAGAAAACAGAACCCTTCTGCTATCATCTCAAAATTTCTGAGGAATAAAGGTTTGACTTAGCAGCAAGCCACACCAGCTAATACACATTATGAAATCCTGTAAATCCAAGAAACTGTATTAGCTTACTTACCAACACAAATCTATTTAATTCCTGAAGTGAACATATATAATATCAGAATGCAGAGGATTTAACCAAAAAAAGAATCCAACATACTGTCTCAAAAATGAAAGAGCTTCTTTCACTTGCATTTCTAATGTATATAGGGAAAATTATTTGTACTTGATTTTTTATTTTTTTTTTTCCAAATAGAAACTTTTGAAGATAGGCTGTAAAGTAACCACACCTTTACAAGCAGTGCAGATTCTGGTGCTGTCAAAAACCTTTTGTCTCTTTTTGTCTCATCCTTCCACCATTCACCCCTAAGCCTGCCCACAGTGGATGGACACAGGAATGCTTTTGTTGAAAATTTAACTTACAAAACCATTTCTTGTTGATGGGCAAAAATACACAAGTTCTTTTTAGTGAAATTAATCATGAAACAGAAAAAAACTCTCAGACTTTTCAGCTATTATCTAGGAGTCATGGCCTGTGGTGGGTTGACCCCGGCACGGCACCAGGTGCCCACCCAGCCCTTCTATCACTCCCCCCGACCCCCTTCAGCACAGCACGCAGGGAGAGAATAAGACGCAAAGCACAGGGGTGTGGGTTATGATAGACAAGATGTTATTTTCTACTTCCCGTCCACAGGCGATGTCGGGCCAAGTCCAGGAAGCAGGGCTCCAGGAACACGCAGCAGCCGCTTGGAGGACAAAGCAGAATGCCCCCCCATCCTCCTCCTGCCCTCTCCCTTTATAGTTGAGCTGACGTCATATGGTATGGAATAGCCCACTGGTCAGCTCAGGCTGGTTGTATCTTCTCCCCCCTCCTGCTCCCCATCCTCTGGTGCCGTGCGAGCACCGGCAGTCACAACACGGGTGTGTTATCAACACCCTCCAGCTCCCAGTGCTACAGCATGAGGGCTGGATGGGGAAAAGCAGCCCAGCCAGACCCACTACAATCTCCACCCCTTATTCCATACCATTTGCGTCATGCTCAAGCCCCCATAATACATACTTAAGCCATCTCTAAACCCAACCAATACATTATCATCAACTACTATTCCCAGTCCTTTAACAGAGAGTCCCTCATTCCATGAGATTCCTTCAGTCGATGACTTGGTTCTCATCTGTCAAGGTGGATGTTCTGGAAAGAAGCAGTACGTCTGATTGTTGGGCACCAACACCGGCTAGATCTTGGTCCTTCACTAAATTCACTTTCGGTTATTCCATCTCCTTCTACAGCATCACTTCCTGCAACATACAACTCACATTCCAGATTATCTTTCTGCAAAGGTCAAATCTCCTTGAGGTACACACTGGGTCTCACCATCCTCCCGCATTACCCACCAGGTATATCCAGGTCCTTGAGCAAAGACAATCCCACGAATGGGTTTGCCTTTTCCCAAGGGTCGAGCTATCCACACTGCCTTCCCCAACCACCTCCCGGTGTGCACTACAGGGACCTTATCTCCTCCCACAACAGGCAGGGGTTTTGTTTGGGCAGGGCCAGGACGGCTAACAGATCCTCTGGTGTTAACTAACCAGGTGGCCTTTGCTAGATGTTTGTCCCACTGTTTAAAGGTCCCACCCCCTAATGCTTTTAAAGTGGTTTTTAACAGCCCATTGTACCTTTCAATCTTCCCAGAGGCTTGTGCATGATAAGGGATGTGATACACCCACTCGATGCCGTGCTCCTTGGCCCAGGCATTCACGAGACTATTTCGGAAATGGGTTCCATTATCTGATTCAATTCTTTCTGGAGTACCATGCCGCCACAAAATCTGCTTCTCAAGGCCCAGGATGGTGTTCCGGGCAGTGGCATGGGGCACCGGGTACGTTTCCAGCCACCCAGTGGTTGCTTCCACCATTGTAAGTACGTGGCGCTTACCCTGGCGGGTTTGTGGGAGAGTGATGTAGTCAACCTGCCATTTTATTCCAAGGAACTGGATTTCCTGTGCAGGCCCCTTCACCTTGCTTCGCTTTACAGCAAACCCAGCCTTCAGGAGGATTTCAATTATTTTCTTCCCTTTCTCGAAAACTTCTCCTGCTGTGTTGCCCCATACGATGATGTCATCAATGTACTGGAGATGCTCCGGAGCCCCACCTTCCTCCAGTGCAGTGTGAATCAGTCTGTGACAGATGGTGGGGCTGTGTTTCCACCCCTGGGGCAATCGATTCCAGGTGTACTGGACTCCCCTCCAGGTGAAGGCAAACTGTGGCCTGCACTCTGGTGCTATGGGAATGGAGAAAAATGCATTAGCGATGTCAATCGTGGCGTACCACTTGGCTGCCTTGGACTCCAGCTCATACTGAAGTTCCAGCATGTCTGGCACAGCAGCACTCAGCATCGGTGTAACTTCATTCAGACCACGATAGTCCACTGTCAATCTCCATTCTCCATTTGACTTTTGCACAGGCCATATGGGGCTGTTGAAAGGTGAATGAGTTTTGCTGATCACGCCCTGGCTCTCCAGCTGATGAATCAATTCCTGGATGGGGATCAGGGAATCTCTGTTGGTGCGATATTGCCGCCGATGCACGGTTGTCGTGGCCATTGGCACCAGCTGCTCTGCAACCTTCATCAGCCCCACTATAGAAGGGTTCTCTGAGAGACCTGGCAAGGTGGACAACTGTTCACTTCCCTCTGCCTCCAAGGCAGCAACACCAAAAGCCCACCGGTATCCTTTTGGATCCTTGAAATAGCCTCTCCTAAGATAGTCTATGCCAAGGATGCACGGGGCCTCTGGGCCAGTCACAATGGGGTGTTTATACCACTCCTTACCAGTCAGGCTCACTTCAGCCTCCAATACTGTCAGCTGCTGAGATCCCCCTGTCACCCCGGAAATACTTATGGGCTCAGCTCCTCTGTATTCTGACGGCATCACTGTACACTGTGCTCCGGTATCGACTAAGGCCTTATATCTCTGTGGGTCTGACGTGCCAGGCCATCGGATCCACACAGTCCAGTAAATACGATTGTCCCTTTCCTCCACCTGGCTAGAGGCAGGGCCTCTCTATTCCTGCTCCTGGTCTGAATATTCACTGTCTGACCCTTGCTGTGTCAAACCAGAAGTCCCCTCATCAGGCTCGGTGGAATTCATTTTATTCTTCCCATATCTGCGAGATCGTCGATTGCCTTCTTGTGCTTCAACACTGACTGCGTTAATGGTCTTCTTGGATGGCCCTTTTTTAACAGCTGTCTTCCCTCTCAATTCCTGTACACGTGCTTCCAGCTTAAAAGTTGGTTCACCGTCCCATTTCCTCATATCCTCCCCCTGGTCACGCAGGAAGAACCAGAGTGCACCACGTGGCATACGCCTCGGGCTCCCTTTCCCTCTGACTGGCTGATTCCTTGGGGGACTCCTGATATCCAAGGCACTAGCCCTTACGGACGTGGAGGTACCAAGACTCTCTTCAAAGTTCTGAAGCCAGGAAGAAACAGTTTCCACGGTTGGATTATCCATTTGTGGATAATACATTGCTGCCAAGCTGGCAGAATATGATGCCGGTGCATTCTTAATCACTTTCCTCCACATGGCCCTTGTACACTGAACATCCTCTGGATCTTTAGGATGCTCGTCATCATCTAAATCCCCATAGATTACTTCCAGTACTGCTAGTTCCCTCAGGTACTGGATACCTTCATCAGCAGTGGACCATTTTCCTGAGGAGGTGGCATTCATTAAGTCTTCCTTGAATGGATATCTTGCTTTGACACTTGAAAGGAGCCGTCTCCAGAGACTGCAAATTGCTGCCTCTTTTCCAATCCCTCTTTCAATGCCACGATTCCTAGCAAGGGAACCCAGCTGTTGGGCTTCCTTACCTTCCAGCTGTTGGGTGTCAGCCCCAGTATCCCAGCACCGAAGCAGCCAGGTAACAATCCGTTCCCCTATCTGGCGGCTGTAATCTTTCCTCAGGTCTCTAAGTTCTGACGACGTCAGGGACCGGGTGGTCTCTGCCTCTTGCTTCAATTCTGTCACCCCCTCCTCCTGTCTTCCTGTTGAGGGCCCAGCTTGTTGGTCATGTTCTTCCTTCTCTTCCACATCCCTCACTAACCGAGGGTAGGGGCCTGTTGTTCTCCTCGTCCACTGCTTCTTTTTCACTACTGGGGCAACTTTGGCAGTTGTGGTTGCCATCCCTATCTCAACTCCGGTGTCTTCAGATGCAGTCTGGGTCCCTGCCTCAACCACAGTCTTCTGAGAGTACTCCACTGTGGCTCGATAGGCACAGGCCAGGCCCCAGTACAGTGCTAAGAGCTGCTGGTTCTCATCGGGGTAGACAAGGCACCCTTCTATTAGATGCTGTGTCAGCTTGCCAGGGTCGCTTGCCTGTTCAGGAGTAAAGTCCCAGGCTACTGGAGGTGACAGCCGTCCTAGGAACCTGCCCAAATCCTGCCAGACCCCTTGCCACCCAGGGACAGGCCGTCTCAGGGCACATTTCGGTGCCACCCCACCTGAAACTTGTTTCCTCTCAGGCCAAGCTGGGACCAGCCTGTACACAACCCGGATTAGGACAACGATGTTGATTAGCAGTATCCCAAAGCTCACATAAGGGTGGACGAGGACCTTGGGAGCATGCACGAATAAATCATCTACATCAATTTCCGGTAGAGATTCATTCATTTTCGCCCCAAGGTAGCCCCCCCCCCAACACAGCAAAGCCACCAGTGCCAGTGTGGAACACATTGTTACTGTTTGTGCCAGGGTGCTCCTGAGGCCCTTCATCCTCCCGAGACAGAAGCTTCCCCAGCACACTGTAGCTATCAATGCAAAAGCCAGGCAAAGAGGCATTGTTTCAGTAAACATTTAGAAAAACAGCAGATAAGCGGGTACACGCAAACTCCGTGGCCTGCACAGGAGTTTGCTACTAGTACCTAAAGCAAAGCAAGCAAGCACGCAAAGCAAGCAAGCACGCAAAGCAAGCAAGCAGCTGCTCGTGCCCCACGTTGGGCGCCAAAAAGGAACTGTGGTGGGTTGACCCCGGCACGGCACCAGGTGCCCACCCAGCCCTTCTATCACTCCCCCCGACCCCCTTCAGCACAGCACGCAGGGAGAGAATAAGACGCAAAGCACAGGGGTGTGGGTTATGATAGACAAGATGTTATTTTCTACTTCCCGTCCACAGGCGATGTCGGGCCAAGTCCAGGAAGCAGGGCTCCAGGAACACGCAGCAGCCGCTTGGAGGACAAAGCAGAATGCCCCCCCATCCTCCTCCTGCCCTCTCCCTTTATAGTTGAGCTGACGTCATATGGTATGGAATAGCCCACTGGTCAGCTCAGGCTGGTTGTATCTTCTCCCCCCTCCTGCTCCCCATCCTCTGGTGCCGTGCGAGCACCGGCAGTCACAACACGGGTGTGTTATCAACACCCTCCAGCTCCCAGTGCTACAGCATGAGGGCTGGATGGGGAAAAGCAGCCCAGCCAGACCCACTACATGGCCCTGAAAGAGCAATGAAAAGTTCTGAGGATGGAGGGTCAGTGATGAATGTAGAGATTAGATCACACTGCATGGAGGCACTCCAGAGGAATGGTTGAGTGGCAGAAGGAAGTAGTGTTGCAAATGATCAGCAGTTTCCTGGAGTAAGCGGAAAAATTACAAGAAGCAAGGCAACAATACCTAAATTACAGAATGCAGAAGATTTGACATGGATCTTTGCATGACAGGAAACATTTCTAAAAGTATTTAGGCAGTCTAAATGGATGTATCGGTGTCAAGTTCTATGCCCATGGTTTCTCTGCCCTAGGAGTGTTACTGCTCAGACCTCAATAGTTCATTTGTATAGAAGGAATTGAAGACTACCCTACCTAGAAACTGAGATGATGAAGTTTGGGAATAATATGCCCGAGCTCCTGTTGAGACTGTGTAAACTCTAGATAGTCTTATCCTTTATAACTGTGATTCTTTTTCTCTGAGTTATTTTTGCCCTGAATACGTGACCAGCTTCTACTCTTGGGAACACAGCTAACCTGAATCTTTTTCTTTTGAAGCCTAGAAATTAGCATAAAACTGGTGGTATGTATATCATTACAAAGAACAATCCTATTTTCCACATCTTAATGTGACAAATGTGTGGAATATCTTATATCTACGCTACTAGAACAACAAAAATAGGAATGAGCAGTTTGTTCCCTGTGGTTTTGCTGAAACTGAAGATATGCACCTTCATATTTCTCATTTTCATGTGATACAAAAGTTTCGGAAGCCTGACTGTCTTCATGATGCCAGAGACTAGTAGGACAGCACAATTGTCTTACCACAATTTTTTCTCTGTCCAGCCAAGCTGAACAAAAAGAAATTTGAATGGCTTTGCAAGTCATGTGTTCCTTATGAATCAGTGCAATAAGGAGAATATTACACTACTCTTTGTTTATTGGTTAGATTGGCACAACTGTATGTGCTATTATTGTGGCTCTTCTTTGCATTAATGATTTTGCTTCCCATGCTTTCTCTTTTCATCTCTTGCTGCAGGCAGGATTTAACTATTTTGCTACCATTTCAATATAATATGAAGGCATGTTTCTATTCAGGTGTCTCAGGTGAAAAACATGGGGTGGTTTCTTCAGCTTACCCAGTAAGTTGAACCTAAATGGCCTCTGCATGAACCTAACTTGGCATTTCTCAACAGTATTAGAATGGCTGTGGTCCCAGTAGTAGTTTACTGAGCATATGAACTCCTTTTAGCAATTCTTGAAGCCCTGAGGAGCTACACATAGTCTGAAGTTCAGTTCTATGCCTAGCAGTAGGGATAGCCCTTTCTTAAAATACAGCCTTTATTCACCTTTACCTATCTTGGACAAATATCCGCTAAATATTATGCAAAGGTATTTGGTAAAAATGGCTAGTTCTTAGGGAAACTATCTGGTTCAACTTCTCAGTAATGCTCTGTACTCCAGAGGTATAACTTCAGCCTTTTATTCTTAATTCTTTCCAGGGTCAAACCACAAATTCTAAAACCGCAGAATGTTTTTTATTTCTGTAAATCTATAACAAAATCTAAGCTGTTTCACAGCACAAGAACAATGAGATTACCAGATGTCTGGCCATCTCCAGTAGCAAGGCTGAAACCTAGAATAATATTGGCATCACTAAAAGAGGAGGCAAGGTGCAAAGGGTAGTATGATGGGTCTTCTGGGCTGGCCAAGGGGAGTCAGTCATGGCTCTCACATGACCTTTTTGCCTGCTGAGCATAAGCCACCTACTGCAACCTCAAACGAGTTTATATAGCTTGGCACCTACTAAAATGGTAGATTTTCATGACAGCTACAGAAACTAGATAAGGGAAGTTTTGAGGGTTTTTTTTTTTTTTTCCTTCTTGTTTAACTGGTGAGAGATAGAAGAGATGTGAAAACTCAGACAAGAGACATAAAAAAAAATCCAACAATTTTCACTAGCCAGAAGAAAATAGGGGAAGAACTAGGAAAAAAACCAAAACAAAATAAAACCAACAAACCACCAAAATGACAAGTCAATTTTGTTACTTCTGGATATGTGCATTAATTTTTCCCCTCAGAAAGTGCTGCTTCTCTTCTAGCACCTCTTTGCTTTCCAGGTAAAATATGTTTAATATACCCACAAAGCTTGTAGGCCTGTTATTGAAAAGGGTACCTTGCTTATGCTCAGATGGCTTTCTGCACCTAAATTCCTAAACCACTCAGTGATTTGTACTCTCTCATGTAACAGGATCACTCAGTCAGCAGAAGGGCTTTCCTCTGTCCCTTGACAACTAAATGCAGTAAGAAGGCACACTTACCATAAACTTGGACATTGACTGCTAGGACAGACCCTGATGTTTGCTTTTGGCAAGTCCACATGTGCAATCAGGTGCCAAATCTGAAAGCAGAAAACTACTCTAGACTTCATTTTCACAGAGCACACTATGCTGACCTTCAGGAAATAAGGGAAAGAAACGTGTACTGTAGACTGCAAAAAAAGAAAAATAAAGATAAAGCAAAGCAAAGAAAAATCAAACCCAAATCTGGATGTCAGGTGTAGATTAAGGGCTGTGAGAGTCTGGGTGAAAGGAAAGCAGGCAGGAAGAAGATGAGGGGGAAAGTGTTATCAGATGGAAAATGAAGCATATTCTGAAGAGAATGAGTGCTGGAGACTGATCTGGAAATGATCCTGATTTTAGCAAAGAGAGATGGAAAATGAAGGGCCTTCCAGTCTTCCATGATGATTCTCAGTGGTTGGGAGGCATAATATGGAATACAAGAACCACATGAGCTGTTGGTGGAAAAGGATAAAGAAAGAGAAATAGAGTATTACTGGACTTGGACTGGGACTTGATTAATAAAAGGGAAATCAGACATTCAGCAGTAAGCTCAGGACTAACAGAGCAAGAAGAGTAAGACTGAAATGAGAAAGCTTGAGAAGGTTGCAGGAACTGAAAGATGTGGATGAGAGAAATGGTCTTCAGTCAGAAAGGAGTTGAATCGAAAGAGGTTAAGATGTGGGTGAAAATAAAGCCTTTGTTTACATAAACAAAGGTAATATAGAGAGCACACAGCAGGGCAGTTTGAATCAAGTTGCACAGTTACTTATTTTATTGCAACACTTTCCAAACGTTTGAGTGCTTAATTTCTGGGACCACTACTGGAGTGGTTACGTAGCATTATCAGGAAGAGGTACCTTTTTTAACTAGGAAAGAGGTAGCAGGTCTAAATCTTACATGAAAACTCATGCTGACTAGTGATGACTACCCTTTAACTGAATAAAAGGTACATTTTCTCCAAACACTTCAAGTAAGATGGAGAAAAACAGACTTCCAATGTTACAGCCCATGTGGTTTGAATGTTTTCATTATTTTGTGTACCATTTTGTCATGTAGGACTAACCTAAGTCCTAGAAACAGTAAGAGAAGCTTGAAGGAATCATTTGCAATGTATGTTTGTCCAGTGATCCACCTTCTGAGTCTTATTACAGAGAAATATTTCTTATATACATAGTAGGAAGAGATACAATTGCACTCTTGGCCATGATATTGCAGAAAGTTGATAATGTAGAAAGGAGAGTGAAAGCAAAGCAGCTGCTTTTCACAATATGTGAAAGTATAGGACTGCCCATGGCCAAGACTCGACTGAGTAAAGCTACATTTGAGTATGCAATGTTGCTGACACCCTCTGACAAGAAGGGAACTGTGAAAAAGACTGAGAAGGTGGAAGTATAGCATGTTCCTAAGTACTGAGGACAAGTTCTCCAACAACTTTTCTATTTCATTTGTTCAAGAATTCAGAGCAGGCAAGAGACAAACGAGTGTGTGGTTACTGAGACTATCCTACTGTACTGCTAGCCAGTTCCTCTTCTTTGAAAGTTGCTAAGGAAATTTCTGAGAAACCTGCTGGGTTTTATTGCTTCAGCATAGCTTGCTAGAAGGACTGAAAGTGGTACTCATAAAAACTGAACAAAACTTGTTGTTCTATGTAAGAGTATTTTTGGCACTTGGGTGGAATACACTCAATATTTTCATGAGGATATATGAGGATTGTATGAGTAAAGACCTTAGTGTTCAAGGCACCACAAAGGTAACTGAGTTTTCAGTAGCATGAAAACTCCTTCACTTTGTGGACAGAATAGCAGATAATGTTTTGGAAGCAAAGCACCAGGAACTGAAGCAGTGATAACATCTGACAATAATAAGATATTTAATTATTCTTCATCTAGATAAACAAGAACTATCATAATTAGATAAGGCTCCTTTAAACCCCTTCTTTCTTATGGAAGACATTTATGTCCTTAGGTTTTACTATATAAGAAGATTATAGCTAAGAGGTTAAGTTTAATTCACTCTATAGATATGGACATGATACATACAGACCTAAAGAGATTTTTCTGAAGGTTTCAGAATGCCTGAACACTGAACTAAGGTCTCGTGATCGCTAATTCAGTATTATTTGACTGTGCCATTCTCATGCACACAGATTTTTCCCTGAGATGGCTTTTTCCCTCTTCAGGACAGAAAGCAATCCTCAGGTAACATTGTTACACCAGTACAGCACAGATTAAAATTTGTCCCCATAGATTTTTCTATAGCTAGTGTGTTAGGTAACTTTCACCTGATCTTTCCACTGTGGATGTTGAATGCTTTTCTCTCAACTTACCACATGGGCTGGGATTTTTAACAGAATAAAACTACTGGTGCTTGTGTGTATGTCCAACTCTGTCAGCAGTAAAAATGAAAATTATTCCAGCAAAGTAATGGTGTCTATAAATGGTGTAGCAATAAAATAGTAACATTTAATTTGACAGCAGGAGCAATCCTCATACTCAAGGTTTGCTTATGATGCATCTGTGATATTAGAAGAGAGGACAATCAAAGGATTTAGAAGTTCCCTAGGCAACCCTCACATTTCCTCCTGTAATATGTCAAAACAGCAAAGGATAAGTATGATTCATAGGATCTTGTTATTCTACTGCTTCCTTATGTGTCAGATCTGACTGTTTCTAGAAGCTTAGTTTGCTTTCTGCTGTAGACGTAACCCAGTGCTTGGGCCTGATGTGAGGGTTTTGGCACAACTGGACACTAAATGGTTTCAACATAAAGTTGAAACAAAGTTATTTTTGCCCCAGGAAAAAAGGCTTCAGTCTAGACTGTTGCATTGACTGTTGACATTGATTGTATTATATTTGTAAAACACATTATGAATTTCACAGCAGCTAAAGGACTCTTCTGTTGGTGCAATAGGAACACAGTTTGTTGAAGTAGTTTTTCAATCAGAGGCTCAAGAACCTTGGAAGATCTGTGGACTGTTTCTTTGTTAGGCTTTGTCCTGGTTTGAGTGAGAAAAGAACTAATTCTGTTCAGTAATTTTACTTTTACGCTCAGTTCTTCTAATTAACTGCACTTTCTGAAGCTAGCAGCCTGATCTCACAGTGTCTGCTGCTAGCAGTGATCACAGCCCATGTTTAGAGTTACTACCAAGAACTGATGTGCAGACCAAGGCCACTGCTGGGTCTTGTGTACCACATTGGGGGGTGCAGAAAGTGAAAGGCTGCACCTGCAGGGAGGAGCAGACAGGACAGGTGACCCTAAACTGACCAATGATGTATTCCAGCCCATGTATTTAGCTAAATAAACAAGAACTATCATAATTAGATAAGGCTCCTTTAAACCCCTTCTTTCTTATGGAAAACATATTCAGCCTAGAGCCGAAGAAGGGTCTTTAGGCTCTTCTCCCCTCTTGGACTGCTTTTTGCCAGCTTTGCTTGTCTTGACTCAGGTCCTCTTTCAGTTCCTTCCTTGGAGCACCCAAGGAGGACTCTGTTCTTTCTGCCTTTGATCCAGTCTGTGTGCTCCTGAACCCGGTACCGGAATCCAGCTCCTGAACACAGCTCTTGTCTGCTGCAGGGCATAGTCTGGGACTCCTCAAGTGCCTGCTCCACAGCATCAGTGGTGACGGTGATGTAATTACCATCAGGGGGGTTGGGTTTGATACTGGTTTTATATATATTCCATTTTTATTAATTTCATCTTCATTAAAGCTGTTATTGTTTCCCTTTCTAATCACTATGTCTCTCTCCCTTATTCCCTTTCTCTTCCCCTTTGGGGAGGGAGGGGGGTTAACGTTGAGCGTCTGTTATAGGTCTAAGGGGCCACCCTGACCCTAAACCATGACAGGCTTGTTTTGCTAAGGAGATAGTAGAAACTACTGCTTGTAGATTTAAAGCTATTGCACAGTGATGTATCTTTCTGTAGGAAAATATGAAGTTTGCAGTTGGGAAAAAAGGTTAAACCACTGGACTTGCAGGTTGCTGAGATGGCTGCATTCTCCTGGGTGTTGCCCAGAATTCTATATACAGTCTCCAGTGTTATTTACAGCCTTACTAAATCAGTATAGTACCACTGTAACTTTGAGGCAAATGCTTACCACAACCTTTAAAGCTTTTATATTCAGCTTGACCCATAGATGCAGTTCATTGTTCTATGTATTTTTAAAGGCTAGGCTGTATAACTGGTATCTGCAATCTTTGCCCAGTGGTGGTAATGGCTAATGAAATCATGTATGTATATGGGCAAAGCAGCAGAAAAAGAATAATAATGCTTTAGGTACACTTCTGTGTTCTCTGCGTGCAATGATGTCTATGAAGTCAGTAAGGTACATTAGTACAAATTGCTGTGAGCACATTGAAAAGCTGGGTTTTTTCTGTATGCCTTCAGTTCTGACTTATCTGGGTTCTTGTACAAGGCTGTGACACAACAAGTGCAGCAGTCTCATTTGCTGTCTTTAAACAAAGACAAGAAAATACTAAACTGTGTTCCTAAACACTGTTACTGTTATTTAGTATAGTGTTGCCTTTGGTGGTTCCTTTTCCCAGCCTATGGCAAGGAGCCCAGGTAAGGAGATGATCACTTTTAGAAGGCATTGCTGAGACAATGTGTCAAAATTAACTGAAATAAAATTCCCTTCTCTTTTCTCCACCACCATGTTCATTTTCCGTTCTTCATGGGCCTTTGGGCACAGAACAATGCATTGTAGTGCTATTCCTGTTGCTGCTGAGGTAGCAGCTTGTCAGTGCAAGGTGCCCTGATGGCCAGACTTTCAGACTTTCACAGTTCTTTTTCTTACAGCTGGATACAATCTTAAATTTGGGGAGAGCCTATTTTGGGGTGAACTACCTACACCTTGCATTGACCCAGGCGAAAGTTCTAAATTTGTCTGGTATTATTCAAACTTCTCCTGCTGTGTAAGCGTACATCAGGCTTTATTTTGTTAGTGGATTTCAGTGATAGTCACCACAATTCTATGATTCTGTGATTCTATGATGATGATTAGTAATGGCTTCTGTTAGTCTACCTGACCTCACTCATCTGCAGTAGTCCTTCAGTTCTAAAGTACCTTCATTCCTCCTAAGGGACCTACTTAGGAAGCTCAGCATTATCCTGCCCAAGTAGGAGTCACACAATGTGACACTGAAGTATAACCAATGAACATGCAGTTCAAACTGCCTCACCCTGCTCTGGGTGTTGGTTTGTATAAGCAAATAACAATTACTTCCTAGAAGCTTCTGACAAAGAATACTGGCATTAGTGAGGTAACTAGTTGAAAGCCGGAAAGGCAGGACTCCTGTCTACCACACCCTGTTTTGTCATGTACCTGAAGCTCTTTTAACGCTCATGAAGCCTTTGAAGACAAGAAGGTCCCACTTCTGTAGCTTGTACTTCCAAGGGAAGGTCCACTTACAGCATTTATTTATGTAAAGCTTATTTACTTCAGTGAGACTGTGGGATTCATTCAGGACGCAGATTACTAAAACCTCATCTCTTATGGTTTATTCATCAAAGCCCCAAGCTCCTTCACATAAGCTATGCAAAGAATATTTTCTCCTCATTATATATGGTATTGTCTTTATTCAACACTTAAGAAGAAATAGACTTTATCATTGGGAATAATTTCCTCATTTCAAAAAAAAGGCTACTTTGTTACATGAACTGAAAAATAACCCCCACAAAACTGGCTATTCTCCAGCAAATTTATTTTTTTAAACCCTTACTCATCCACATTCTGATATGACATAACTCCAGGTTAAATATTAACTAAACTTTTTGCTGTACTGTAAGAATCTGTCTGACACTGTCAACAGATTAAGGAAATAGAATTTGTATAGATCTAGGTACCTTCTGGCTACTTTCCAAGATATTCTTCCAGAATAATTTTTATAAAGGAGAACTAGTGATTACAACATCTGAGCACTTGGGTCAGTATGGTTAAGCATTTTATGTCAGCCACCTGTCTGATTGCCCACGCAGTTAAGTGGAAACCTTGAGCGGTCCCTGGATTGCGTTAGTATTTCCAACATCACTGAGTCAAATTCATCTGGAACTGCACTCTAGCTGATGGAGGGCCTGATTATATATGCTCCCTTTGGATCTGGCTTCAGGAAAATTCCTACACTGTGGGATCATATTACAGCTACTTTTGACCTCTAAGACATCTTTAAGACTTCGTTAAATAGAAATTGAAAAAGAAATATGTTATAAAGAGGTAGATTATTATTAAAATAATGGTATAAATAACATGAGCTTCTGTGTCTCATCCCTTAAGTACAACATCCCTGTACACAAATTTCCTTTTGCTTCATTCTTCTTTTCCAGTTTGAATTCTAGCACTCCTTGATAAGCACTATCTTTTATGGAGAGCAAAAGAGAGCATAAACTGGAAAGAAACCTATCTCTTCTCAAGCTGCACATTGTTGTCCTGTTTAATGATTTTTGTCCTCTGATATGCAATGTGATCCAGCCTCAGCAATCATTCAGAAGATAAATCTGCAGAGAACTGCCATTAAAATAAGGATCCTACCTTACAGGCTGGAAATAGTTACCTGGTTAAATCTACATGCCTGAAGTTCATAAAATCAAGTTGACAATGTGATCTTTGGAAAATGTGGGTGTGTTGCGTGATGGTATTATGAGGTTTTTTAATAGTATTTTCACCCTTCTGGACAAAGACAGTACTGTGTTCCAGGCCTCATGGGTTTAAGATCTCAAGAAAAATGGCACAGTGGAATCATTTTCGGATCACCAGTTTACTTTCAAAATGTTTAGCATAATATCCACTCTCCAGTTTCTTATGTAAAATCATGGTTTGACCTAAGGGAAAGTCTAAGGTAGTGCTCAGTAAAGTCAAGTGAAGAAACTTTTATTCCTTCACTCTTATACCCAGTAGGAGATGCAGATGAGATGTTGAGACAATGGAGACTGAAGATCTTAATTTCTTGTCTACACAAGCATTCACACTTTACTTGACTGAATTATGAAGACTTCTGGCTACAGAAAGAATGAAAAGGTTTATAGGAGGATTTAATGAGTTAAAATCACTGAATATGTCTATCTGGAGTTTAAAAAAAAAAAAAAGCTAACAAATACTGATATAAATGGCCATATTTAGAGATTCAAAGCACAGGGAAGAAGAGAACAGGGTGATAGGGGAGCACAACAGAGATGTTGTTCACCAATGTAAAGACAAAATTTGTGTGGTCAAAGCACAATTAGAGGTCAAGCTGGCCATCACTGTGGAATACAACAAAAAGGGCTTTTTAAAATACGCTAACAGCAAAATGAGGACCACAGAAAACATTAGTCCGTTACTTGATGAGGTTGTATACTTCACTAATAGGGATGTAGACAAAGCGGACACATTTAATCCCTCTTGCTTGCACTTCTGCCTTTAACACTGGTGATCATCCCTGGGATCCCCAGAGCCCTTTGTTGGAAAACTATGACTAAAGGAATGATAAACCGACTCTGAACTTGTTCAAGGCTTGCTGCTCCAGCTGGATGAAATACATCTTTGGGTCTCAATGGGATTCAACCCAGGGTACTGAAAAGCTCTTGAGAGACAACATGGTCATTCATTGGTCACAGACAGCACAAGTTCATGAGGGGAAAGTCCTGCTTAACTAAATTTCCTTTTATGACAAGGTCACTCAACTAGTTGACTAAGGGAAGACAGCATATGAGGGTTTTTTTGACTTTAGCAGACATTTTCATACTGTGTCTCACAGTATCCTCCTGGACGAAATGTCTAGCATACAGCTAGACAAGTTTATACTATGTTGGGTGAGTAATTGGCTAACAGGTCAGGCTCAAAGAGTTACATGGAGTTACATCAGGCTGGTGGCCACTCACCTGTGGGGTTCCCCAGGGCTTGATTTTAGTGCCAGTGCTCTTTAATGTTTTTATAAATGATCTGGACACGGGAATCAAATGTATATTAAGTAAGTTTTCTAGTGATACTAGGGCAAGACTTAGACAGAAGTGACTGAGATCACTTGGTCTGTTGACCTTGGAGAAGAGAAGGCTGAGGGGTAACCTCATCGCAGTCTACAGCTTCCTTAAGGGGGGCAGTGGAGGGGAAGGTACTGATCTCCTCTCTCTGATGGTCAGCAACAGGACATGAGGAAATGAAATGCAGCTGTGTCAGGGGAAGTTCAGACTGGACATTAGGAACATACTCTTCACTGAAAGGGTGGTCGGTCTCAGTGGAACAGGCTCTCCAGGGAACTGGTCATGACACCAAGTCTGTCAGAGTTCAAGGACCATCTGTGTGATGCTCTTAGTCATATGCTTTAGTTTTAGGTAGTACTGTCAGGAACACGGAACTGCACTTGATGACCCTTATGCGTTCCTTCCAGCTTGTGATAGTCTATGATTATAAAATGAAGATAGAGGATCTGTCCCACAGGATGAAAATAAAATTTACCTACTGCTTGATGTACATGGTTTTGTTTACTTAAAGAGAAACCCATTTCCTTGAAATGCAGGTTAGTCTACTAAATCTGGTAAACCTGAAGATTTAACAGGATGGCTTTAACATAAGCATGCCTTTTTGTCTTTGTAATTCAAGAGACCATTGACTTGCATGCTGTTGTACTGATGCAAATCCTGTGGGAGGTGAGAATCAGACCATGGGACAGTAAAGCATAGATTCATGAATGCATAATGTACATGGGGTAGTTTACTTTCTGAATGTTTCTCTCCTTGAACAACAGAAAAAAAACACACTTATTTTCATTATGTTCAGATTATTTACAGTAGGATTCAGGGAACTTTTTTTAAACTAACATAAAACTGAATTATTTCTTCTTACATTTTAATTTTTAAAATCTTGATAATTCAGGTGATCTGAAACCTTTAAAAAATAATCTTTCAGATCTTTTTTTTTTTTTTAATTCTCTCCAAAAAGCAAGTTTGAAAACAGTTTAATCATATCCTTTCTTATAAGGTGCTTCTTGTATAACAAAGATTCCTCCTTTATAGTTCAATATTGTAGTGACAGTAGTATAAACTTAAAGTTTTACTTAATAACATGTTCATAGTTCACATATGAAGAGTTTCAGCATGATACTTGCTAATTTACAGAATGGCACAAATCAGTATTAGATAGAGGTTTTATAGAAGCTATTCTCCAAATATATTCTTAGGGTAAAATAGAACTGTAGGACACATTTGGGGGTGGTGGCAGTAAGAAGGAGAATTCTGATTTTGAATGTGTGGCTGCTTTTGGCATTCTTTTCTGACTATAATATTGATACTTTTTGTCATCTGAACTAAACAATCCTGGCAAATATGAGAGACATAAATGTCTTTGTATATGTTTAAAGCAAAGGATTTCCAGTCAGTCTGATTATATTGACACAATAAGACCTAAAATAAAAGCCACCATAAGACTGTCAGACATGTCTGTGGGGTTTTTGTTTGATTGTACTAAACCCTTGCAAAGTTCTCTGATCAATAACTCATAAATTTAAAAGTACTGAGGAAAATATTTCACAGAGAACATCCAGTTTGCTATAGTAGTTTTTTTTCCCAAGCTCACCACACCACTTTTTGTGATTCTAGTTGCAGTAAAGGACTTGGGACCTGAACAGAGTGGCTGGCCTTGCTTTCTCGCCTCCCCCTGACATGCATCAGCTGCAGCTCCATGGATGGGGCTAATCATAGCCCAGGATTCATGCCCAAAAGGTTTTTCAGTGCTGTGGCAGGTGTATGCAGCAACACTCTGAGCCAAGGAGCAACAGGCGCTTCCAGCACTGCTATCTGCACAGCCTGCACATGCCTTACTATCAGAGTTACAGTGAGAGCCGTTTAAAGAGGAGGAAGAGGGTACAAAAATTACAAAAACATAATGAGGCGGGAGGGGGTGGAGGCAGAGAATCATCCTGCCCACAATAAAATCTGTTTCATAAGTTAGATTAAGATTCACACTGTACATATACTCCTATCCATGTTAGAAAATGATCTAGGGTCACAGACATATAGAGGCCATTATTTATTTTATTTTGATTTATTTTATTTTTTTAATTTATTTTACTTTGTATTTTATTTTATCCATTTCATTCTCTTTTTTTCACTTTTTCTTGTCTCTTTTTCTCTTTCTCTTTCTTCTCCCGCCCCCTTCCTCTCTTCTCCCTTTTCCCGAAGCCCCGTCCGGGAGCTCCCAGGCGGGACAGGCGCTCCCCAGAGTGGGGGGACGCCCCGCCTGCCGCAGCCGCGCCTCTTCTCCAGGCATTACGGTAGGAGGGCCGCGCCGCCGCTCCTCTGCCACCTGCCAGCGGGCTTTAAAGTTGCGGCCGCCCGAGACTCGCGGTGACTCGGTCCTGGTGCCCGGGTCAGGCGGCCGCTGCTGGGGCGCAGCGCGGTCCCGCAGCCCAGCCAGGGCGCGCCTCTGCCTTGGCTTGTCTCCGTCGCCCCCGCCTGCCTGCTTTTGTCTTTCTACTCAGTGGCAAAAGAGGGCCAGGGACGGGCGGGGGGCTGGTTGGCCCGGGAAATCCCCATGCTCGCGGCGGGTCACCTGCGCGGCTCGGCCGCCGGCCTCGGCGCTGCCGCGGATTGCCGCGCGTCCGCGCCCCTCCGGAGGCCGGGCGGCCGCGGGTAGTGCCGTTGACGCCGCGGGACCCTCCGGGAAAAAGCCATGGAGCCCGGCGCCCCGCTAGACCTCCGCGACGTTGAGCAAAAGCTGGGGCGAAAAGTGCCCGAGAGCCTGGCGCGGCCGTTGCGCGGTGAGGAGCTCCCGGGGCGCCCCGCCGCCGCCGCGCCCGCCCGCGG
>JANVCC010010406.1:17412061-17459616 GCA_025345505.1 Todiramphus chloris collaris
CCCCCCCCTTTTTAAAAAAGTCAGCAACTGTGACTTGGAGCATCTCTTTAACACATGCTGTAGATGCAGGCTGCTACGTTCACTGCTTTGTATGATAACATCAATTGACTTAATTAAAGGCAAGATCTGGTTCAGTGTGGCTAGTCAGCAGTGCAAAGCTGCGTATCAGATACTGGTTTTCTATTAGATTCATGGGATTTTTTACTTAAAAACTTGATTGAAGATAAAATCTTAAATATAAAATTGCTAGTGGCTAAGCCTCAAACTTGTGTAGGAGGGTTTGATTAACCTTGGTTTCTTAGTGAGCAGTTACTTAGTGAATCCCTGAAGTGAGGCTCTTCTTAGAAGTAGAGAGAAGGTGTACAGAAATAGAAATTAACTTATTCGACAAGTCCTTCTGAGGTTCACTGAAAAATCTGGTAATCTTAGATCTTGCTAATAAATTCATTCCTTCATACCCACCAATTTGCATGATATGAGAGAGGAGTTTGTAATTTTTACATATAAGGTAGATTGGGCAGTGATAGCAGGATGCTCGGTTTAAAAGGGATCCTTAGGGAAAATGATCAAATCCAGCAAGAAAAAATTGCAAGCATGATACCAGAACATTGACAAGATTTCCATCTTTTCAAACTGTCTTCTGAAGGACAAAGTGAGCAAGATTATTTAAATTAATGCATATTTAAACATATCTTTTGACTGGCAAATCTCACCCAGTGCCTGGCAAAAAGATTTGAACTGTGGAACATATCCACGTTTCACTCAGTGCTTATGTCCATTCTCATTCAGCTATAGCAGCCACTGAAGGCTTTAAGTCCCCAGGAAGTACAGATGAATATGTGCTTAACATTATTGACCAGAATCTGTGAAACACTTATGATATCTTACCTAGCAGCATTACTGTGAAATATTTCAGTACAAGTACTTCTTTCTCATGTATGGGTTGTTACAGCAGTCAGGAATACTTCACTTGAGACTTCCAGTCAGACTGCCCATGTACAGTGAGATTTTTGTTAGTCCTTATTTCAAAGAATATGTTTTATTATAGAATCAGTAGGGCTGGAAAAGATCTAAGATTGGCAAGTCCAACCATCTACCAAACATAATCATGACCATGAAACCATGTCCTGAAGTGCCACATCTACATGGTTTTTGAATGCCTGCAGGGATGATGACTGCACCACCTCCCTGGACAGCCTGTTCCAATGCCTCACCACTATTTCCGTGCAGAATTTTTTCCTAATATCTAATCTAAACCTCCCCTGCTGCAATTTATGCCCATTTCCTCTTGTCCTATCACTAGTTACCTAGAGAAGAGACCGACACCCACCTCTCTGCCAACCTCCTTTCAGGTAGTTGTAGAGAGCAATAAGGTCTCCCTTTAGCATCCTCTTCTCCAGACTAAACAATCCTGGTTACCTCTGCTGCTTCTCATAAGACATGTTCTCCAGACCAGCTTTGCAGCCCTTCTCTCAACCCACTTCAGCTGCTCAATGTCTTTCTTATACTGTGGTGGTCAAATCTGAACACACTACTCAAGGTGCAGCCACACCAGTGCCAAGTACAGCGGCATGGTCACTTCCCTACTCCTTCTGGACACACTGTTTCTTACACATGCCAGGATGTTATTGGCTGTGCTCAGTGTTCCTGGGCACACTGCTGGCTCATCTTCAGCCTGTTGTCTGTCAACACCCCCAAGTCCTTTTCTGCCTGGCAGCTTTCCAGACACTCCTCCCCAAGCCTGTAGCTTTGTCTGGAGTTGTTGTGACTGAAGTGCAGGACCTGGCAGTTGGCCTTGTTATACTATAGACCTCACCTCATCGATCCAACCTGTCCAGATACTTCTGCAGAGCCTTCCTACCCTCAAGCAGATCAACACTTCTGCTCAATTCGGTGTCATCTGCAAATATACTGAGGGTGCACTTGATCCCCTCAACCAGATCATTGATAAAGATATTAAACAAGACTGACCACAAAAATGAGCCCCCGGGGAACACCATTTGTGACCAGTCACCAACTGGATATAATTCTGTTCACCACAAGTCTCCAAGCTCGGCCATCCATCCAGTTTTTGTTTATTTCCTGATTACTTTGTTTCAAGGGTAGAGGAAGCATTTTGACTTGGAAGTTGCTTTTTTAAAGTCTGATTACTGGTAATTTGTAATGAGAAGACATAAAGACTAAACTCCTTCAGTACAGAGCTCTACAGTTTAAGTGATTTACAATAGCTTTTAGCAAATAAATTACAAACTTTCTAATGAAATCAGCAGAACAGCACGATTTTCACAGAACATCCTGGGCTGGAAGTGACCTCATTATCTGGTTCAACCTTTCATGGGAAGGAGAGCCTGGTCAAGATTATCAAGCACCCCGTGCAATCACATCTTGAAAACCTCCAGCAATGGGGACTCCACCACATTCCTGGGGAGTTTGCTCTAGTGAATGATTGTCCTTGCTCTAAAAAATTTCTTATATCAAGATGAAACCTCTCCTGGTGCAGCTTGTATCTGGTGCCCCTTTTTTTTCTCCGTGTGTCTTCTTATGAAGAGTGAGCCTCCATCCTTTTTGTAGTAGCTCATTAAGTACTTGAATGCTGTGATGAGTTCCCCCCTGAGAATTTATCTCCAGGGGGGAAAGAGCTAACTCCTTCAGTCTTTCCTCATGAAGCAGTGGATACTTATGGCTATCAATAATTGAAAAGTATCTTTTGTGTGTGAGCAGGAAAAACTTGAAACACACAAGACCAAGCAAAGATGATGTCTAATCTTCATAACTTTTTTTTTTGTCCTAACAAAAAATAATTTTTTAAAACCCACACATTTTTAGTTTATTTTTAAACATTTTTTTTTTTTTAACATTACAAGATCCTTTGTCTGTTCTGTGCTTTCAAGCTCAAAACTTAGTAAACTTTCCACAGTGCAAATGTTATTTCCTGTCTTTCACTTCTGTCCATGTCCTGGGAAACAGACTGATTACTGGAATCTGAAGCAAATGAGGATGAAGTTACAGAAGTGAAACAACAGAATGTCTACTTGTTGAAAAACAATTGGACTTCAATTAATTGTGTGCAATTTTTCTTTTTGGATTTTAACCTACCTTTATAAGCATATACATGGTTATACATCTTACATGTAAGCTGTTCCAAAAGATAGTTCTCAGATGAGTGTACGTAAAGACGAAAAATTATTTTCTGAACAGAAAATTATGGCAATCTCATAATAAAAGGGGATCTTTTTTGTTATGAAGTCAGACTTCTAGCCTTTGTTTTCCAGGCCTCACTCTTGTATGTGGTGCTTCTAGTTATAAGCATTTACCCATCATGGATTACTTTTTTGTCTTCATGCCAGTTCTCTGTGTTGAATTTTGTCTTCTCCTAACTGGCATCTAGTAGGGCAGCTAGATCCTTGGATGGCTGTAGTGTATCCTTTAGTTTCTTAATTTGAGAAGTCTATAACTATCTGAACAGCAATGCTAAGGCAACCTCAGATTGAGAGTCTGTCCTCTATGTATTCTGTAATCTTCTGTATAGATATTTTTAAATTGCTACTGAAAGAGGGTGACAGGCAGTGCTGGAAACTTTAGCATGGTTTTTGTGATTGCAGACTTTCTGTACTGGAGATACATAGGAAAGTGATTATTTCATAAGCTGTGACAACTCCAAAGTAGCCTTGTACATACTGTAGTGATTTTCGAGCACAGTTTTGAAATATCATCCTTATCATTGGATAACTGTAGTTAATACCAAAAGGGAATCACAACACTAAGAATTTTAAACCTGTGAATCTTGGTCTTTTCAGCCAATTAAGGAAAACATTAACTTTCCTGTGGTAGATGGGTAAATTTTTCAAGGACTAAACAATGATTGGAGAGAGAACTGGAGAGGAGTGACTGCTACAGAGTTTGAGGAAGAGGTTAAAATATTTGTCCTGAAATACATGGCTGCAGTAAAAGCCAAGGGAGTGATTAATAATTAAAATAATTCTGTTCATTAATATGGAAGATAACCAATTCTTGCACAGCTCCGCTTTGCAGTTAAGGACATGAGTGTGAGGGGCTCTTTCTTTATCAGCCAAATGGCTAAAAACCACATCTAGCTGGGAAACCTTCTGTGCCTACATTCACTTTAGTAGTGGTAATTATGAAGTGGCAAGCCTTGCTCTGATGGTGAGTTTCTTTCTGAGCTTGATTTTACTTTGTACCATGATGCAGAGTCATGCGAGTATACAAATGGCTGTGGTAGCCCTAGAGACAAGTATGCTCTTGTTTTGGGTCTATAGGAGGCTGTAGCTGTGCTAGAGTAAAGCTTAGAATCACAGACAATATTTTTGTCTGTATCCATTGAAACAGATGCAGTGTAATCAACATGGTAATGCTATTTGTTTTCCTGCAGTAGATAGATGTCTGACTAGAATACTTAATTCAGTAGTTGTTGTATTCACAGCTATGTAGTGGCTTCTGTCAAATTAAACCATTGCTAAAGATTGTGCCTGCAGCATGTCTAGACTCTTTTATAAAGTAACCAGTACTGGAGGATGTGGTTTGGAGAAAGATTTTAACTATATTTACTGAAATAATCTCTGACTTTTTCACACCTTTTAACATGCTTTCTCTTTGTCACCAGTCATTTACAGTTTAGGTCTCAATGGATGTTTTTCCATTTGAGTCTTTGTCTCTAGTGAGAACTGGGTTGTGTCTGAAGTGACCAGTGGGCTCAGAACATCCTGAGATGTTCTTTTCAACAAATTCTGAAAAGCTGTTCAATCACATAGCCGAGCAGTTAGCAAGCTTGAAGAGATGCTTGACTGTGTCAGAGTAATGTTCATGCTAACCAACTGGAAGGAGCACTAGTCTGGAAGGTAGCAAAAATAAGTAATCAAATGCATCCAGAGGGTTTGTAAGCCACCTTGTATTACAGCTTTGAAAGATATAAACAACACAGCTCAAGTTTTTTTTTTTCAAATCTAGAAGCATATTTGGATAGTCAGTTATTTCAGAAATATCTTGTGCTCTGTTCCAGCAGTAAGTCCCCCAGGCTGCCTACCTGCAGATGAGCATGTGGAATAAAATGTGTCCCCTCAAAATTTCTCCAAATGACTTTTACTTCCTTACATAAGAGAGGACACTAGAGAGTGTATAAATGTGTATGTAAACATATATATATATATTAAAAATACCTCTGGTAACTTCATTGATAGTTATGATTAATACTCTTTGCTGCAATAGGATCAAGCCACACTGCCCCAGAGGTCTGCTATGTAGAAATCTTTGCTAAGAGCAGGTTTAGGTATAAAAAGAGCAATATGCATATGCTAGAGTAGTGTAGAAGAAGCTGAGGTCTGCACTGCATGCTGTGGATAATGGTTATTAGTCAGAGGAGGAATCAAATAATATAGAAAGACTGGTACCTAGAATGCCTCGGTTTGCACTGAAGTTTCTAGTTGGTGACTGATTGCTGCTACTAACTTCTGATATGTCCCTGTCTAGAAGCACAGGATTCCTGCTTATTTAATTTTTAATATATGCTTTCACTTTATTACCTGGCTAATAATTCCTTGTGCCCTCCAGAACAGATTACTACAGTGTGTTCTGTAGGAGCCAGAGGTGCTTTTGACTTTCTGAGCCAAAAGGGCTAAAAAGCTGCAGCTAGTAAGTGTAGCCTTCAGCAGACTGTTTGAATAGTTGTGTTGGCCAAATTCAGCATTTCATCTTACTAAAAATGGTTCTAGCCTCTTGTTTGCTTCTGTCTTTTTAACCTGGTGACCCTAGATGCATGTTGGCTGCTAGCTGTTTGATGCCTTCTTAATGGATGAGAAAGAACTAAAATATTTAACTATTTCGTAGATATGTGGAGGTTCGGAAGGGTGTTTTTGTTTGAAAGTCTCAACACAGGTAACTTTGCTTTTTATCTGAAAGATCTCAAATTTGCTAGTACATTGAGAGGGGCAGACTACAGTATGAACTGTAGTTTAGTAGGATGGTGATTACAGCGATGTGGAGATTTGGATGAAGTTTTTCATTAAAAAAAAAAGAAAAAAAGGCCTAATCTGAAAGACATGCAACTCCAAATAGTGCACAGATTAAATCTAAGGGGAAAAAAAAAAAAAACAAAAACCTTATTTGATAAGATATTGACTCATTTTTTTTCAATAGGTTTGAAATTTAGCACTGAAACATGATGTCCATTACTTTTTCATGGAGGAAAAGAACTCCAGTGATCAGCATATTACTTTGTGACACTGTTTTTAGTGTTATTTTAACTATTTTAACACTAACACTATAGTTCCAAGAGGACATGTGATCACTTGTAGTGGCAAGACTGTTTTGAAGTTACTTTTTATTCTTACTCAGATAAACCTTCAGTAAATAGGACAGGATTTTGCCATTACTAAAAGTTTGTTCACTAGATTAAAAATAGACTTCTTAACAGGACCTACTCCACCTTCAGGGCCACAGAATTATTACAAACAGAATCCTATTTTGAATTCAAGGGAGATTCAGACAGAGATGTGATGGGTTTTTTTTTAATCTTATGTGTCTCTCCAGTGGTATTGTGAAAGCAGACTTGATTTTCAAGAAAGTTCAGAGTGTTTCCAGTCGTAATACTGTCATGTCTCAGTTCTGATTTAATGAAACAAGTTGTTGGGTTTTTTCTTGAATTCCCCCTCCCCCCTTTAAAAATAATAGCAAGGTGAGGACCACTGTTGTCTAGTAAAAGCAACATTTTCAAACTTTGGATATACCTGTAGGCAAAACCCACAATCTTCTTTGACTTTTAATTTAGTTCTGTGCATTTGAGCATACTTACACAGTGTCAGTATTAATTACTAATTAATTTTTAAAGGATGAACAGGTCTGGAGTGATCATTAACCAAACCTAATTCAGAAATTAACAGGTATTTTATCCAATTTTTGTAGTGGATTTTTAAGAGCATGTTTTTGTCAAGGCAAGCATAAATAAGGCAGAGAGTGAAATCCAAGGGGGGGCGAGGGGGAGAAAAAAAGTGTATACACTACTGAGCCCTAGTGCTGTTTCATGTTGATGGGGAAGACACAAACAGTTCTGTGTTGTGGCTGGTGTCCAGAGCATGTTGTAAGAATGCTGTGATCTTCCATCTGCTGTAACACTTTCTGACACCCACAGCTGATGGTTACTGCTGCTTATTGACCTCAATGTTCACAGTGCTGTTATCTTGTCTGTCAACATACGTGGGTCCATAGTATGGATTTTTCTGGACATTTTCACCTCTGTCATCGTAGATACATTTCTAAGGTCATCTGCTGCTTTTACGACAGCAGCATAGCATATTTGGAAACACTCAGTAAAAACATCCCGTGGTAGTAGAAGCTTTTAGCTCTTCTCAGACCTTTACATTTCCTCACTGTTCCCTTTCATTTTCATTCAACTAAGTTTTACAATACTGAGGACGTTCCTTTTATATTCATTTTTCCTTCTGAGTCTGGATGTTTTTCTCTCTGAATTCTGTGGTGCTTCCATATTTTAAAAAGCCAATTTAATGTTTATTTTATTTAGGCATGAAGTGATGAAATAGGGACTTAACTAACTAACCTTTATTTTTTCCTGCTACTTGCTCTTTGAGGCATAACATGTTTCTTTCTGATAATTGTCATATCTTTTGAGTAGGTCTTTAAATTTTTTCTTCTTTTTCACAATAAATAAAAGGATGGACAAAAAACTAAAACAAACAACAAAAAGATTTTTGCCAAGAATTCTGTTTTATACTTAAGTATACAAGATACCTCAAATAATGTTAAAAAAAAAAAAAAAGAAAATCTATCCTAATGAGTGAATTATTCATTTAAATCATTGCCATTTGGTAGGTATTAATGCAGATGGTAGGCTGCCCACAGATGCCCTATGGAAAAGGATCATATACCTATCAGGGAGGTGGAAAAAGGCCTTGAGATCCACTATTTTTATTACAGATATAATGTAATTAAACAGTTTCACAGCTTGATGTTCTGTATTTTCCTATCAAGTCTGAAGCAAATCAATTAGTATGTATTAAATTAACATACTAAAATATGGCATCGTAAGAGAAATACAAATCCCCAAGTACAGGTAAAATTCCTATGCCAGATCATAAATATACTAGCATGATATTTGTTCACATATTTGCAAGAAATGTCCTTGAAAATTGTTCATTAAATTATTTACACTCATTGCTTGCTGAGCTGGTGCAGGTATGTTATTCACGAAGTTGCTCTACCTCCTCAGTTATTCTGGTGGTAGTAGCTCAGGTCTGACCTGCCTGTTTCCTTGCTTTAGCTAATGGATTTTTGGTAAGCTTTGCTTACAGAAGCAGAATCCTCTTCTGGTTGATTTCAAAATGGCAGTCTCTTTCTCCTTCCTAGTGAAAAAACACTGTTCACAAAACTATGTTATGCTGCTGCCAAATTTTACAGAAGGATATGTAGAAACATTTAATGTAAGCATTTGATGCAGGATTGCACTGGAACTGCAGCATGTTGAAACAAGATCATGACGGGGCTAGAGCTTCTTTTTAAATTAGCAATGATGTCAAGGGCAGAAACAGAAATTGAAGGCTGTGTAACTAGTCACCTTCTGAACAGCTGGGACTTCAGTGACTGTAATGAATGCTGCCTAAAAATCTGCTATGAGCATTTTAACAATTTTGGAGTCTTCAAGAGAAACAAGAGTATAAAATAATCTCTTTTGCAAAACAAGGTAAAAAGTCAGTAATCCAGACTTCTTCTGTAACATGCCACAATGTTTCTATTGTGAGTCATTATGGAAGTACACCTGAGAACAGTCACTGTAATTTGTTCAGTTTGCAGAAATAAACTAGATAGCAAACTACAACTACAAATCAACAATGGGTGACATAAATTTAGCTTTTGTACATATAGCTTTGGTATATTCTCCCTTGTTGTCTGAAGATTACCACAAGCCTAAAAACATGAGGAATGAAATGTGAAAATCGTTTAGCAGTACATAATAACACAAGTCCATGGTGAAGGAAAACAGACTTGCAAAAAGCTGTTACCTACATGTATCACTGTTGACTGAAATTCAATTTACCCTAAAATCACAGTATGTGGAAAAAGGGTCACTGATCACTTGGGAAAATTATAGGAATGTTATCAGGGTGTGTAGGGATGAAACAAGGAAGGCCAAGACCCTCTTGGAATTAACTCTGGCAAAAGAAGTAAAACAGAAGAAGAAAGGCTTCTTCAAGTACATCAGTGATAGAAGGAAGAATAAGGAAAATGTGGGCCTGCTGCTGAATGAGGTGGGAGGCCCGGTGACAGAGGGTGCAGAGAATGTGGAACTACTGAATGCCTTCTTTGCTTCACTCTTCACAGCTAAGACCAGCCTTCAGGAATCCCAGACTCTGGAAATAAGAGAAAAAGCCTGGAGGAAGACTCTCCACTGGTCAGTGAGGATTGGGTTAAAAATCACTTGGGTAAACTGAACACACAGAAATCCATGGGCCCTGATGGGGTGCACCCACAAGTACTGAGGGAGCTGGCTGAAATTTTTGCACTGCTATTCTCCATCATTTTTGAAAGATCACGGAGAATGGGAGAGGTTTCTGAGGACTGGAGGAAAGACAATGTCACTCCAGTCTTCAAAAAGGGCAAGAAGGAAGACCCTTGAAATTACAGACCCATCAGCTGCACCTCCATCCCTGGAAAAGTGATGGAGCATCTCATTCTGGAGATCATATCTCAGCACATGGAAGAAAAGAAGGTTATCAAGAGTAGCCAGCATGGATTTACTAAAGGGAGGTCATTTTTGCTGAATCTGATAACCTTCTATGATGGTGTGACTGAATGGGTAGATGCAGGGAGAGCAGTAGATGTTGTCTACCTTGACTTTAGCAGGGCTTTTGATACTGTGCCCCATAACATCCTTGTGGGTAAGATCAGGGAGTGTGGGTTAGAAGAGGAGATGGTGAGATGGGTTGAGAACTGGCTAAACAATAGAGCTCAGAGGGTTCTGATCAGTGGTGCAGGGTCCAAGTGGCAACCTGTATCTAGCATTGTTCCCCAGGGGCTGATACTGGCTCCAGTCTTATTCCACATCTTCATCAATGACCTGGATAAAGAGACAGAGTGTACCCTCAGCAAGTTTGCTGATGCTATGAAACTGGGAGGAGTGGCTGATACACCGGAAGGCTGTGCTTACATCCAGCGAGATCTGGACAGACTGGAGAGCTGGGCAAAGGGGAGCCTAATGAAGCTGAACAAGGGCAAGTATAGAGTCCTACTCCTGGGAAGGAGTAACACCATGGACCAGTACAGGTTAGGGGTTGACCTGCTGGAAAGCAACTCCATGGAGAAGCACCTTGGAGTCCTGGTGGACAGTAAGTTATCCATGGGATAGCAATGTGCCCTTGTGTCCAGGAAGATCAATGGTGACCTGGGGTGCATAAAGAACAAAGTGTCCAGCAGGTTGAGAGAGGTTCTCTTTCCCCTCTGCTCTGCTTTAGTGAGACCACATCTGGAGTATTGTGTTCAGTTCTGGTCTCCCCAGTTCAGGAGGGATGGGGAAATACTAGTCCCTTGGAGAGCCAGGAGGATGATGAAGGGACTGGAACATCTCTCTTATGGGGAAAGGCTGATCAACTTAGGGCTATTTAGTCTGTAGAAGAGAAGACTAAGGGGATCTCATAAATATTTACAAATATCTGAAGGGTGGGTGTCACGTAGAAGGGGCCAATCTCTGTTCAGTGGTGTCCTGTGATAGGATGAGAGGTAATGATCAGAAACTGGAACAGAGAAAGTTCCACCTCAATATGAGGGAAAACTTCTTTACTGCGAGGGTGACAGCCCTGGAACAGGCTGCTCAGAGGTTGTGGAGTCTCCTTCTCTAGAGACTTTAAAATCCCACCTGGATATGTTCTTGTGCGGCCTGTCCTAGGTGATCCTGCTTTGGCAGGGGGGTTGGACTTGCTGATTTCCAGAGATCTCTTCCAACCCGTACCATTCTATGAATCAGTGTTATGTAAATCACAGTCAGACACACATGACATAATGATGAACAATGGAACACCTACATCAGTTCACCGATAGTTTCATCTCTTGCAGACTTTGGTCACCACATGCATTGTTTATGCATATGAAGAATCTGAAGAAATGAGAGAGCTCACATTCAATGTCAGGTTGACTGGGTTAGCTTGAATTATTGTAGTGCCTGAATTAATCTAGTTGTTCTGTTGGTGGTATGGATGTGAAGCATTCCCATGAGCAGTTACAGTTCCACCTGTTCATAGATGATCTGTTCCAGGTAAGCATAGTAGAACTGTGTTCTTACTCTCTGTCACATAAAAGCTTCCTGGCTTTTTGACAGGTGATCCTGAAGACTGTGTTCAAATTCAGAAATCAGTCTAGGCATTCTGCCTTTTCATTTGGAACCTGAAATACCATTTCCCAAAATGTCTTAGTTATATGAAGAAACGAATGCAAACATCCTCAATTGGTGCGACAGATTTGAAGTACGCAAGAGCCTATTAATCATCCTGTGTGTTTAAGGAGCAGACATTTTTCCCTTATCTGTCATTTGTGGCTTTATTTTAGACATGTTAAGTGGAAAAAGAAACATTTCTTTTACTTGCTGGTATTGAGAAGTTATTGTAGTGGTATTTTGAGCTCGCTAACTTTCAAGTGGCATGCTTCATACTTTATGATGGTTGCTTAATAAACAAAGTCTGTGTGTGTGACCCTACTTACCCCTTTTGTAAACATGTGAGCTCAGTGACTCCAGCTAAGCAATGCTTTCATTCACGTATTCTAAATTATGGACTTTGAATAGATTGCCTACAGACTTCTTTTTAGTTTGTTATGTATATCTCTCAGAGAATTGGTTGATGAGTTTTATATCCTTTTATATCCACACACTCAGTCTGTATCTTCATAAGACTCAAGTAATTCAGCATTGCCAGCAAATGTTTATTTTATTCTTCACATTCTTCTCTTCCTCCTTGGGAATTTTCTCAGTTACTTTAAAAATTGTTACTCAGTGTTTGTAATAGCAAAAGAAACAACAGGAGAAAGTGGAATGTTAGCTTCTGTGCAGAAAGAGACTTCTCAGAACTCAAACCAAATTCTTATTTGGACAGTGATTGATAGTTTTGTTTGGTTTAGTTTTTATTACATTTCAGATAATGAATTAATGGAATTCATTATTCCATTGAAAACTGAGGTACTCTGGCTTTAAAAAAAGAAAGGAGAGATAGGCATAGCTGGATAGCCATAAAGCTGTTTATCCTGAATGATGTGGGAAACAGAAGTAATTGAATGGAAAAGTGGAAAGCTGTCTCTGACACACCCTAGAAAAAGGAAAACAGTAGTAGTGTGAATACTCCTAAACCATAGTGGTCACACACACATGTTTGGCATGGAAAGATTGTAGTGGTTTGAAATTCTGTTTGTAAAAGGGACAATGGAGATTGGTATAGCAGTGTTTAAGAACAGATTGAGTTCACTCCAGTGCCTATTTCATTTATGCTCTCTGCATGCTAATTCCCTTCTTCAAAACTGCTCACATGCAGAACATCTGAACAGCTTTCAGTGGGGTATCATATTTTGCTACTGTTTCCTTCCAACTTCCATTTATCGTGGAATATCTGTCCAAAATTATGCTGATTTAGAAGCACAGATTCCTCAGTAGCCAACCCTAGCTCAGTGTGTGAGTCCTGCTTGAGATCTTGCGTAGAGTGGAGTTTCTGAGCTAAGTGACTCCCTGAATCATTTAACTTGTAAATTTAAGATTTTGTATGTTGTAGTGGTTTATTTCACTGTGATCTGGCTAAAAGATTTGTCTTGAAGGAAATACCTTCGTATTCAGGCTCACTCATTTCCTTTCATTTTGTTAGTAGTGGGCTTTTTACTGAACACAACATCAAGATGTTGAGCAAAAAAATGAAACTAACATCTTTTAAATAAAAGTAGGAATATCTTTTTCTCAGACAACATTTTATGGTTGCCATTAATATTCTTGCAGACTTCCTGTAGTTAAGAAGGAGCAGCAGCATGTGACCCCAGGAGTCTAAAAGGAAGTAATCTGCCGAAAGGAACTGGAGTTGAAGGCAACTTTGACACATTAATGATATATTGAACAGAATTTTTATTTTTGTCATTTTTGAGGGGAAGGTGGCCCACTATGTTTGGAGGCAACTGGAAGCTATTCCTGCAGAATATGCAGCAGGAAAAGACAAGTCCCTTCTGCTCATAGCCTGGAAGCAAGTGCAACTTTGATGCAGTTAACAACCCTGGTCATTAAGAGTTTTATTCTAAAACCAATAACCTAGTCAAATCCTTTTTTAAAAACACTGTATATATAAAAAGTAATATGAATATTTGTATGTATCTGTGTATACATACGTGTACACAGATGCCAGTATGTTTGTGTATATATAAATTATCTTGAGTACATTATGACAATGTTGCACATGTTATTATGGAAGACCATAAGCAAGGCTAGTTGTGTAAGGAAGAAATACCTTGTTAGAACAATGAGTGTGAGAAATAGAGAGGCACAGACAGGTGTTTAGGCCAATTATCCCTTACAGACTGAAGATCTGGTTCTATCTGATTGCTAATTTGGTCTGTACACCTATACCACCAGACTGCATTATTTGAAAGATGCTGTCACTTTAATGTTACTGTTTTCTCTTGCCATGACTGTTTAGTGTTAAACATTTATGATCCTTACTGAGAATCTGCGCTATTGTTGATTACACATACTAAGCAAAAAGATATAAAAGCTAGCCTGTAACAAGAATTTCTTTTCCACTCTCTTGTCACAGTTCATTTCCTCTGTACACCACCAGTTTGTGCTGAGGGGTGATACATACTCACACACACTTTCCCTGTGGTGGTTCTGTGCTTGACCTTTAACTCCAAGAGCATCTGTAGAAACTGTCCGGAAATATCTTTATTAGCTGTGATACACTCTGTTTCGATTATTTCTGAAATGTACCTATTACTGTGCATAAGGAATGGGGCTGTCAAACATGATGAGATTTTACTGAGTTTAGTCCCTTTAGTTGAACCATATTGGAACTGACTTGTTTACTCCCAGAGTTACATAGGTTTCAGCTATGTGAGCACAAACTAAAATGATTGTGTCTGGGCTACAAGCAGGTAAGAATCAAGAAATATAGTTACATAAAGCAAATGATGAAGTAAACCATAGTAAAGAAAGGTGATGCTTAGCAGACCGCTTTTTAATGTTTGCTTTAGGAAAAACAAACTCTTGATAGGGGAGACTTGGGATGGCATGGTAGCTTGGAGGAGGTGGACTCAAGTACGCAGGAATGCGAAGAATTGTTGCCACTAAGTCTGTTCCACAGAAATGCTGAAGCTGTGGGTGTATTTAGAGCAAAAAAATTTTTTTTCCTGTGAACTGAATCTGAAATACATTATATCAGATGTCTGTCTAAAAGGGACTGTTTCATTAGAGGCATATCAGTGCTAGCACTGTTGAACCTTTCCTTAATCAGCCTTTGGGGAAATTTGCTATCTCCAAGCTTGCTTATATTCAGCAAGTTGCTGAAGTCTGTAGTTGCATGTGAGAAATCAGGTAGTTTACTGCTTTAATGACAGCCTAGTTGCTGAGCAAATGGTTTGTAGTGATTTATGGGAAGGTGTAGAGGAACTGGCTTGAGGAGGAAGGCTACAAAATGCTCAATCTGTTTTCAGAACCTCACATCTGAAACAATGATAGATGGGCAGTATTGTTAAAACTGTGAATGGTAAAGCTATTTTGCACGCTACTGGGTTAGCTATATTAAATCCTGTGATATTGGATTGAGAATAATTCAGAGTCGTTCTGGGAACTGGAGAAGGAGACTCAGAATAGACTTGGAGAACAGCATAAAATGTCTATTGTCTGAACAGATTTTACTTGTTTTCTTCCTTATTTCTTAATTGAGTGAAGACTTTAAAGTCTTTAATGTACTGTATTGTCTTTTTTTAATTAATAACCTGAAAGTTTAGATGTTACAGCCCAATGGAAAGAAAGCATGTAATATATATGTATATATATGACCTTACAGCACACATATTTATAGAGAGGTATACTCAGATTATATGCAAGGGAAAATATTTTCCAAATGCATTTATTAAAGCAGTGACATATCTGCATGTAGTATGCTTGATTAGAACAATTACAGGGTGTAAGAGTGCATGATAATGTATGACCCACATTACATGCTAGACATGGTATCCTTATGGGTTAACCTGAAATTATTGTCATCTTTTTTCAGTGGTTTTAAGCATCCATGCAAGTGGTTTTAAGCATCCCAGCTGGAACATAGGAGGTTCCATGTAAACATAAGGAGAAACTTTTTCACAGTGAGGGTGACAAAGCTCTGGAACAGGCTGTCCAGGGCCGTTTGTGGAGTCTCCTTCTCTGGAGATATTCAAAACCCACCTAAATGTGTTCCTGTGTGACCTAATCTAGGTGATCCTGCTCTGACAGGAGGGTTGGACTAGATGATCTTTCAAGGTTCCTTCCAACCCCTGACATTCTGTGATTCTGTGATGCCCTATGTTGTCATTATGGCAAAAGTTCATCTAGGCAGAGGTCTTCCTGTGGTAGTGATGAGATTACAAGCATGTCTGCTGTGATGTCAGGCAGTTAGTGATGAGGTGCTGTTGGAAAGGGCTGGAGAGTTGATTAGGTCACAAACTAGCATTATCTTCTCATAGAATGGATGGAAGTAGCTTCTGGCTTTCCACACTTGGTATTCTGGGCAAACCCCAGAATCATCTGTCAGAGTGCTTTTTTAGTATTTTTACTTGTGTCATGTAATGAATAGGAAGTCATATAGGTTTTGGGGGTTTTTTTTTTGAAACATTTGTGATTGTTTCATAATAAATAAATTCCTTAGGTGTCATTCCTTTATGTGTCATCTCATTGTGGAAATTTGAGTAAAACCATGGCTTGTAAAGTTTATCTGTTAAGGAAAACATGAAGTTAGTTAACCGAAATATATCTTTGAAATACTGCACTGTAATATTCCCCTTTGCTTTACCATTGACTCTTCTATTTGTGCATGCATCAAACACCACAACTGTTGGAAAGTAGGACTTTGTGTTTAGTGTGTATTTTTTATTTGGTTATTTTCTGCAAATTGGTGCTCTTGATGTTAATCTGTATTAAGTGGTTGACTTTGAGCTCATCACTTTTATCTAAAATAGGCTAAAGTAAATTGAAATTTAATGTTTCAGTAGGTTTAATATTTCAATTCTCATTGAAATTTTTACAGCAGTTTGCAACATAAATTCAGGTGTACTGTGAATAAAAGCCAACAAGCCTTTTTCCAAATGATTCACATCTGAAAATTTTAGGCAACTCAAGGAGCCAGAATAAGAATTTCAGGTGAATGCTGCCTGGGTCGGCTAAGTAGGATAGAGTAATTGGAAGCGGAAATGGGTGTGTGTCTTGCTTCTCTGAATAATGAAAAGCTATCCCCAAGAGCTGTCATAGCAGCTGTGTTTTTTATCTGAATAGCATCGTACTAGTGTGTGTACAAGTCACATCATTGACTAGCATTCTTGTTAATCGACTGCTTATGTAGCCTGATCAGGTTAGGTTCCCACTGGAGCTTCATTGAAAGTATTAGTATAGCAATACTAAATACAAAATGTCATTATTTTACTAATTATTTTAACAGATTTATCCTAGATGTGAAAGGTGGATTTTTTTGTGATCTTTTTTCAACCCATTCATTGCCTTCAGCCTGCTATTTAGAGTTCAATTTTGAGGAATATAATTAATTTTTTTAATCACTTTTGCCTTGTAGATTAATCTCCGAGCCACTGATGTGAAGCTTATGCGCCAACTACTCATCATCAATGAAAGTATTGAATCAATCAAGTGGATGATTGAAGAGAAGGCCATTGCCAGCAGAGGTAGCAGTTTGAGTGGCAGTCTGTGCAGCTTGCTGGAAAGTCAGGACACATCCCTCCATGGCAGCTGTAACAGTTTACAAGACTGTAGTGATGGACTGGATGGAATATCAGTGGGGAGTTATTTGGACACCTTAGTGGATGATGTTCCTGGTCACCAAACCCCTTCGGATATGGACCAGTTCAGTGATTCTTCTATTATGGAGGACTCACAGCCTCTGCATAAGCATCCCAAAATTGATTCTGATGAGTACTACTGTTTTGGTTAATAAAGCCAAGTTTCAGCGGGAGACAAATGCACTTGTACTTATCTTTTTCTTTGCTGCTATTTTATTTCATGTTTAAAACACCCAAATTTCACTTGCAAGGAAAATATAATATGATACTTTTGATTCCACTTTGTAACCTTTCTGTTGCTTCTAATACATTTTCCCCTTTGTGGGTTGGGCTTTCCTCCTCCTAAACCTTTTTCTTAATTTATTGTTGCATTTTTTTTTTTTCTTTTTTTTTTTTTGGCTTTTTTTTTTGTTTGTTTTTATTTTTTACAATGATGTCTTTACAGGTCTCTAAAAGTGGTGAAGGAAAAGCTTTATCTTTAAAATGAGACATAAGGGGATAAAAGTAACAATTTTGTATTTGTTGGCAGTAAAATATCTTCTAATAAATATATGTTATGGTAAATTTTCTTGACTACCATGTTTGGCCTTTCCAAAAATACTGTTCGTAATGAGCCTTAAGTCTGAATCTTGAAAATACCTCTACAAAATAATTTTCCTTTTGTAAGCAGTGATACTTGATTCTGTTCAGCTGTCTTCACTTGGAATATAAAGTACCCTAAACTTTTCTGTGTGGAGTTTCTTTCTTCTTGAATGTTCTCATCCTTCTTCTCTTGTTATATATTTAAATTCTGGTCTTCATCAGTGTCTCGCAATGATAAATTCCAATTCTGGAAGCTCTGCATAAGAGTACAGTTCATTCTTGTGCTTCTTAATTTTCATTTCCATTGAACCTGCTGTACGCAGTCTGTATTTAAAAAAAAAAAAAAGAAAAAAAAAAAAAAAAAAGATGCACCCCACGTTAAAAATATCCAGTTCTAATAGTTTGGATACTGAGACAATATTTCGCAGCAGAGTTATTTTAAAGTTGTAATTTAAAGTCTTGGCAATTTTTACTTTGAATTTTTGAGGCATTTAGATGTTATTGGTGAAACATTTTACAGGAGGCAACATGCTAGAAGACATGTCCTGTTTTGCTTTTGTATGCACATCCTTGTCCTTAACAAGTTTACTTTGGTTTTACCAAATACTGTTACAAAGAGAAGGTGTTGCCCTGCTGTCTTTTTGTTTCCTGTTTTTCAAATAAGAGTTTGCTTTAACCTTTTTGTGCCTACTGGTACTGTTGAGAAACGCACCTTATCATTCATATTGGAAGCATCTGAGAAGTAAAACAGGAACAAACTGCAGTTCTCTCTGGCCTTGAGACTCCCCTGGCCTGTGCATTGATGTAGCAGGTTAGGGGGCAGATTTTTCTTTTACTAGCTTCAGATTCATAAAGAAACAAGATTTTATCCTCCTATCTTAAAGAAAAAATAAGAATAAATGAAATAGAATTGGCACTTCAACACATTAATGAATATATTATTTCCAGTGTCTAGATAGTAAATTGTTGATGTTGATACTTCCACATCACTTAAAAGTGTCCTGTCTTGCCAGGTCTGTATTACTGCCCCTAGTAAAGCATGAAATTTTCTCACCAAAGAAGCTAATGTTTGCCAAGTATAATGCAGGCTGCCTATTTAAAATATTTTACACATTCTGAAGGAATAAAGATAGTACCTGCAGCAGTTGACATATGCTAGATTGTTTCATCTGGAGATAAAGTAGTAGTCCAATAAGGTTCTGCTCTTCCAAGTCCTGTTTCAATGAATCTGTCTTATTCAGCCTTGATCAACATCAGACGTGGAAAAAACGTAAAAACTCAATAAATTGAAAGTTGCAATTTGTGCTTTGTGTTTAGCTCCATAATTGCTCAATATGGTCAACATCTGTGTCCCTCAAAATTAAAAGACAAGATATGTATATTTTGCTTTGTACCTCATGATTTATTCAAAAGAATGAGAGTGAAGAAGTGTGTGTTACCAGGAATGAGGCTTCTCAGTTCCACTTCTGAGATCAACCAGTGTATTGCAGGTAGCTTGAAGGAAAGTAGAAGCAAGCTCTCAAATGACAACAACATGCTAACTTCACATTTTTAGGGTTTTTTTAATTCCTTCCACAGCTTATGACTGCTGGAAATAGGTTAAAAAGAAATTTGAAGAAAATAATCTTGAAAGAAAATTAATTCTCAGTGTGCTATTACATAGGACATTGACTGTGAAATCAAAATAATTTATGTTTCCCTTTAAGTATTTGAATCAAGGGAACAGAACTAACTCCCTGCTGTAAAACTGACTCTCTTGAAAAGTTCTTCTAGCTTTATTGCTTGGTGTGGAGGTTAAACATCAGGGTATATACTCCCTCTGAATGTACAATATATACAGTCTTTTCTTCTCCAACTGAAATTTTGGGCAGTGTGCCAAGACACACATTAAAATTTTACTATTATGAAGAAAATTCAAAAATACTATTAACATACCTCCTCAAATGTCTCCTAGAGTTATGCTGAAATTATTTCAGGGAAAACACAAGTTGTAGGTGTCACCCACCCACTCACAGCTGTAATGCTGGATGAAGAGTAATTGTATCAGTGTTAGAGAGACTTAAAATTTCATGTAAATGGGAATCAGTGCTGGCAGAAAAAAAAAGTCTACTACTAGTAGTGGTGAATAGAAACTGTATCTCTCTATGTGTTGGAAGCTTTTCTTCAGTATGTCTCTAGACTGGTAGTGGAGGAAGAGTACAAATGACAAAACAGAGATGCCAGGAGACTGTTAGAAGGAAACAAGAATTTCCAGGAATTGTGTTTCCCATATCCAGGAACATGAACACCTTGTGTTTTATTTTTGTAGCATAAAAAGTTCATAGATCAAGGTTTGACTTTGATTCCTTAATTGCATTAATAGATCTTCCTAACCAAAAGATAGCAATTTACTCTGAGTTCATGCTTAAGACAGATGATGAAATGTTATTATCTCCTCAAATGAATCCAGTAACTTACAACCAAACTACCTTTTCACTATTTAGACAATGGAAAATGTTCAATGCTCCTTAAAAAAAATACTCCCGTTGAATAATTAATTTTGCTTTTGAATAGTTTACATATATCTTCCATCTTCCTCTTGACTTAGTTGATCTTGGTCTTGCAAAATCTTTGTGTGGTAAAAAGAGATTTGGATATACCCTCTTGTAGCATTTTGCAAAGCCAGGTTCTTTTTTCCCCTTGGGTTTCCTTTTTTTTCCCCTTCCCCCACCCCGTAATTTCCAGAACTAAAAACCAATATTCAGTATTATAGACTAAGGTATCTGAAAACACTTTATAAAGCTATGTCTGTTTCAAATGGACAAAGCAGAAGAATTATTTAACAGGGGGGAAAAGTAGCAAATGTAATTCATTATTCTCTGTCATTTTTTATCATCTTGGCTCTTCTGTCACTTAGTATGCTTCCAGGCATGACAAACAATTACAAGACAATTTGTGAAATCAGAGACTATGAGCAACACCTATCCAGTCTATTCTTATTTTCATACTGCTGAAGTTTTGTCTTCAAAAAATTCCACTATGTAAGCTATGTAATTCAGAGATGATAAAAGACAGTCAAAAAATAAAGATTCAGTATTCATTCTGTTTTAAACTTACTGTTTCCTGATAATAGTAGGACCGGCTAGTAGATGGATATGCTCTGGTTCACATTGAGAAAGAGGAGGGGATGAAAAAAAAAAACAAACCCACAAAAAAACTTTTTCACATCTGAAAACTGTGGTGCTTTAAAGATTCTGCCAAGGCAGTCTAGCTATGAAGTTTTGTTGCATTTTAAAAAGGGCAATTAAAATTCTTTGGAATCTCTGCCAGCTGCCGTGTCTAGTATTGATCTTGAGGTTGCATGACTGGTTGTGTCTCTGCAAATGCTATGAGCAGATGAAGAACTGAGCATGTGCTCTTGGATCCCTCAGTAGGCAAGAAGAATTGCACTAGGACACTGGAAACAGAACAGCTTCTCTGCCTTCAGAAGGCTCACTACCAATATCCTGCAAATTGAGGCATGATGATAGAAGGCAACAGAAATCTGGTGTATCTTATTAGAGTGATCCCTATATTTTGAAGGGAATGGTAAAATGCTGGAAGTACTGTTAAAATGTTTTCAGTTTCAAAAATCTTTCTCTGCATTTCCCTTTGAAAAAGAAAACTGGTTGGTCAAGGTGAGTGAAGTCTGAAATAATGTCTGGTGACACCATATAGTTGCACCTCATAGAACCCTATATAATACCCTGAGAAACTTGGCAGGGGGCGAGGGGGGGTGGGAGCAGGGGTGCGGCTGTTTTGTAACATTAAGCAGTTGCTAAGCTGTTTAAAAAGCCTGTGCTAGTATGTTTCATGTTGCCAACACTTCTGAACCAACTCTAAAAGATGTGTCTTTGATATAAAGAATTAATATATACCAAATAAACACGAGATCAATAGAAAGCATCCATCTCCTCACAGCAAAGGAGGCTTTGTTTCCCTTAAAATATGCTCTGTTACAGCAAGTTTGCCTTTCTCAGTATTAGCTACGAATTTACTATAGAAACTGTGTAAGAAAATCCTTCCCTGAAACAAATAGTTTTTCCCTTACATAAACTGAGATTAATGCTGCCTGTATTTGACCTTTCCATTGGTCAGAGATAAAACTTCCCTAGTAAGTATATATAGAATGATAACATTTTGTTTTTCGCTCATGGAATTTTCTTATGCTATGGCATACCACTAATAAGATCAACAATCTTCATGAAGTCTTTTAAAATAAGAGCATGCTCTTCCAGCAAACATGGCCTTCAGGACTGACAGTTCCCTGTAGTATTTCTTGGTTTTGTTGTCTCAGTCCCCAGATAAACATGTTTGAAAAGATAGCCCTTTTATTTGCTGTTAGGGGACCATATGATACAAATGTCCGAGAATAAACATCAGCAACACAAAGTATGTTTGCCTTTTGTTGTTGTTGTTGTTTTGGGTTTTTTTTCCATTTGTGATTTTTTGTTTTGTTTTTGTTTGTTTGTATGTTAGTTTTTGTTTGTT
This sequence comes from Todiramphus chloris collaris, assembly GCA_025345505.1. NCBI lineage: Eukaryota > Metazoa > Chordata > Aves > Coraciiformes > Alcedinidae > Todiramphus > Todiramphus chloris. Next base: position 17,434,172 of record JANVCC010010406.1, read on the forward strand.
TTTGGGTTTTGTGTTATATGCCCAAATTATCTGAGCATTTTTTTTTTTTCCCCTCCATTTTTATCTGACATACATAGGAAGATAAAGCAGCAGATTGAGACAAAAGGTCTGAAATCATCTTGTTACCTGTCAAATGTAGAGCACACTTATCATCAGTGCAAACTTCCCAGCATTACTGGGTCCAGAATTTTATAGCTAACAGTTTAATTAAAACCTTTTCCTATGATCACTGTACGGATCATCTTCTGGAAACCTGCAAGACCACTGAAACTTCTTTAATTTAAAAAAGATACTGCTTTGATTTTGCAAAGGGAAATGTTACTTTTAGAACACTGTAAATTTTGTGAACTATGAACTCACTAGACAAAATACACAATAAAATTAAAATCTTTTGTGTTAGTCTATCTTGTAGAAGACTGCATTTCTCTTCAGTGTTGTTGGAGAAAATATTTCTCTTAAATGTTCATTATACCACTTGAAAATAAAAACCAATTTTTTTTTTTTTCAGATGGCATTATATGAGGGTTTTTCACAGCTGTTCAAAGTCGTTGTAAGCGCAAAGAGTTGTAGCCCCTTATTTAGTAGAAAAATTCTGAGTTAAAAAATAGCTTTAAGCTTTAGAAATTTTAATGGCAAACTAGCAATTTATTATTGGGGAATATGTCTATCATTACTAATTAGATTTAAATTACATTCCAAGAACCAATACTACAGAAAGAGAACAAGAGATGTTATATGTGAGATTAACTGTAGCAAATAACTTTAAACCTTTGTTCAAGTTTTATTGCCAGAAATGTTCCTGTCATCTTACCAGATGAGTTTCTAAACAATAACATATGATTTATCAAGCAAATCAAAATTAAGCAATACAACATAAAGCAGTATTTGTAATAAAGTGACTGTGCTGCCTTTTTAGAAAGGAAAACAAAACAAAACCTGAAAAGCAACACACCACTTTGCTAGGAAGGGAAGGAAGAAGGACAATGACAAAGCAGTTATCAATTCACCTAGTCTCATGTGCATCCAAATCATAGTGGATCTCATTATGTTAAGAGCAGATTGCAGGAGTCAGATGAAATGTTTTACACATAGAAAAAAAATCTGAATGCCTTCTCTGCATTTTCTATTGCAAACCATTTTTTGAACTCTACCTAACTGTTAAGCTAGGAGAAAGGAAAAAGAAAAAAAAAAAAAAAGAGCCTACCATTTGCTAATCTGGTTTCCTTCCTTTAGCCCTAAAACACACTGATTTCCAGGGAACTACTCATATGTTTGAAGACAAAGTGCTACTGTTATCCCAAGGTAGTACATGAATATAAAAATCTATTTATCAGGAATATTTGGTATTTTTTTTCCCGTATCCATTTTTGAGGACCATAACTTACTCATAGTTGGTACATTTTTTTTTCCTAAAAGGCAGGTTTTTCCTATGAACATGGAAAGACTCTCCCAATATTTTACATTTTGTAATCAAATTATTAGGCAAAGCTATATTAATGCCCAGTTGATATCACAAGTGATTGAATTAGGGAAAGCCTACTCACCTTTTGTCATCTCTGAGAATTTTGCTCAGAAGACCAGTGCTTTCCCTCAGGAATACAGCACCCTTTGTTTCCTGACAACTGTCTATCACACACTTTGCACAGTCAGGTAAGCCTAAAAATATTTTGATGATGGGGGAGGAGAAAGGTAATTAAAATGCTCCTCACTTTTTACACAGCGAGGCTGTGTTTGGAAGTGTGACATAATCCTTAGGACAAATATGTCTTTCATAGTGCCACCGCACCTCCCTGTTGCCTGAACTAATGCAAATATTTGTTTCAGTCCATGAAGCTACCCAAAGTCATTGCTGGGTCACTTTCTGTCTGGTATTCAACATGCTGATATCAGCATAGAGATTTCCAAAATGAGTCATAGTGGTGTATGGGAAGCTATCAACTTGGTTTAAACTTCACATTCAACAGATGTCAAGTTCAGGACACTACCATCAGGAAAGGTAGAGTTGAGAATAATTAATGTAAACCTAAGGATTTCAGTCTTATCATTCACTTATCATTCCACTTGTCATACTGTAGTTGAAATTACTTTGGCAACTGAGAAAGCTGAAGGGTGAGTTTCAGGTTGTAACAGGAAAACAGTGATTCATTGATCACCCTTTGTGTGGAATCATAAGTAAGAGAGAAAAATACCACCAAAAATCTTATGAAAATACTATTATGATACTTTTTCCTCTGAAATTAATTCAAATTCAGAATGTACTTTTGTATTTGCTGAAGGCACTGTTTTCTTTTGAGACAGAGAGAGAGAATATAAGCTCTCCATTGAGTGTAGTTTCTTGATGAACTGGGACATACAGATGAGGAAGTGAGTGAATATGGAAAGAATAATTTGAATAAACAGAGTAGTCCACTGATCCTGATGAAGCGTGCACTAACAATGATCCTGGAAGCCAGTTAAAGTCTGAATGGATTTCCAGAGATAAACCTTATAAAGGATGGGGAATTTGGTACAGTATTTGGGGAGACTTCCTTCTGGGTAAAGTTTCGGTTGCTGTGGGTTTTGGGGTTTTGGTTGGGGTTTTTTTAATTGTTTTGGGATTTTTTTTGGTTATTTTATTGTTGTTTATTTGTTTGTTTGTTTTCCTTACTGAATGGTAAGGTAATAACCTTACATTCCTTCCAATCTATAGTTTAGGAAATCTTGTATCTTCTCTTTTTCTATCTGTATTTTCAAGAGGTTGGCTATCAGAGCTAATAAGGCATTCACTAAATAATGTTAATCTGTAACACCATGACTGGAGGTGGACTTCCTGTTAAAAATGCTGATATTTCTGTACCTTTAAATAAGCATACATTAAATAATTTAGAATATATTTGAATTTCCTTAGTGGCAAGTCAACTTGAATCAGATTTACTGAGGAAGTCATTCCTGTAACAAAGTATCCTTGCATTTCTGCACGATGTGAATTCTTTGATTTTTGTAGCTCTCTCTTCCATAATACAGTAAATTATAGAGCTTTTTCCCCCTTTGTCATTTGGGCTAACAAAATTCTAGCAAAACTGCTAAACTCTTGTTATTTCATAAAGATGTAAGACTCATTTGGAAAGACAGAGAAATTTATTGCGTATTTTCTCAAGGAGTTCAGAAACTATATAGGACTTAAAAGGCAACATTCATGTCCTCAGATCTTTTACCATGGTAAATAGAAAAGTACGATATTAGTTTACTCCACACTTCTATGGGGACGTTAATCTCCATTTTATGACAAGAATATTTAAACCCTGAATTGCCAGTTTTGCTGCATCATCAGGCTGATGAGCCACTGACAATGTAAACATATTGCCATGGTTAAAGATTAGGTGGCATGTGATCTAGCCTGGGAAATACTTTCATTGAGGCATCCTAGGAATGGTTGATTTGTGTGACCAATCCCAAGTTGATTCTTATGCACTTATAGAGATGAATATTAATCAGATAGGACCTGGGGTGGTATCTGGAATGTACAGTACACAGAAAACTGTACCATACAAATCTGTCTTGGACAATGTGCAATTCATTCAATTTATTAATGCTCCATTTCCCCTTCAGGGAAATCATTTCAGCAGTGTGTGATAATAAAGGGCTTCAGTCAGATGTTTTTGACAAACTTGACATGTTATTGGACAGAAGCCACATTCTCAGATACATACTCATGGCTTGCTTTTCTGGGTTTTCTCACAACTGTGCCTGGAAAAGGAACACACATTTCCATCAGTGCCAGATTATTTGATGCAAAACTTTAGAGGCTGTTGGCATGTGTATGATATGGGAAAGAACTGTTTCAGCAAGAAAGATTAAGAGATGGAGAGGGGAAAAAGGATTATAAGACAGCCAATGACAAAAGATGTTGATGTTGTGTAGGTTCCAGATGATGGTTGAGAACCAGTAGCAAAAAGCAGGATCAGTAATGAAAGACAGGAACCAGGAAAATAATCAGATCTCATTTGTCCAGTCTAGCTCCTTTCCACCATTGAAGATCTCATGGATGCCTTTTAGGGCAATCACAAGCCATCATTCTTTTTCACTTGATGTTTCTACACATGTAGGATATAATGAACCTCTTAAAATGCTACAGTTTCCTTGTATTTTCTGCCTCTTGTCTCAAACTACTTCCCTTTTTCACCTTGGGAAGAGCCTGGAAGAAACCTTAAACTGAACCTTTTAACGCTCTGGGAAGAAACCCCAGGGCAGACAACTGATTACTGCTCAATCCACCTTCCCTCCTCAGAATGGCACTGCAGGCTTTGTCAACTGCTGATTTGTGTTAACAAGTACAGTAAACAGATCTTTATTAGACAAAAAAAAAAGTAGTGGTGAGAGGACAAAGTTTATAGGTTTGGCAATTCCTTAATTCAGCAATGGTTTATGTTCTATGTTCTGTTTACATTTCAACAGCTTGTGCACAAAATAGAATGCTATTGTGTCAAAAAAACACAATAGCAGGTAAGAAAGGGTAGGCTTTGCCATTAAAAAAAAAAAAAAAAAGAACTATTTATGTTTTTGATATGGAGCAATAAGGTACAAAGGTTTGTCACTTTTCCCTGCTTATGAGAGAAGTTCAAAGTATCGTTTGGAATAAAGCCCAGAGTACCTGAAGTCACATAACTTTATCAAGGATCATATTTTCTTATTGACAAAATACTGTTCTCTGCTGTAAGTGTCTCATTTTCTAAAGTGGTTTATCACTTTTATCCTTGAAGGAAAAAAAGGTGATGTACTGTAAGAATTGTCATGTTTTCTAAATATTTTATCCTTTTTTTGTGGACTACTTATTGTTGGATGTTTTTTCCAGATGAATAGTTCATACTAATCTTTTGACAGTTAGCCTCATTTTGGAAATTAGGCAAGTTTTTGTTCTGTGTAGAGGCTTATTGTTCCTTTGGTGTTTAAAATTATTTCAGATGAATGACTATTTCTTAGAGCATCTTGTTTTCATAACGCTAATGTATGGACATTGGTTGTTTGTCATTGAAGGTAAGTAGGAATAATGGTACCATCTTCCCTTTGTGCTTCAGTTTCTTTGCAGCTGAAAATGATGATCATTGACAGTGATAGGGGACTTCCTTTCAAACTTCTGGAATAATGCTGTTGGGATATTTTGGTCTTTAAAAAAAAAAAAACCCCAAGCAAAATCAACAGCATTTTGCAAATCTTGCAGCACTTGTTCTTTAATTTAATTTCAGAAGTGCTTCCCAGGAGGAGCATTTGCTCCAGAAATAAACCCACCCATTAAGATGCAAATATGGGAAAATCAAGTTCAGTAAACAGTTGGCTCTCTTAACACAAAAGGAAAAGTGGAAAGAGGTTACTCTACACCCCAGAATAATCTTCTTAAAGAACAAGGTAATGGACTATTTTATCTGTTTTACTTACTTGCCCCTAGCCATTCTGGCAGTTCAGTGAGTTGGAGAAGCACCCTTTCATGGGAAAGCTCTTTCATATTTTCCAAACAAACATTACAAAGCTAATTTATAGCCAGTCTCTTGCAAAACAGTTCCCTAATACCTTTCTGCAAGCGTAGGCGTCCATTTCAGAAAGATACTTAAGTATGCGGTTAACTTCAAGTAAGTGAGTAATCTCATTGACTTCAGTAGGACTATTCATGTCCTTAAATGCCTGCCTGAATCAGGAACTAAATCTTCCTGGTTATCCTTTCAGGCTGCACAGAGCTGACTTTGTGCAGACACTGTATCTTTCCAAATGAAACTTTGCCAGGCAGTCTTCACTGGGTATCCATCGTTTGTTGTTTTCACTGCCTCTGAAATGCCTCTGTAATCATTACATTACTGGAAGATAGTTCAATTTTCAGTTGTTTTCTTCTTAATCTTTAGAGAAGTCATCATGTATCAATATTCTATGATAACACTATTATTGAAATTCTGACCATAGCAGGGCTCAGTCAAAAAGCAGGGGGTGTATTAGTCAGAATATGGGTTAGTTTTCTTTTTTTAAGAGCCAGCACATGTTTTAAGGCCAATTTTTCAGTCAGTCTTTCTTAAACAATGGAAAATATGCATCAGGCCAGGAACAGGAGAAAATGTTAATCATTCAGCCATAGTTAAATGGGTACTACTTTATGTCATGACACCTGCTTAAGATGTTTAATATTTCTAATTTCTTTGTAAACTTGCCAAATATCTTCAGATTAGGTCATGAAAAAAAATGAACTATCAATAGGTTTCTTTTCTTTTTTTTTTTTTTTAAGGATAAGGGAAGTTGTTTCATCATACTGACTAAAGAAGACACTTCCCAGTTCTTTCACTAAAGAGCAGTCCTGCACATTGCTAGTATGTACTCCTGTGACCTGTGTGCTAACATATCGTAGTTGCACCTGAAGACATTATGTGTGCTGTGAACATCCAGAAAAATGAGAGCAGGGGAAGGAAGGGTAAATCCATTTGTATTTCTCTAACAGCTCTATATGGATATTGTTGCTAGGTATCTATTATATTTTTATATCCTCATTCTATGAATTGTCAACTGTTAGAAACTTAGGTTGGACTGTAGACTGGTTTTTTAATTTTTTAAACTAATGCTTCTTTTACTGCTGGCCTTACATTGTTGTCTATCTGCAACAAAAAAAACTCTTCTTTTTTATTGTCTCCTAAGGACCCATGGGAGAAAGACCTAAAGAGTTTAGGAAGTTATGAAAGCATCACAGACAAAGGGAGAGAAATGCAGAAAGTATCCTTTGAGTTAGGGATACACAAGAGCAGCAGTAACACTGTGGAGGACTCTATGTGTCTTGTGATCAAGAAGTTCAGACATACTGGACTTCTCATACAGTGTCTCTGGTGCAGAGTATGGAATTAACAAAAGCAGATTGTTTTTCTCTCTTCAAATGAGAAAAAAGTTAAATATGTCCTAACTGTCTTCATGCTTTCTCACAGACCCCACAAACAGGAAATAGGTAGATTTGGTATTTCTATGGATGAGGAAGAAGATATGTAATAGAAATAGCTGGCATTTAAAATGAAAACATAAGATTAAGAACATAACATTAACTACATCCTTCAAAAATGCTTGAAGGTTAACACTTTTTCTCTGAACAGCTACACACTCAGATTTTTTTTAGCCAAATAATCCCAGGGACTTTGACAGAATGACTTGTGTGTGACAATAAACAGCAGGCAGTATACCAAAGCTTAGTGTGACCAGGCTAATTTCTTGGTTTCTATCTGTTACACTATCTTGTCTTCACATGTGTGTGTTGTGACCTCTAAAAATCATACAGCCAGTAGGGGAAATCAAACCTTAATCTGAGAACATAATCATATAGTTAATGTAAATCCAGAAGATGATGCTAGACTTGGAGCTGCCAGTCTTCTTGCAAAAGAGGAAGGACACCAATTTACAGATCAAATCCATTACAGTTATTCATTGATTGTTTTATTTTAAACTGAAAACTATCTTGCGTGGAAAGTTCCAGCTATTTAATCCTAATTTCTTTAATATAATTCACATTGTAATTAAAAAGGCGATTCATGCTTACCAGAATCTACATCTAATTTGTTTTGAGTGGAAATGCAAGATTGTTTAGGGAATGCTTGTTTGATTCACTGTGAAGCTCAAGGACATTCAGACAAATGGTTGGCTGGTTCACATTTAATGAATTCTACCAAATAGAACACAAGAACTGAAAAACCTGTATAATAGGCTGTGGAATTAAATAAGTATTGACCAGTGGGGAAGAAATCAATGGCTGTTGAAAAAAGAATGATTACAGTAGATTGCACCCCCAGGGTATAAGCATATAAGCACATTCAAGTGTTTTAGATTTTGAAGCTTTGTTCTGTTCAGGCACTAGAGCCCAGGAATAGAAAAAAACCCTTGGAATTATTATCTGATCAGATCTGATTGTTTCTTTCACTGAGAAGGAGAATCAGTACAGTGTCAGTTATTTTTGTCAAAATATGGTAATGTATGTGTGGCAAAAAATGCGGGTGGCATAAATTATTTCAGAATTGTCTAAACATTTACAAGGGTCTGATCTAGTCTGACAAAAACTAGAACATCTGTGATTGCACTAGGACAAATTCATCAATTTTTACTCACTTTATTTTGAAAAGCTATGTAGTAAAATGGCTTCAGGTTTTTGCATGCTGATTACAAAGAAAAGTCTTCCAGATTGCTGTGGAAGAACACAGAAATGTTTTGGGCCATCATTTCACGGAAGTGTAGCACTAAAACATAAAATGTATCAGTGTAGATAGACAAAACACAACTTGCTGGGCCAAAAAAAAAAAGTTAAAACAGAAATATCATATCCTCTTCTAAAAAAATCTGGCATAGCAATGTCCTTGACATTTTTGTATTTCTTTTTGGAGATATTTCTATGTGTGGGGCTCATATTTATGTATTCTTTACAGAAAGTACTTAGTCTTGTGCTTTCAAAAGAGTATGCAGCTACAGTGAACTACTTTTCAATGTGAATCTCCTGTATGGTTGATTGACTTCCTCTGTCAACAGAAATAGATTAATATTGATGTTTTTTCCAATATTATGAGATACAATTTAACTACTTCTATTGAATTCAGTAAGAGTTTACCTTTGGCTTGAATAAGTTGTCCTAAAATAAAGGTCAAGTGTTTAAAACTGTATTGTCTGAAACTCACCAAATAAATCCACATTTAGAAGTGCAAGAAAGTGGTCCAGTTTCCTATAGCACTGAGCAGCAATGCTCATCACATTTACATTTTCTACTTGATGGAAAGTATTTCTAACATCTCAGTAGAAAGGTACTAATACCTTACATTCTCAGTGCCTGGAAATGTGTAGCAAAAGCACAAATGAGGTGCACATAGTGGAGTCCTTGAATTCTGTAAAGCTGGCCAAAATGCCTGTTCTTCCAGTTAACTTGAAGATTTGGCTCAATTTTGTTCATTTAGAGTCCTACTGATAGGAATGTGACTACTCATTTGACTCTGGTGAGCTGCATGACTCATACCCAGATCGAAGATCTTTCCACTCAGAAAGATTAATTTTAAAAGCCCCAGGTCCCCAGTGGTGAAGCTAAGTTCAGAAAGCCCATTAACTTCATATTAATCAATTAATCATGCACATGACTGAACAGCTTTGTTAATGATTTAACTCCATCAAATTCAAAATTGACTTGGACTTATTGAGCATCAGTTAAGCTGTGAATATGACTTGGATAAATAGAAGATAAATAGAAATACAGGAAGTATTTACAGCCTAAACAAGTTCTATGGTAGAGATCTAATTTTGTTTCCTGGCTTGTTTTATATTCATCTTTGTTGAGAAATGCCAACTTTGCCACAGTAAAGCTATTTATAAATCCAGCCCTAATTCAGCTAACAGTTTAGGTTGAACTGAAAGCAGAATTATTTTGGAGGTCTCAAGAGAATTCATTTTGACTTTTTGTGAACATACTGTTTCAAGTTTCCTAGCCAGTCTTAGAAAGGAGACCAGAACACCATCTTCCAAATGAATTAGAAGGAAGTTCTTTCAACAGACTTTTGTTCTTGAAGCCCATTATTCATCTTACCATTCAGATATAAACATCTTGATTCAGATCCATTCTACCCCTAATTTCAACTCCTTTGTCTCTAGATACTTCCTTGATGAATGACATGGGTTATAGGTTAAACCATTCCTCTGGGAACTGACACATCTGATTTTCAGTTCTGCTCTCAATAAGTATGTACTTTGTACAAAATGGAATCACACCATCAGGACAAATTGAAGGACTTATATAGTCCTTCTTACCTGCTTCTAAGGGCATCCTTCTGTGAAACAACTAACCTTTGTCCTAACATGTTATCTAAATAAAGCTGAAAGGGAAGTAAAAATTATACAATATATCAGACCGGATAAAATGTTTAATTTGACCTTTTTTTTTTTTTTTTTCCACTTTGACCTCTATACTTACCCATCTAGTTTTGAAAGGTGTTTGGAGTAAGATGAAAGATGTCATCTGGAAGACAACACAGAAGTTTTTTTCAAGTATATGGACATTTTGAAGTATATGTAGATCCAGATATTCAGTGCATCCTATTTATCTTCTTCCTTGATGATAGCACTGCTGAAGTGTTTGAAGAATGTAATCATAGCCTGTCTTAGTAACTATTTAACCAAACTAAGGTATTTATTTCATTTGAGCTTTCCTCATAGATTAATCCCTACAAGCACATATTTATTTCTGTTGCTTTGTTTGATCTCCCTCCAGCTTGCTAAATTTTTTTGGCACAAGGATGTTTGTAACCATAAGCAGCTATCTGTGGTCTCCTTTATGCTACCCAGACTGGAGCTATCTTCTCGCTAGTCCAGAATATTGTGCCTCTACAAGTACAGCCTAAATTTACACGGGCATTTTTTGTTGATGTGTTCCTTTGCAAATTCCCTTGTAATTTTCTATCTTCTGTCACCCTGAGGGATTCTGGCTGAATATCTTTGCTGCTAAATATCTGTGTTTCTGGTTATTTTTCCTCTAGATGCAATAGCCTGCATCTTTTCCAGACTGGACTTAATTTTCTTATTTCCTGCCTAATTTTCTAACCTTTCTCATTTCTCTTCTAGTGAAACCAAACCATATTTTATATATATATATATATATATAATCTCATTTACATTCTATTTCTCATTGGTTTTATTTCATCAATAAGCAAATTAATCGAGGCAAAATATAAGGTGGATCACTTCTGTGTCCATCACCCTCTCTCTGTTACTGACTATTTTGGCACTTGAAACACTGCGAGTTTTTTAACACTGTTACTTTAACCCCTAGCAAAGTCTGAACATGTGCTACCAGATATCTTTTTCTTGCTCAACTTTTTTGCTGTGGTAGCTGGTAAAAAGAGAATTTATATTAGTAAGATAAGATGACTTTGGCATTTAGAAGCATGATTGTGTAAATGCTCTCTACCTTGATAATTTATATATATTATTTTTGCATATAAGAATCCCAGAATTTCAAATATAATTAACTTGACGTCTCTTCTAATTTACTGTCCTAATACAAATTCAAGACTAATGCACAAAATACTAACAGGAAATCTAGGTTTACCTTGTTTGGAACCACTACATCATATTAATGAACTGAGAATCCTTGTCCTGAGTAACTCTTATAGAAATTCAAGTCATTGGAGAGAATGGATAGCATGATTTCACTAAAATCAAATAATGAAACAGGTGAAAAAAATGTCCTGGAAAATGCAAGAACGAAAAAGCTTCAGTTCTTATTATAGGAATTTATTTCCAAATTGAGGTAAAAACTGTGTATTCATATGTAGAAAGAACAGTAATATTACAAAGACATTTAATTTACCCATAAGAACATTAATTCCAAGACATTCTTCAAAGTATTTACTGCGTAATCACTGTGTTCTTGAAAAGGAGGCTGCAGCAATGCAAAATCACCACTCTCTGAGCTATTCTGAGCAAGCTTCAAAAGGAGTTTAATAACAGTACTTGAAAAGTCTTTGTAAATAAATAATAATCATGGAAAGACTTGTTATTTCTTAAGGAATGAGAGATAGTTGATACAGCTTTACTTGGAATGTGGGCTGGTGTCTGTTTTATTAAGTACAGGTCTAGATTCCACTTTCTTGTTAATGGAGGACCACTGATGAAAAGGTTGTCTATGATCTAAAGAAGAAAGCATCATTTTTTTTACATTCTTTTGCAACTATGATGGAGACATGTACGCCCAAAAGTTTTATAGGTTTACTTAATCAGCAAAGAACATACCAAATGATTTTCATCAGGAAATAAAAAGAAAGGGTGCTGTTTTAAACTTAAATTTTTGAAGTGGAGGCTTATTGGATACGGTGGTTGTCCTTTTAAAGAAAAAAGTAATAATAAAAATAATAGTAGTAATAATAATAATAATAATAATAAGGTAAAGCCTTTGAAACTCTACATACTATTATTCTGAAACCTTTCCTTAACTGCTACCATAGAATTTGATCAGAGATGCCAAAGATATTGACAAACCTTCTACATGTTAAAAAGGACTTCAGGAAAGTGAAGACCTTTTTTTCTTTGAAAGACAGTACTTGTAGGCAATTAGATGTTAATACTCTATTAGTACACACAGACTACATACATACATTCTTGAAAGTACTCCACACCTTACTGCTTAGTGGAAATATCTGAGTTCTCCCTTATAAGGTAGCAAATTGCTGTATGCTATATTATCCTATCATCTCACGTGTTCTCTATTTTCAAGAGATAGTTTAGGAATTCCATTCCCAAGATGGCCTAGAAGCAGAGTTTTACAAAGTACATCAATCCTGCAAACTTTTATGGAGATGCAGAAACACAACAGGTCCTTTGAATCTTGCTTGGCTCATTTGCAGGACCCCACTGGCCTGGACTTGCAACTGTGGCAGATAGCTGGGAGCAAGATGATTCTGTAGTCTGCTCCAGAAAACAGGTAAATGAAGCCCTGCTGATTGCTCAGTGAGAATTCACAGAACCAAAACATTTCAGGTTCAAAAAGGAGTGTCTTCCAACAGGATTCTGAAAGAGAAAATGTTTAACAAGACCTAATAATAAATAACATTAAAACACATTTGTTGGGTGCATTTGATTCTAAAATGAGGCAGAGTATTGGAAGTTCAATCACCAGATAGGAAATCTTGAGAGATGTAGAGATTGGTTTGGGAATTCTTCGGTGAAAGTTTAATACTTATTTTTCTCTGAACCACAGCTATTTCACTCAAATGTGATTTTACTGAGTTCTTCACTGCTCTTGAGAAATGTCTTGCATGCTGTACTGCATGTCATAGATTTTAGAGTATTTATTATAGAAGCTAAATATAATGATTCTTTTGTGAAAATATGTTAGATGCTTGTTCAAATATCCCAGAGTAAAGATCTTTTTTTTTCCCAAGGAATTATATCTGAGTAATTTACAGTCCTGATGAAAGTTTCTAAAGGAGGGTCCTGAATCTTGAATATTTGCATATCCATCTCTGTCCTTAAATCTTTGTGGTAATCGCTTGCTACCCATGAGGCAAGATGGAGTTTGGTTTGTTCTGCTTTCATTTTCAAATGAAAGGGAAATTCAGACTGTGTTCTATGGTGCACAGTGTGTAAAATTTCAGGCCCAGTGCTTTGTGCTTTCAACTCCTGTGTTTCTCATAGCATGCAGAGAGAAAAGATGTTTTCAGGGAATGGTTGCACCAGGTATTCTCACTGTCACGCAGTGTATTGTTTTTCCCATTTGTTTAAGCAGCAGTGTGAGGCCTGGTTGGACAGTTTTCACTTCCACCTCGAGTCAGTGGCCCTATGTGTTCAGTAAAGCTCTGACATGAACACTATCACATCTCAATTTCTGTGGCTCATGTGAGTCTGGAGTTGCAGAAATAATTATAGCCTGCTTGAGAGGAAAGTGCTATAGAGTAACACTGTGGTCCTTTATAGACTCAAGACATTATTTTTTAATACTTAAAACAGTGCCAGAGGGTAGGATGATATCTTCGCTGTACAGTGAGTCAGACCAAGAATGTTTTTGGCTCGGTTCGCAGAGTCTGATTTTAAAAACATACCATGCAGTCAATATGGAATGGACAAGCTCAGTCGAAAAGTCAAATAAGAGATTTTCATCCAAGGATAGCATGCTTTCTTAAAAAGTCCTCATTTTTTCTAAAAAAAAAAAAAGGTGTCCTTTGATTTTAAAAGAAGCTTGAGAAATACTTCTCAAATATGGTCTGAGAACAGAGAAGTCAGAGAACATTAGGAGAAGGAAGAAAATGCTCTTACACTTTATAACATCAGTGAGGCTATTACTGTGTCTTGACAGACATATTTAAAAGTAATATATAAAACTGGAAAATGTCTACTGAGATGGTCTGAAGTCTGGAAAATGGACTATATAGGGTAAGATTTAAGACTCTTTGACTGTGGAAATTTTAAGGTATCAATCCATCAAAAAATCCAACAGAAGGTTAGCCCGTGACTTGATCTCATTTTCCAAGTACCTACATGGGAGAGATTTATGGATTTTAGCAGGAGAAGAGATAAAAAAAAAAAAAAAAAAAAAAGCATAAAAACATCAAGAGAAGGAAGCTGGTGGACATAAATGCAAACTAAAAATACAGCACTGCACTAACGGAGTGGTTTCTGTGCCACCCGAACCTATTAAATCAATACAATCTTCTTTTCAAAAGATACACTATAATTCAAACAGAAATTTTGGTTTTGGTGCAAAACCACTAGTGTTATTCAGTTGCTTAGGATTGACTTTCTCCTATGTGGACTGCAAAAGTTTCAGCTTGTACTTCAAAACTCATCCTGGTTCACTGCCTGTGTCTGAGATTTCTTTACTTTTTGTGTGAGATAACTCAGGAGAGTGAATGCCACAGGCCAGAGGTCCTACACATTTTTGCCATGCACAGTGCTGTTTCTGATATCTACAAGCTAACACTGAAGGTATGATAGAGGCACTGGACACATTGCTTTTTGCATGTTGCCTAGTAGGCATATCCTCATTTTGGAAGCATGTGGTCAAGCTGTATGAAACTATTGTAGCTACTGAGACCACCTTAAGTTGCCCTCAAGTTATTCAAGTTTGTATTCCCCAAAGCAGGAAGAATGGAGGTGAAAATGAGGAAAAGCTGCAGTAAACTTTGAAAAACCTAATTTATGTAGTAGCAGCAGAATTATTTCTCAGGGTTTGTGTCCTTCCCAGACTCACATTCATTTCCCCAGCAATCTTGTTATGTCCCCAGCTTCTTGTTAAGTCTCAACCTTTTGAACAGCCTTAGGCTCTTGTGTGGCTTCCAGGAGGATTTGTCATCTGTCCTTGCTTCACAATTAAGACATTTCTGATGTTAAACAACCTTCCATTCTTATTACAATAGCTGCTATATCACTTCTTAGAGATTTTCTTTTTATCAGTAGAGAGTCTAGAGATCATAATGTATATGTATTCAGTCTTAGGAACACTAAGATGTTAGTCTGCATTAGTTTTCTTCAGCTACTGCTGTTGTAGACCTTTTGAACCAATACAGACCATTTAGACAACTACTCTTGATAAATCAATCTTATGTATTTTTTTTGTGTGTGTCTGTTTCCAGGTGGTCTTTCTAAATTACTCAGTTGAAATGAATATGTTCCGAAAGATTATATTCCTTAGCCAGTGCATATATATATATATATTTATATATAAATCATTATATACTTTCCTTTATAAAGAATTTATTACCTAAAAGTTTGTGTTCCTAATACTCTTTTGATATGTTCATATTACCAAGATTTTTCTATTTGTAACAGTTTGGTCTGGAAGACAATAAAATGTTCCAGAAAAGTATGAATAATTGAATTGTTGTTGAAATATGCTGGTTTTAAATCCATAGATTATTTTAATTATATAGTGTAAAGTGAAAGAATGAATAGCACATATAGTGAATTAATACTGCATTTTTATTTGACTGTGGCTTCAGATGTGCCTAGTATTACTTTAATATTTTTAATCACTAGTAAGTATGTTAAAAAACGGGAGAGGTGCCAAAGGACTGGAGGAAAGCCAGTGTCACTGCAGTCTTCAAAAAGGGCAGGAAAGAGATTCCAGAAAACTATAGACCACTCAGTCTTACCTCCATCCCTGGAAAGATAATGGAGAGGCTCATTCTGGAGGTTATTTCTAGGCACATGGAAGATAAGAAGGTTATCAGGAGTAGTCAATGTGGATTTACCAAGGGGAAGTCATGCTTGACTAAACTAATAGCCTTCTATGATATTGTAACTGGATGGCTAGATGCAGGGAGACCAGTGGATATAGTCTATCTTGACCTTAGCAAGGCTTTTGACACAGTCTCCCATAATATCCTTGTGGAGAAGCTTGGAAAATATGGGATAGAAGAGCAGGTAGTAAGATGGATTAGTAACTGGTTGGACAATAGAGTCTAGAGAGTGGTGGTCAATGGTGCCAAATCCAGCTGGAGAGCTGTAACCAGTGGAGTCCCCCAGGGATCAGTGCTGGGTCCGGTCCTGTTCAACATCTTTATCAATGACATTGATGACAGGACAGAGTGTCTGCTCAGCAAGTTTGCTGATGACACAAAACTGGGAGGATCAGCAGATACACCTGAAAGCTGTGCAGCCATCCAGCGAGACTTGGACAGGTTGGAGAACCGGGCAGGGCAGAACCAAATGAGGTTTAACAAGGATAAATGTAGAGTCCTGCATCTAGGTAAGAATAATAAATTACACCAGTACAGACTGGGAGGTGATCTGCTGGAGAGCAGTCTTGTGGAGAAAGACTTGGGAGTCCTGGTGGACAACAACTTCCCCATGGAGCAGCAATGTGCCCCTGTGGCAAGGAAGGCCAGTGGTATCCTGGGGTGTATCAAGAGGAGCGTGTCCAGCAGATTGAGGGAGGTTCTCCTCCCCCTCTACTCTGCACTGGTGAGACCTCACCTGGAGTATTGTGTCCAGTTCTGGGTTCCCCAGTTCAAGAGAGACAGGGGTCTGCTTGAGAGAGTCCACCGGAGGGCTACAAGGATGAATAAAGGACTGGAGCACATGCCTTATGAGGAGAGGCTGAGACACCTGGGAGCTCTTTAGTCTGGAAAAGAGAAGACTGAGAGGGGATTTGATAAATGTTTATAAATACATAAGGGCTGTCAAGAGGAAAGGGACAGCCTCTTCTCACTCGTGCCTTGTGATAGGACCAGGGGGAATGGATATAAGCTGGAGCACAAGAGGTTCCACCTTAACATGAGAAGGAACTTCTTTACAGTAAGGGTCACAGAGCACTGGAACAGGCTACCCAGAGAGGTTGTGGAGTCTCCTTCTCTGGAGATTTTCAAAACTCGCCTGGATGCATTCCTGAGTGACCTGTGTTAGGGTAGATTAGGTTGTAGGTTAGATTATGTTGTAGGTTAGATTATCTGATCCTGGCCTGGCAGGGGGGTTGAACTCGAACATCTCCAGGGTCCCTTTTGACCCCTAACACTCTGTGATTCTGTGTGTTTCTGTGATTCTGTGAAAAAATAGTAAACTATAATACTCAATTCCCTATTAATTTCTTCCTTATTAATGAATTCTTGCTAGTAAATTGCTTTGATGAATGCAATTGAAGGCACAGTTATTCAACTCAGCGGACTAGACCCTTACCTGCTAACAAGAAGAACATAGGAAACAGGAAGGACTGATACATTACAGTGGTCTCATGAGGTTGCTATCACAGCTGTTTATCACAGAGAATTAGGAAGACCTTTCATTCAATTAATAAAGTATAATTATCAAAAGATGGCATCCTAGTGACTGGTGAAGAAGCTAAACAAATCAGGTGCCTTGTATTCCAAGGGTGTAGGCAGGGTTTTCTCCATCTTATGAAAGTCATGATTTTAAACACGGTTACTTTAGACTGGGGACTGGACATAAAGATACTTAATTCAGGTCTGTTTTTTGATTCAAGGTTTATCTTTTCTCTCTGTTTCTCTTAATTGGCTTGATGTCACATTTACTTTGTCTTTCTCTCCATTAAAAAAAAACAAAAAAACCAAAAAAAAACCCCAAACAAACAACAAAGCAATCTGATGCAGAGCAAGATGATAAACAATATAGAAATAATTCTTAATTTTATCAGCTCCTTTGGCTAGTGACAAATGTTTCTGTTTCCTGCCAACACATTGGCAAGGAACAACAAAAATCTTACTGCCAATTTGTTCCAAGTTTAATCAACATACTTAGGATGAAATAAAGAATTTTATTTAGAGGACATCTTATGGAAGCCATTCATCTTAACTCAGTGGAAAATCAAGAGTTATTTACTGATGTAAAAGCTTTTCCTTGATAGCCATCTAATAAGAGAGCAAGGGCAACACCATTTCTTGTACCATTTATCACTTATTTGTCTACAACATTTTCTTGAACAATACCTTTAGAAGAGAATAAAAGAAGCAGCTATACTCTCACTAACTCTTTCTTCCCTGGTCTACATTCTACTGGCACAAAGAAGTATAGATGATTTAGATGATCTTTACAAATATGCATAATGGTTTACTTATATGCTAGCTCTAAAATAAGAACAAAGCTTTATCTTAATAAACGATCCTGTTACCATTTAATAGTATGAATTTAGGCATTTCTTCCCTTCCTTTCCACATATAAATGATTTGCGCCTGTTTACTCTGTCACTATAAGAATCCCTGGGGAGCAAAATGCTGTCAATGTCTAGATGAGGTCAGCATGACACTCATATCTGTGGTTCAATTTACCTTATGTTTCTCACAGTACACATCTAGGTGACATGGGGATTTTAAAGTCAACCTTAAATTGAGATAATGCAATACATACACACCCCAAAAGAAGAAAAAAACAAAGAAGACCCTGCAAGTATTCTGAATGTTGTGCAATAAAGACAAATAAGAGTAATTTTAGAAGACAACCTCTTCATTTCCTGAGGAAATAGAAGCCTTCACTGATGGAATTTAAAGAAAATGAAAATTAAATCTGTTCTGAATGTTTCTTAGAAACAGTATTTGGGTTTTTCAGAATGTACACAATGTGACCCAGTAGCCTGAAACGGCTAACTTCCGTCCCTAAGTTGCTCCACTTAACTTCAGTTAAGAGGTTACTGGTCACCTGTAAACGGGACAGAACTACTAGAGTATCGTGTTTTTCATTGTGAGGGAATAGTCATATAAATCTTAGTTGTTGTTTAGAATTAGGGATATTAAAATATGTAATAAATGGTGGCTAACTTCTCCTTGCTCTTTTTCTTTCACCTTATTGCTCTATCATCCTTACTGTACTTGTGAGCCAGTAAGACTTTTTATTCTAGACAATGTTATGCTGTGAACTGGCATAACTCTGGTTAAAAGGACTGCTGTTGATCCATGTCAGTTAGTTGTCATCTAAACACATTTCAGTTTACACTATCTAAGTAGTAAAGGTAATTTAGACTTGACAGATGTTTTACTTTTTTTTTTTTTTTTCTATCTGCAAGAAGCAGATGAGTATTATCTAAAAACTCATGAACCGTATCCCCAGAATGGTCACCATGTGTATACCTGCCTCAATGCAAACTACAGCAGCCCCTAAGAGAAATAAGACTGTTTATGACTCAAGGAAGAAAGCTTGGGAATATTTAATGGAGAAAGTAACAAAGACAGAACATGCAACTGAGTGAGAGCTCTTCCCTTCTTTCCCTCCTTTCCTATGTTCGTCCCTCCGCTGACTCTCACCTCCCCTCCCTCCCTTGTACTGGTTTGCTGTAGCTATTTAAATCAAGATGAGAACAACTGCAGACCTTCATGCTTTGAGGCTACTTTATTACAGGTTGAAACAAAATCTTGAGTGCTTACCTGTGTGTTAATCCTCACTTCTGAAACTCACATGTGATAACCTGAAGAGCCCAGATTTGTTCTCTATGAGTAGCTGTCAGCAGCTATTTTCTCTCTTCTGGTTTATATCTGTTTGTGTCTATAATTCTCAGGGATTAGCCTAAGCCTAGGATAGCAAGTAGTTTTAATTAAAAATAGATTGAGTAGACCAATGAACTGTAACACAAAATCCTTGTGAACTAAGAGAGATCCTGAACATGAATAATGTTGTTTCTGTGCAACTTTTAAACAGGAATGGATTTGTTCTTGTCACTGGTCTTTGGTTTTAGAGTGCATGGAATGTATCTTTTTCATATTTTACATTTTATAATTTATTCCTAAAAATCAAAATGCTTTGATCATCCTCTGGAAGTCTGAATATTTGAATCACCATATGTCACCTCTCTGTATCTGCACAATTCTGTTTATTTGTCCAATCCTGTGAAATGGAACATAAGATACAAGCTTCTAATGCTGCACAAACATAGGTCTATTATATAAGCATAACAACTAAAACATAATATATTGCTACTTATTCAAAGAATTTTACAATGTTAGAAATTCCAGGCATGGTAGATTATTGATTCAAATTCTTGAAATCCAGAAAATTACAAGATTAACAAGATTCTCTAGGTGATAACAACAGCCAGAGGTCTCTTCCTACACATATCTGTATGCATCACATGTCATAAGGCAATCATGTAATAACATGATGAAAGGCTCTGAGTTATTCAGACATCTCAAGGCAAGACAGGGTATTTTTTCTGTTCACCAAGCATTTATATAACCTTTCTTCTTATAAGTTTTAACTGTCTGCAGTTTCTTAATCATGAGTCCTGGATCACTAGACTCATAAATTAAATCAATCAATGGTAATATGAAGATGCTACCTTGACCTGTACTTTAGCAATGCATCTGAGTCAAATGATTCATGTTTTAAAAAGAAATCAGAGACTACATTTCAGCTGTGATAATATATCCTGGTTTAGGAAATGGATCCTTCTTATAAATTTGGTTTCAGCCTCCAGGAAACAGGGCTGAGTTATTTTTTTTTTTTCCATGCAAAATATGTTTGTTTTTTTTTTTTTTTGTAGCAATATAGGTTTTGTGAATTCAGACTTGTAAGCCACAAGTTATGTTCCTACTCAATTTTCAGTTTTA
Source organism: Todiramphus chloris collaris (assembly GCA_025345505.1). NCBI lineage: Eukaryota > Metazoa > Chordata > Aves > Coraciiformes > Alcedinidae > Todiramphus > Todiramphus chloris. The sequence goes on from JANVCC010010406.1 coordinate 17,454,670, forward strand.
TAACCAGTGAAGTTTGATATTTGTCAAATGTCATTTCTTTTTTTTCTCCATCTAAAATGGGTAATAAGCATGAGGATGATTTTGCTGCTTTTCATAATGACAGTCTTTGCCCTTAGGATGGGACACCCCCTTACCAGTTAACTGCATTTTCTGTAGGATGTCAAGTAATGTATGTTACTGTAGTTCTGAGGCAGCAGAACTTGGTACAGCACTTCCAAGGTTTTATCTCATCTGGACAGTCACTAGTGATTAATGAGTAACAGATTACATACATTTTTTAAATTGTTGTTCAACAGAGTTTTCTGTTCAAAACACCAAAAGTTTCCTTTCATCTTGAAACTATTTTTAAATGTATATATAAAAGTCTTCTTCCAAGACACAGCTTTGCACCGTGCCCGAGTAGCTTCCCGTTGTAGCCCCACAAAGCGCATCTGCCTACTACTGTTCTAAAAACAGCAACTTCAAGCAGCACCTCTTGCAAATTCACTTCTTTTTTCCTCTTGTCAGTAGCCCCACAACCACACATGACTCCACAAAACATGCAATAATGCAAACAATATTCAAAAGGACTGAGCAAGTGTTAGGTAAGTAAATCTTCAACAAATGTCTCTTTAGGGACTCCTTCAAAGGGCTGTTGTGTTTAGCTGCTTGGAGGTTCACCAGCCTCATAGTTTAACAATGTAACAGGAAAAAAACTTGTGTCATCAGGATAAATGTGTTCCCTCTAACTTCATGCCCTGCCTTTAGATACCTAAAACTCACAGTTCACTGTGGGAAACTGGAAGTCTGAAAAGCACAGAGCCTCAGTACTCTTTTCCATTGAATCACATGGACTGCAACTCCTCACTATATAAACACTGAAATAACAGAAATGCCACTGCTGAAGAAGCTTATCCATCCTGAGTTTTAGAGTGTCTGTCTGACTGGTTTGCCAAAGAGATTTGCAGATAGAAGGAAAACAGAACAATTTTGTTGCCAGGTTTCTCAAAACAGCAGCTAAAGCAGTAGGGATGTATGTGAAATAAATCAGACCACGGAAGATTTCTAACTTTCCCCCTTTCACTTCTTCCCCTTTACTTTTTCCAGTTCTTTGGCACATCTGTGTCTCCTGAGCAGATTAAGTTTCAGATTCCTCAGTTTACATGAGAGGAAAATTGGAAATTTTCCACATAGAAATAAATTTCTGCAGTCTGCAAATGATGTGTATGTGACTTAGTTGGTTTCTCCATCACTGTGACTTTGAGAGAAGCTTGAATCTTATGAATATTTTTTAAAATGTAGTGTTTGCCAGAGGTCTCTATTTTCCCTAATTATTGAAAATCTGGAACAGAGAGGCAAGCTTCCAAGACACCTCAGAAGGCAGTCTAAATCTGTGAAGGGAATGTCTCCAGTGTTTGAGAAAAGGGGCAGCACTAGGAGGAAATAAAGGAGTAAGTGAAGGAAAATTTCATTTTTTGTCACTCAAGTTTGTCTATCTAAAAAAAATTAGCTTAGCTTTTAGCTGCACACAGCAGGGTATTTTGTTATTGCATTGACCTGAAACCAGAGCTGAAAGAGTTGTCTGGGGCTCATGGAACAATAAAATACAGTTCAATTTAAGAAACATGGAAGAAGAAGCTGAAATGCCATGGCTTCAGAGAGCTAATAAATGACCATGATGTTGTGGGAAAGTGTAGAATGCTTTATTCAGACTTGGAGAGTGTGAGGCAAGAAAGGCACTAGCAATATAAGTCAGACAGCTGCCGTGGATGGCCTGGCTCTCTGTGCTGCAGCAAAGGGCAAAATAATCATGCTCTTCTGCTTGACAGCTGGTGAGTGAAAGATTTTAGGGTGAACTCAGGTGAAGATGTGTGGGAAGCATCTAATCCTCTAATAAATATATTGAGTAGTCCCATGCATTTTGTTCTCATACTTTGTACAGCAGTTTGAAAAAACAACCTTCTTCTTGTGTGATTCTTTCTAATTTCCCAAGTAATATCCATTAATAAAACTTTTTTTATTAATATTCACATGCAGAAATGTTTTCTCTAACTTATTTCCTACTGCTTGTCTATTCTGGAATTAAGAAACGCAAACATCACTAAATGAAATCTTAATTATTGCACATAAAATTACACCTACATATACAGATCATCTGCATAACATTCACTGTTCAGTGGCACGAAAATAATCACAGAGGTCAGGATAAAAGTGACTTAAAAGGGATAAAAATGATGATGTGCCCGAGTCTTTTTTCCACTTTGGGGTGATTAGAATATTCCACTGTCACAAGTGGAAGACTAAAGGCAAAAGACAAAGTTTTACAATGTTATAAAGGTGCTTTTCATTATAACATTCTATAAAATAAAATAAAATAAAATAAAATAAAATAAAATAAAATAAAAATATGTGGCATTCATTGAAAGTAGCAGAACTAGAATGTAGGGTGAAGCAATTACTGTGCTGAAAAAGCACTGATGTGGATGAAATGTTTTGCCTCTGTGTAAGCCAGTAGTGAAAGGACAAACAGATGTCTGGGTAGAAGCAAGCTCTGAATAAGATCTAAAGTTTCTCCACAATAAACATCTTTGAAGAAATCTTGATTCTTTGCTTACAAAAGCAATTGTTTTTAATGCTGCATAACTCAGAAGTTTCCATTTCATAATATGTGTTGTTCTTGTAGAAAGAAATATTAATGTTGGACAAAGGGCTGCAGATCCTGGTCAACTGGAGAGATCTGTGTGATTTTAAAGATACAAGTCTGTGAAAAATTTTCCATTCATCTGAAGTCCTTTCTCAACCACAGAACCACAAAGTCCAATCACACTAATGCAATATTAGCACTCTAATAGGTGTCGGCATAATAGAAGGATCTCTAGCACTAAAAAAAAAAAAGTCTTAATACATGATCCTGTTAAGACACATCAGATTTTATTGTTTGTAATGGATGTAAAGAGACTATATTACAGAGAAATTTGCAGAATATTTACAGGCTAAATCTACCACCTGTGAAATCAAGCACCACCCAGTTAGCAGATGTTAATAGGTACTGGTTTAATGCATTTATTTTGGATACAACAAGCTACTCCTTCAACTGCAGTGATTTCTGCACATACTCATAGAAACTTTCAGATACTTACCAAAATTTGTGTATACTTTTTTTTTTTCTTTTTTTTTAATGAAATAATGTAGAGCTTTATTTATCAGCAAACTCATCATAGATGAGTTCCTCTTACCATTTTGTCTTACTACAGAATTTTCCATGACAATGAGTGTCCAAACACTAATGGCCTCCTACAATATATTTGACCTTTGCTGTGTTCTGTATTTTGACTGTTGATGCTTTCCAGTTCAGTGTGAATCACTGAAACTACAGACAAATTAAGAAAGGATGTACAGCAGAGCAAATAACTTCAGTGGAATATATAATCAAAGCAAGAAATGTTTTTTGAAAGTGTCTTGTGTTAACTACGGTAGGAGCACCAGAACTGGACAGATGTAATATTTCACTTCGTTTCCTAAATAGGGAAGCTGAAATTATTCTGTGCATGAACATGCAAATCTACACTACACGGGTGAAAGACAAACATGCCAATACTCTGTGACAATTTCAGAACTGTGTTTGATTATGCAGTCATCCTTTTAGCCAGTAAATTACAATAATGGAGGAGAGCCTTTCATCCTGACAGAACGTATTTCTTTTTGGCTTGGAGGCTGTCTTCCTTGGTAAACAGCTACAAAATATTGCACAAAAAACAGCATACCTTACTGCAGTGCCTGAATTTTTCCTCAGTTGGCCACAATCCCCAGGGTATCTACATGACACTGGGGAAAAAGACAGGCAGTATCGAATCTGGGAAAAATACTTGTTCTACTTAAAGAAACTTCAGTAAGTGTTGAGAGCTAGGCACTGACTTGTAAACTTGCCCAGAAACTACTGATATATTGATCATTTTAGCTCTTGGAACAGTGGAAAGATCATAATAAGGTAAGATCAATTTTTTCTTTTTATTTGAGGATAAGCATCCTATATTAGGGGTTAGGAGAGGGAAAAGGAGGATCTGCTGAGGCTGAAAACATTCAGACTTTAGGACAATCACCAGTCGCTTGAAAAATATGATGAAAGATGAAGCTGGTTGGGCATCTTGGTGGTATATTAGTTACATGAGCACCAGCTGCCTTATATTAGACTTCAAAGAGATTTAGGCCATTAAGTGGTCTTTAATAATTGCTTTTACTAAATTTTTTAACTGATATTTACAGCTGACATTATTAATGTACCAAAATCCAAATTTTCCTAGGGAGTTATTAAACATAGTTTTGGTTTGCTTTCTCCATTATTTACATTTAACAAAGATAGCTTATGATATATAATCTTCCTTTCTCATCACAGAAATACACTTTCTGTGAGCAGGTATTCATCAGAATCAGTGGCTTCACTGGTTTTCTTTGTTTTTACCTAGGCCCTGACTTGATCAAAAAATGTTATATTTTAGAAGTTGTGCTAATAGAGCGTCCAGATGAATTCATAATGACCTGATAATGTATCTGACATCCAAGAAGTTAAAAATAAGTAATCAAATACAGGAAAGCTAGGAAAATCTTATTGCTTTAAACATGAGGGCATTTCATTTTCGAAAATTTAAAAAAAATCCCTTTCTAATACCATATCTTATGACCATCAACTTGAAACAAGCTGGAAAAAGTTCGAATCTGGCTATGTTCTTATTTAAGCCATTTTACTCTTTGGGTAACACACATGTAACAGTGTATTTTCCCTCTTCTTAAATGCAAAGGCATGGAAGACCTAGACATGTATCTGGTTTAGAATCCCAGACAGTTAGAATAAAGATGCATTTTTTAATTCTTCAGATATGAACATCTTTATTATGTAATCTTACTTTGCTTTTCTTTCTCTCTCTTTTTTTTTTTTTTAATTATTTTTTTTTTTTTTTTTTTTTTTTTTTT